>SKCR01029757.1:0-214451 GCA_019454045.1 Zanthoxylum bungeanum
TACAAAATAGGCAAATTTTGCCTATAAATTGGCTGCGATTTCATTTCATTTGGTGTGCTTTCCTTTGGGTCTTTATAGGCTTTAAAAGGATTGCATCTATTTTGTAAATATTTTTATTATTTAAATTATGTATTTTTACTTTTAATTTTAATTTCAGTATTTTTACTTTCAGTACTTTTACTTTCAGCACTTCAAAAACTTGATCGCCATTGTCACACGCGTATAATGCTAGCGCACGTATCGTTCAAGTAGTATAAAAATTATCGATCCCACGAGGACTTAATACATAAGCTATTAATTTTGTGAAGCCAAATGATTACTAGTATCTAATGGATTGGTTGTTTTGATTGGGTGGTGACTTTAAAATTTAAAACAAGTAAATAAAAAGACGCGAAAGTAGCTTAAGGAAAATTCAATATTAAGAAACTATCCAGGGTTGTGAATCTTTCCAATATCTTTTAAAAGATGAAGTGGTTATTTTATGTTTGTGTAATATATTGATTTACTAACCTGGAACACGAAATTCTGTAAAAGCCTCTGTCGATGGTCGGATGAAAATACCCAGTGTAACCCAATTAAATCATATGTCTATGTCAATCAACTTACCTGGATTCATTAAGACTAAGTTCCAATTGTGGTTACCCCCGCCTGACAAGTATATGTCTATCCTGTAAGGAAATCTATTAAAGGGTTATCTATCCTCAAGGAAGATCGTGGGCTATTAAGTCTAGGGTCTTAAACCTAAAATTCCTTCGTCAAGTTTATTTTAAGTTTACCCGATCAATCTTATTAGTGGCCGGTTAACAAGAAGCATTAAGCTTAAGACTTAATAAGTAAGTCTTTATATTACCCAAACTATAAAATAACCCCTTATAAACCGGTGATATTGGAATTCATCACAACCCCAGATAACAGACTTAGCTACTACACATATTTATAACTAGTAAAAACTTAAAAATAAAAGACATAAAGTAAAATGTTGAAAAGTAAATGCTAGAAAAAGTACAATAAAAGAAAATACTATGGTTAAAGGATCCACTATTATTACTACTATTTTAGATATCTCCCTTAATATAATATATTAACTTGTGTGATATTACCAACCAGCCATATAGGCGGTAACCTGATTAAGTCAAATTAATAATTAATTACCAACCGACCAACCAGGCGGTATCCTTGCTTAGTCAGGTTAAAACCAATTTAATATCAATTACCAACCGGCCAATATAGCGGTATCCTCATTAAGTCAAGTTTTAAATACTTATTATACTATAATTAAGGGAGATTAATCTAAATAGCAATAATAAAAGCTTTACCTTTCACCCTAACAGGGGGAAGTTACCTCTTCATTGCTGAATAGTAAAGACTGAAAAAATAAAGAAAGTAAATTGCTATTACAAAAAGTAAATAAAATTAATTACAGAATAGAAATTTAAAGAAACTAGATACAAACTCCTTAGTATTATTAGAGAATTACAGAGAGGAAGGTACGAATTCAAATCTGAAATTCAGCTTTCTATTTATAGGCCAAAAAATGCTTCGCGCGTCGCGACGAGTAAGTTTGTTCTTGTGTCGCAACGCGACGACGTGGCATGTGTTCATTGGATGCTTTGATCGTTATCTGCTGACGTGGCGATGAGGAATCTGTCGGCCCAATAGAATACTGACACGTGGCAGATTTGGATGATTAACTGAATAATTGTGCTGACGTGGTGATGACATGGCGATGATGTAGCGATGTGGATTGTCGGCATCGTATGATTGTGACACGTGACACAAGCGCACGTTAGCATGATTTGATGTGATGTTGACATGTGGCAGGCGCACGTTAGTAAAGGTCTGGAGCACGTTAGTAGCCGGCGTATTTTAGCAAAACCCCTCTGATTGGTCCACGTGTCCCGGCGCATGTTAGCAAAGGTCCGACGCACTTTAGTGGTCGCGACGCAATGTGCGTGTCACGACGCGCCAAATGACAGTTTTGCCATTTTTGTCCGTTTTTCACTGTTTTGGCCCCGAATCCCCTCTAGAGAGTCCTGAAACCTTATTTATCTACAAAATAACACAAAACATCAAAATATTCATAAAACCCAAGAAACTATACAAAATATTAGGTCAAATGAGTGGAAAATAGTGATACATTTACCACTCATCACGACGCTTGCCCGATTTCAGGGTCAAACATCAACTCTCCAATGCCAATGCCTAAATCAATCGTAGCACCATCATACTAACACCTTCACACAAGCACTTCTCTAAACTTCAATATGTCTAGAACATCATCCATCATTATCAAACTCAGAAACAACTTCTTAATCCACTAGAAAGAATTCGGCCAAAGACTTGATTTCACCGCATTGGGAGCTTTCAACTCCAAACCAAAGAGTCCATGTTTAAACATCTCCATTTTTATCAAAACACAACAAAAACAACAACCCCTCACCCTTAACACATTTGGCCAGTCCCATACAGATTGGGGAAACTTGGGCATTTTGATAAACAAGCCTAATGCATGCTTATATCAACATGAAAGTGTATGATTACATATGTTATCAACTTATCTCAAACTCAAATGCAACAAGTTGGAAACTAGGGTTCATAGGAATTTCGAAAATAAGAACCAAAATACATACACAACCAAAAATTAGAGAAGAAAAGGATTATAAGGACTCACATGCTTGGAATGAAGCTTGAGATTATCATTTCAATATTAAAAAATGGCATTGGAAAATGAAGAAAATTTGAGAGAGAGTTCCTTAAGCCATTCACGTTTTTGGAGAGTTGAAAGGGATGAGTTAATAGTTCTAATTTATAGGAAAATAGCTGAATTTTGTAATTAAATGAGTGGCTAACCTTGTTCCACATCACTCACTCTAATTTAAAATCGTGGGTTACTATTCATCCTGAATTGAACTGCAATTTCGACTTATTTTTGCTATGATTTTGAGAAAATATTCAACACAAAGGTTGTAAGCCATTGTCCGAGCTCTCCCATGGTACAAAATTCACTAAAATCGATATCGTATGAAATATTATGGCTAAAACTCTAAGGGTTGTCCGGAGTAGAATATAAAATAAATTTCATATCGGAACTGCAAAGGATATATCAAATGTCCGAAAAGTAATTCCACAAGCACATACACGCTTGAGCCTGATTTATATCATGTATTATGCCACATATAAAAAGTGGTCATCTAAATTACCGGGGTGTTACAGGTGGAGACCGATGGACGTTTCGACAAACTACCCACCCCTCATTATTTTAAGTCTAGTGATTTTATATGTAAAACATCTAATGTTCTGTAAACCTAGTGAAAAGGCCAAGAAATCAATATTTAAGGTCTTCATTTACGAAGTTATTTGTTTCATGATAAAATAATATGCAATATTAATAAGACTTAAATTCATTATGAAACATTTAATCTATTCTTAATAAATAATTTATTAAAAATGCTTAAAACTAAATTTTGCGATTCTACAAATTTTAATGATTTAAAATTAATTCACAAATTTGTTTAATTTAATCGACTAATCGATAAAATTGTAAAATAAGTTTTTTAATCCAATTAAAAACTATTTAGTATCATAAACAAATTTATGAAAATGCACATGTATGTATGGCATGTTATAATGCAAGAGTATGTATTGTGATAATACTATATGACATTTAAAATATGCATAAGTATAAACAATTTATAATTCACACCAAATAAATAAATTGGATATTAACCGAGTTGACAATTTGGATATTTCTAAAATTAAATTAATCTTCAAATTTGGGATAACTATAAATCTCCTTCATGTGACTATCTTTTTTTTTTCTTTTACGACAATCACAATTTTTTTTAATTCACTGGTTGCGCACAGTGCAGCCAGCTGCTACAGTGCTGAAATTGACTGCACTGTGCGACCAATTGTTGCACGTGCAGCGAGTTGCTGCTTGCTGCACTGTCTCGCACAGTGAATTGAGTTGCTGCACTGTGTAGTTATTACTACTGCACTGTCTCGTACAGTGTCGTAAAAAATATTTTCATAAAATTATCTTTCGTCATTTGGTATGATCTTGATCTCCAACGAATACAAATAATTTTACAGTTACAGAAAAATATCTATTTAATTTTGAGTTTACATATCTAATATATAAAATTAAAATTAAAATCCTAACCCAAAGTTAACCATACAATTAATGATTAATATCCATAACATTCATCAATACATGATAAAAAATACGTAGCATACTCTTTAACATACATATTAGGATGATTTATAATAAATCATTCTTATTAATATACTAGAATAAATATGACCGCTCATGATATCATTTGTTGGTTTTCAGAGTTCATATGCAGCGGAAACATGTTCATAACATAAAAAAAAATTATTTGCATGAACATTTAAAAATCAGATCCGTATTTTCTACTATAATAATAATATAAAAATAATTAGATCTTAAGAATGAAATATATATGTAGATCTGGATCCCTTTTGGATATTATTTTGATTTTCAAAAAATCATAATAAATCCATTTAATATTTATCAAAATAAGGTAATACTAAAATTTTATTTTTCAAATACTTTCATCAAAATCTCAACTTTGAAATTTAGATAAATTTGAAAAAATAATATATTATATTTCATTAATCAAATTAATCAAATATTATTTTTTAAAATCAAATTTTCAAATTTTCAAAATATTATCTTATTAAATTAAAATTTAATTAATCAAATTAATTAAATATTAATTTTCATAAATTAATAAATACATTATCTATTGATAAATATATTAGGATAATTTCTGTCATAATTTTCGAACAAGAATTATATGGAATAATTAGAGTGTAAAAAATAATTCATAATTATTTTTCTTCCCAACTATTATCGTTCAAACAGTGATAGAAGACAACGAGGGGACCGATGGACCTATAATTCTATGCTCCAACAATTCCGTTGATTAATTATAAACTCTTTTATTAATCAAACGAAATTATTAATTCTGAAGTAACTCCATTAAATACCCATAATTGCACTCTCATAATTATAAAATTAATTACTCAAAGTATTCATCCATTGATATAGTCATTACCTATGCAACGATCCTGCATAAAAGATTAGTAAATGAGCTAGGTATAAAATCTGCTAAACTCTCCAATTACATCTTTATCCTTGACTTCCATTAGTTCTCGAGTGAACAATTAATTTATTATAACATCCCCAATCCGGGAGATGCTACCGGCAGGGAATAGACCGTACTATCCCCCTGAGCCTCTGACTTCTGACATCTGTTATTCTGATCTCATATATAAACTCATGCATGAGACCATTTCCTAACTCTTTTTTTTTTTTGGAAAAGATTACAACCATTTCCCAACTCATTAACCATGAATGCATAACACTTTTAATACTAAGTACTTTGTTTTAATAAACATTGCAATTCCGACAATAATCACTAAAATACAATATTTAAGAAATCTTTACTATACAACATATATGTTACATATCATTTCTTGACTCTATTCGGACTAGAATTTGTTCCTGACTTGACCTGGTGGACAAACTCCCTAGTGACTGCCATCAGTATCCATCCTTCCGATCTCATCCTCCGGGAATACCAGCAAAACAGAGAAACTGGGAGCGGAGGGGTTAGATCGTTTGAACGATCTAAGTGAGTGGACAATTTAAAAGTAGGTACTAAAAGTGCTTTTGAAAAATCCATAGTTCTAAAATCAAAATCATCTCAGATCATTTTTCTTGGAATCTCTTATATTCATTGAGAACAACTTCCTTTCTGGAAAACTTTTTTTCTGAAATCTGCTTTGAAAATATGGTTCTGAAAACCTGTATCTGAAAGATCCGTTTCTGAAAATTATTACTGAAATGTCTATTTTTGAAAACTATCTCTGGAAACTGTCTCTGAAAAACCTGACGCATAGGGGTGTTACATATCGCCGTCCCCCCATAGGTCTAACTAGAGCCAGGAGTGCAAATCCAGGACATTGGGGTATTACGTATCATCGTCCCCCAAAGCATGCCACTATTTGTCCTTAAAATAGAGTCAAAAGTGCGAATCCATGCTACTACTTGACCCTGAAACTAGAATCTAGGGGCATCTGTCATCCCTAATCCTGAACTAGAATCTGGGGGCGTTACGTATGGCAGTCCCCCCAGTCCTCTACATATGCACATGTCATCCGTCAATTCCATAAGTCAGAGCTGAGGTGGGTTTTTTCCTAATGCCTCCAAAAATCACAAAACTCAAGCTATTTAAATCAAATCTTTCTTAAACATGTTTTTTTTTTCTTAAAACAACTGGAAGTAAGATCTGGCTAACACCCTAAGTGCTTAAAAAGTAAGTCTGGCATCAAAACATATAAGTAAAATAAACTTTGAAAAGAAAGTTCCACTCACAGATTTGAAGTCCCGCTAGCCTTACTCCACTTCGTTGAAGAAATTTTGGGTTCCTGCGATGATCTATAATTGATAATCTTGATTAGAAGATAGACTGATAAAAATTACGCGATTAGGCTAATTTATCTATTCAAGTACTCATTAACACTTCACTACGTATCATGCGTATATCATGAGATAATGTATATATACGAACTGATACGAGACCTTTGGGGTGGCCTCTAACACGCTAGGGTGAAGCTAGAATGAATTTAAAAATATTTGGGGAAATTCCGATCTTCGCGTCATGATGCAGGGCCTTGAATGTCGCAACGCGCTCAAATCCAGAAACGAGTGCATGAAACATTCCAGTGCGCGTCGCGACGTAAGTCCTTACGCGAAACGACGTGTACATTCCAGAAATGAATCTGCCTAATTTTTCCAGTACGCGTCGCGACGCAGACCCCTTGGGCGTCGCGACGCACACCTGTTTTCCAAGTTTCTAAACTTGTTTCCTCAAATTTATCTTACCCAAATGCATCACCAATGCTTTCATAATAAATCCAATACACAATCCATCTCATTACATCAATTTTACATATACTAAACTACCATTTTATCATCCTCAAATACTCATTTAATCTCATTATCCTTGTTTTTACTAAACCTTTATGATTTTCAAAATGTGTACACTTAACTCTACAATCAATTTCTTTACTCATCAATCACCAATATGCAATCCCTAACATGCCACTAACACCAACATATCTTCATATCATCAAGATTTCATAATTGTAAATTTGGGTCAAAGTTCCCTTACCTTATTCTTGTTGGATTTCTCATGGATGCCAAGCCTCTTTTTTGCTTCTTCTTCCATCCTCTCTCTTTCTCTTTCTTCTTTTTCTTCTATATTCTTCTTCTTTTTCTTCTTCTTCTTCTTCTTCTTCTTCTTCTTCTTCTTCTTCTTCTTCTTCCTTTTATTCTTCCATTCTCCTTCTTCCTTTTATTCTTCCATTCTCCTTCACGTTTCTTCATCTCTTCAAGTATTTTTGAGAATGTTTGAATAGTGTCCCTCTTTTATACTTATGGGCTATTTGATATTTTGTTTTATGAAGAAAAACTTTGAAACTTTGATATTTCTCTAGATGAGTCTGTGGCACTATTCACCCAGTTTTTTACCTGTATTGTTGATCTATTTCTGGTTTGGATTCGGAATAATGTTAAACATAAATTTTGTAGGTCTCAATCTCAGCTTTCTGGTGATATAAAATTCATAAAATTCAGAGTTCATATAGGAAAGTTATGGCCCAAACAACATTGGCTGTCCGAAGTGAAACATCGTATAATTTCGTATAGGAATTTCGAGGAGTTTACCGATTGTTCAACAAGTCATTTCAGGAGTGCATATGTGTCCAATCAAAATTCTATATTGTGTAATTACTCGTCTCACAACATAACAGTAGTTGAGATTACCGGTCGTTATATTTATAACTTTTATAAATTTGTGCGTTAATCGTCAGGTCATGAACTAACAAACAATGGAATCTTATGAACGGATTTCATTGTATTAGGTTATCATTCCTAGCTATTCATTCAACTCATTCACAAAATACAAGGTTTACGAAATGTAATAAATAAAAAATTATATCTAGTAAATTAAAGATAAATTAAAATGATATAGGAGTCTGGTAAATGTAATGAATTATGATCATCACACATATGACCATCATTATAATAAAATTGATGTCCTTATTTAACGAAAATTATTAGAACATTTCAATTTCATATGCTCATCTCCCATATAATATTATTATATAAAATAAATTCATTTTTATGTCTCTACATATTACATTCTGGATAGAACTGCACCATTCATAATAGAATGAACTATACTTATGACTTTCGAATTTGAATATTCCTAACTTCAAATCATAGTCACAAACAAATTTTGATTATTATTTTTAAAATTTTATCCAGACATATATGTATGTAATATTTTACATAGACATATATATTTAATTTAAAGCTACATAAATAATCACAAAATTTTTATGAATTTTATAAAGCAAATCAAAATGCATACATGGAATAAAATTGAATCATAAATTTATTAATCAATCATGTTTCAAACACATTTGCTTGTCGGACATAAAAATCCCATCAATTTTCACTCAGCTCTAATGCTACAATAAAAAATGGATGGCATTGTAATGCGACATAATCCATGGCATAGAGCAGCCATGTGAGAGGAAGCTTTAGTTATAAAAACAAATGGGTCGAAGGAACTGGTATCAAAAGATTAGCTTATAAGGATTCCTAATAACCTCACTGTCAAAGGATTTTGTACCATATATTGAAGAATTCACATCAGATTTCAAGTGGGAAAGAAGAAGTTGTATGAATAGTCTTTGCTGCTCTCCCAATATGTGCCAAAACTTTTGGTCTAGGCCTGCGTTTGCTAATGCATGCACAACCCCTTCTTGTCCCGACATGATGGCTAAAAAAGACAAAGAACCATATTGGCTTAGTATTTGATCATCAGGTCATGAGTATTAGTCTAGGGGTGCATTTTTTGTAAGAACTTGGGGTAATTGGGGGTTTTACCTGCTCCGCTTATGCCCGGATCGGGTGGTTTGGCCGTAGATTTCCAACTATTAAGGAAATTACATTTATTAAGGAAATTATATCTTCCTATTATATGAAGATTTTAATTACCAATATTACTGTACGTATTTAGATTCTAGATTTCCTATTTTTTTTCCTTTGTATTGCATATATAAAGGTCATTATACTATAATGTGGTACATATTAAAATACAAAAATTATTCAACTCAATCTCTTCTCCTGGGTCCAATTGATTTTTTCTCCTCCGGCCACCACCTCCACTGCACATGTAGCTCATGTATCATCACTCTCCAGGCCAAATCAGCCCACGATTCTGATGCCATTGATTTCAGACCACCACGCCCAGTCTGTTTCTGCAACTCTCATCACTGATTACTCACTCTGTTGTCCCGATTTGGCCTTCCACTGAATTCTCCGATCGAAGCATCGGAGGGCTTGAGGGCCCATAAATCAGACTGCAACTAATGACAGGTAAGTCTGACGAGGCCCGACAAGCCAGGTACATAAAAATACATGCATGACTTTGATAGACATGTCACTGTCACATACTGCATAAGTCTACCAAAGTGGGGGAGACTGTAAGCGTTATATTTTTATTCATAGCCTAATGATGAGTCTCTTGTGGAGACACCTCTGAAAACTTAGAAAGTTGCAAGGATGAATGCCAGAAGAGAAGAGAACACTAGAAAACATACCTCGAAACCCCAAGATCCGGCAAGATATACCTCAAAAACTCTAAGTCCGATCAGATATATCTAGTTGTCAATAAACATGTTGATAATCAATCCCTGGAATTGTGGATCTGATTGATATCCATTAGTATATGGAAATCAAATTACATATCCAGCCGGATATAGAATTTGAATTTCATATCCGGCCATATATGTGTTGAGCTGTCATTGATCATGTAAATCTTTAGTAACTGAAATTCGGAACATGGTATGTCTGGCCGGATATATGTCTTGAGATGTACATCTGGCCGGATATATGTCTTGAGATGTACATCTGGCCGGATATGTCTCGAGTTATAACTGACGGAGCAGATTAGAAATCGCTGGAGAAGGGACGATGATTTTGTCTCCTCATTCCATTCTTAGCCCCCATTTTTTACTATAAAAACATGGTTCCCTCTTCACACAAAACATTCAGAATTGAGCACCAAAAATCTATCAGCAAAAGTGAAATTCTGTATAATTTGGAGAGAAAACCTGTGAGATAAAACTAGTAACTTTCTAGAGTTTTCCTTATTTCAATAAGCAACGAGACTACTTTCTGAGCCAAACTATAGTAAAAAGTATTACTTGAGGACACCCTTCCTTATCATTGTTACTTCTGTGATTTATGGATCTTGTTTTGAATCAGTATATCTGGTCGGATGCCATATATATCCAGCCGAATATATACTTTATCCAGCCGTATAAGTCCACCTCCCCTTGGTATATAGGATGGAAACCCACACGTAAATTCCATAGCCAATTCCGAATAGATGGTAGTATGATATACACTTGGGATATAATGCCACGTACAATCGAGGGAGTAACCATATATAAGGATCAGATTAGTTTTAATGATTTATGCCATGTCTTGTTTGCTTACTGTTAATTATGCATGATTTCATTGTAAGCATGCCTCTGTTTTGTTACCTATTACCCTATACACATTACCGTGTCTATTTTATTGTCGTATCGTAGTTATGATATCACCATTTTGATATTGTTAGCACATAAACATGATTCTGGATTAATGTCCACACATATCCGGCCAGACTTCCTACAAGTCTGGATGGAGATAAGTACTTGATATATTTATCAAGCCAGACTCTCTGAAGTCAGGCTGATACAGATCATACATTGTCTCTACATGTAGATGATTTTACTGTTGTTCTTTTGCTTTCTGGTTAGTGATTTGCTGTTATTACATCACTATTATTGCTTAATCATGATTCCATATGTTCCTACATAATGTCTGTTGCTATCCCCGTAACTTCGTTATTTTATGTGCTATTTTATTACTTTTCGTATTTTATTTCGTTGATTCACTTTAACATTATGTGATTATGCTTGTCGTAATTTATACTGTATCCGTGGTATTGTGAATCAGCTTCTGCACTCCTACCTTACAACCCATATCCGGTCATATTTCTTGTAAGTTCGGCCGAACATAAAAGTATACATATCCGGCCAGACCTCACCAAGGAAAGGCCCATGAGATGAATTCCCATATCTATTTCGATATCATTTTCTTATCAATTGTTGTAATAACATAGAAATATTTACCTGTTTTGTTTACTGTTATTTTATTATTCATGCTTGTGCACTTGCATCCCTTAAAATTACTTTTTATGTGATATTTTATTATAAGATGTGAGGATACCTCATTTGAGCATATATATTATAGTAGCATCAGTAAAGGATCATTATAAACCCAAACAAGTTTAAGGTCGAACTTTACGAGGGGCATAATGCGGGCTTAAATTATTCTTATTGTTTCATATTGGGTGGTGACTCCTTTATTCTTTGGTTAATCCCCCGTGAGATTATCTATACTCTTTATGGGTTGCGAGCCCAACAGTACAGTAGTCACCGACGTCATAGGCATAGCGGGAAACTATTTCACTCATACAGTGTGCATCAGGGTGTATAAAATAATACAACAGAAAAGAAATTATTTTATTGATTGGTGAGGTCAGCTGCAACATTTACCCTTCTTGATTTTCAACCGATAGGGTGTCAGTTACATAAGTAGAAGGGATTTTTTGGGTGTTCCCTCTCACCGGTGAGTTACCGCTATCGCCGACACCAAACTGTTCCTCCGGCCATTACTTGTCTTTTTGCCACTGTCAAACTCCTCCCCAATGGCTACCGGCGCTGTTTGAAAATCCTAAGGGGTGGCTTCGCTAGATCTACCATCTTTTGCCATTTTATACAATTTCAAGAACTTCTGGGGCCATATTCTCATATACCTTAAGGACATGTTTATTATTTTCCATATTTGGGGCACATTCATAATTTTCCAAAGTTTTGGGGCATTTTCATAATTGTCTGAAGTTTGGCTAAAAAACTCCAATATTGCACAATTTTTACAGATTTTGTGGATTTTCCTTTTTTATTAAAGTTTTTTGGTTGTTTCCTCTAGGCTAATTTAGACTTCGACCATTTCATCATGGAGAAGTAAGACGTCTCCCAGCCTATTTAAATCATCATTGACGGTCATAATTATATCTTGCGGGCCCATGTTATGAGCAGTTTTCTCAAAGGCCGTAAACTTTGGCGTTATATTACCCATACTCTCACTGAACCAGTCCAACACAAAAATGAGAGTGACGAAGATTTTACTTACTGACTTGAAGATTTGGAAAGTCAGAATCACAAGATCATTACCTGGTTTCGCAATTCCTCTATACCTACCATCAATCTCTAATTTGGTCGCTTTAACACAGCCAAGTCTCTGTAGGATTTTCTTACTCATAATTATACGCCCACTGTCAATATCAGTTGATTTCACCCTCCATCAAATGCTTCAGGAGCCTGGCCAATCTATTACAGATTTTCATTCACAGATATAGTTTCTCTTGGATAAATTGATTGTCTCTGAAATGCAATAGGAGAATCCTGCCCATGTTGTAAAATTCACGACATTCAGAGATCAACAAAAGTTTATTCATGTTCTCATGGATCTTGAAAACAAATTTGAACCCACTTGAGTCTCATTGATTCATAAAAATCCACTATCCACTCTGGACTCTGCCATTCATAAGTTTATTTCTGAAACAACTAGTCACTTTTTTGGTCGGACACAATGTAGGAGCGAATCATGGTTTACCGTTATGCCAATGACGTCAGCGACCACTACACTGTTGGGCTTATAGCCCGCAGAGAGTACGGATAGTCCCGTAGGAAGACTAACCAAAGAATAAAGGAGTCGCCATCAGGTATGAGACACCAAGAATGATTTAAGGCCGCACTACACCCCTCGTAAGGTCCAACCTTAAACTTATTTAAGTTCGAAATTGTCCCTTACTAATGCCAGTATAATATTTACGCCTAAAGGAGGTATCCTCACATCTTATAATACAATAACAAGCAAAAACAATTTAAAAACATACAATACGCATTCATTAATTAATAAAGGGATAATCGATAAAATAATCAAATATTTCTACATTATTACAATAGTTATTAAGAAAGCAGTATTGAAATAAATCTTGGCATGTATTTCATGGGCCTGGCCGGATGTGTCTATGGCAGACTGGATGTATATCACAAGATTTATATCCGGCCGGACTTAAATGATGTCTGGTTGGAGGTGTTGCACAAATCATAAATACAGAGACATGCAAATAACAAATATCATAACATGTTTGGACCATGAACTAAAAATAACATAATCATGCATATAAGAAATTAAAGGACAGACAATAAAAATATGGCTAAATGACTAAACATGCATAAAAGGCAAATCTAGGCATCAATGAGGTAACAAAGACAAACATGAAATAAGTAATGACAAAATAATAGAAAAAGTATTAGTTCAAGCATGTGAATTGAACATGTCATAATACATATCTTTCTATTATTTTGAGCACTTAAAGTCCATATATTTTCTCTGTGATATCATAGATCCGGCCGGATATATCATAGATCCAATCGGATATACTATATAGTAGACATAAACTAAGAAGACAGTAATTAAAAGAACGTGCCCTCAGATCTTACCTTTATTGTAGTTTCGCTCGGCATGAAGTCTTTGAATCCCTAGGTTACTGCTAGGATGCTTGCCCAAATGGAGGAACTCTAATAAATTCTTACAATTGTTTTCTCTCGCTCCTCACGGATTTTCAGTGTTGCAGAATGTAGGTATTTTTTAGTCCATTTTTTTAGGTCCTCTAATAAGAGAAAAGCTCAATTTTTAATGTAGAATGGAAGGGCCTCAAATGGAAATGGAAAACAAAATCTCTTCATTCTCTCATGTTATTTGTCAGTTATACTTCGATACATATCTGGACGGAGGTACACCTTTAGATATATATCTGGCTGGACATACTCAGTAATTATGATGCCCGTGACTCCAGTAACGAAAAATCTTCGCAATCAATGATAGCTCGATACTTGTCTGACTGAACATGTATTTTGAATTATATATTTGGACGACTATTGAATTAGAATTGTATGTTTGTCCGGATATAATTAGATCTCATAATTTCTGTAACTGACAAACTTATTCAATGACAGCTCTATAATATCTGGCCGAATTTAGGATTTTGAAGGTGTATCTGGCCGGGTATTCTAGCATGGCAGATGGTAGGGCAGACATAAGTGATGTCCGAATGGCATTTGGTTATATTTCCTGAAGTTCATTTCCCTTCCAGCATTCATCCTTGTAATTTTCCAAGCATTCAGAGGGTGTCCCCAAATGAGACTCATCATTGGGTTATGCATAAAAATGCAATGTCTACACACATATTACAGATATAGTTTTTTCCCCTCATTCACTTCCTTTGGATAATCCTTCACCGAAGTCATGCAATTACTGTAAGTTTTCTGGACATCTGGTACTCATATATCCCACACGACGTTGCAAAGTTTATTGTATGGTTGGTTCTTGACATTTTGAAAGAGACTGTCATTATCGATGATATACTCACAATCTCACCTTCAAGCACCGTTAGTCTCTCTCTGCTGTAGCTTATAATGATCAGGGTACTACTGAACAACCTCGACACTTTTAGCCTATTCAGAATCTCGCATCCCTCTTCCAATCTATAGCCTCCCAAATTGGTAACATATCTGCCTCATCTACTATATCAGGTACTGCCTCATGGTATTTTAATTCTGCTTGTTTCAATCATATGACTGTCCACTATAGTATGTTTACCTCTACATCTGTTCCTCCAATTCTATCTGCCATTCAAACTACTAATTGCTCTTTTATGACCCAAGTCATCTTGGTCATATTTCGCTTATTCATCTCTTTATGTCTAACATTTTTCTCATTTTACTCTAAACTTTTATGTGTTGGCCAATTGTGTGAACTCAGTCTTATTGTATTATTTATTGCTTCTGGTTGTTTTGTGCATGATCCATAGACCGGTCAAACAGTTGAGATCAGCCATAAGATTGGTCGTTTGTTTGAACTCACCAGTCTCCATCATCCTCAATACATTTCCCCGCATTATTCTGTAGTATCCACCTCACCCGTTTCATCTCTCAACATATGGCACTCTCGGTTGGGACACCATTCTCTTTGTCATTTTCAATTATTAACATCTAGTGGTCATTTAGGTCATGTTTTCAATAAATAATTTGATTGTATGTCGTTTAGACTAGGCAAACAAACTGTGTTAACTTTTAATAACAGTATTTCAACTTCTTCTTCCACCCATGACCTTGTGCTTTCTGATATTTGGGGTCCATCTCCTACTCCTACTATAGGTGGTTCCAAGTATGTTATAATTATTATTGATGATTATTCTCGTTACATTTAGCTCTATCTTATGAAAAATCAATCTAAACTTTCCTATATTTATCAAACTTTTGCTAGTATCGTTAAAACTCAATCCAACCATCCCATTAAAGTTTTCCAAACTGATAATGCAATGGAATATAGGGATTCAAAATTTTTATATTTTTTTAACCAAAATTAGACTATCCTCCATCGCACTTGTTCAGGAAAGTCTCAACAAAATAGACAAATCAAACGCAAACACAACATATTTTAGATACAATTATTGCTTTTCTTATCTCTTCTTTATGCCCGAATTATTTCTGGGGAGAAGCATCTCTCACTAGTGTCTATACCATTAATAGACTCCCATCTCATGTCTTGGAAAATGAATCAATGAATCACCTTATGAAAAACCCAATGGTACACTTCCCAATTATTACCTCATTAATATCATCAGCTGTGTTTGATTTGTCATTCTTTAGCCTCATGAACATATGAAATTAGAACCCAATAGGCTCAGTTTTGTTGTTTATTAGGATATGGAATTGAACATAAGGGTTATTGATGTTGGGACCCCACCTCCAATCGCCTCCGTATATCTTGTCATGTCACATTTAAGAAGACAAAATGTTCTATTATATTTCCAAATTTCAGTCTATCTTTTCTTCACCCCATAGCCTCTTTACGGATAGCACTATTGACTTGTTCCCCAATGATAACTCTGATATGCTTCCCACAAATGATTCTCTTACAAGCGATCTCCCACCGTCTATACCATCTGACGGATTCATCATTGATACCTCCAGTACTCATCTGTTTTCTTCAAGTAATCCTCATTTTTTTGTCATTCCACTAAGGTGACAGAACCTCCAGTTAAACTTAGAGATTTTCATTATTTTTCTACTATTCTCACTCTATATGAACCTCAATTTTACTCTAAGGCTGGTTCTAATCCTAATTGTCAGCAAGTTATGGCTGAAGAATTACAGGCTCTTGAAGAAGCCCACACATGGGATTTAGTTTATCTTCCACTAGACAAGTCTGCTATTGGGTGCAAATAGATCTAAAACATTACGACAAAATCTGATGGATCTATTGAATGATATAAGACTCTTCTTATTTCTAAAGGATTCTATCAAGAGTATGGTATTGATTATGAAAAGACATTTGCCTCTGTTTCCCGACTCACTTTAGTTCACAGTTTAATAGTTGTTGCAGCCTCTCGTCAGTGGACACTATTTCAGATGGATGTAACAAATGTATTTCTTAATGGTAACATCTCGGAAGAAGTTCTTATGAAGCCACCATCTAACTACTCACATCCTCCTCTTCAAGTTTGTAAACTTCGTCGGGTATTATATAGTCTTAGACAGGCTCATTGTGCATGATTTGAGAGGTTCAGCAACACTGTTCATCAACTTAGATTCACATCCAATGCTTATGATTCAGCTCTCTTTATTCGAAAGATAAATCATGATTATATCATTCTCATTCTTTATGTAGATGATATGATTATCCCGATAGGTGATATAAATGGTATTTCCGAACTTAAGATATATATTCAACACCATTTTGATATGAAGGATCTTGGTCATCTCAATTATTGTCTTGGTCTTGAGGTGCTCTTTGATCAGACTGGCTATTATCTATCTCAGACTAAATACGCTTCTGATTTCCTTGCTCGAGCATGGCTAATCAATAGAAAGATCACCTCTACTCCTCTTGATCCCGAGATAAACTTAAAGTGACCGATAATACTCCTCTTTCCTGATGTTACTCTCTACCGCCATTTAGCTGGCAGCTTGGATTATTTAACAGTTATCAGGCTTGATATTTCCAAAGCGGTTCATGTTGTTAGTCAGTTTATGTCAGCACCTCGCTCTGCTCACTATGAAGTTGTTCTTCATTTACTTCGCTATATCAAGAGCACTTTATTTTATGGTCTCCACTTTTCAGCTCGTTCCTCTCCTGAACTACATGCCTACTCTGATGCTAGTTGGGCCGATAATCCCACTGATCAACATTTTATAACTGGTTTTGTATCTTTTTGGGAGACTCCCTTTTTTTTCTTGGCGTAGCAAGAAACAATCTGTGATTTCTCACTCAAGAATTGAATCTGAATATTGTGCGGTTGCTGATGCTACCCAAGAAATCATTTGGCTTCATAAGCTTCTCGGTGCCATGGGCATTCTGCATTCTCGTGTTACCCCTCTCTACTGTGACAGTAAAAGTGTCATTTACATTGCACATAATGATGTCAATCATGAGCGCATGAAACACATTGAAACTGATTGTTGTTGGGTTCCTAGAACATGCCAAAGATCTTCTAAGCATAAAATTGTGTGAATAATCAAGGTAAGTTTGCGGAAAAATACATACAATGATCGGCTAAGTGGATGTAGAAATTATAAAAATTTATCCTTCAAGAAGAGCTCTAAGTCTTCCTTTGAATTCCAAACTCTAGGGTAAGTGTCCCTATTACCTTTGTTGACTCCTTTGTTGTGCTAGCAATCAAGATTCTTAAAGCAAAATCAATTATCATGAACCATAGACTCACGACAATGGATAACAAGAGAAGGGGAGAGGATTCGACAATCTAAGAGAGGGAGAGAGTGTTACTTGTTTTTGATTTTCCAAAAATCAATTTACCATATACCAAATATCCAATGTTGGTAAAAGTATTTCACTCATCAATTAAAATAAAGCTTGTGTGATTTACAAGCAAACAACAACTACCAACTTCTATCAACCAAAAGCTAAATAAAGTTGACTAATGATGTGACTAGGTGGGCCCCACTTTAAATTCAAATTTCGAGTGGGCCCTCTAAACACATTTCGGGCTCGGGTTCGTTAATTCTGAATTAACGAATTTTCTGTCGCGACATAATTAAATATTAAAGTCACTTACTAATTAATTCTAAATTAATTCGTTCGCCCGAATAAAAATCCAATTTTAATTCCGCGTTGAAATCTAATTTCAATTAATATATCGAATATATTATTTAATCGATTAATTCCAAATTAATCGTTCTCTCTCTTCTAATCGAATTTTATCCCAGATAAATTCTTACCGCAGTTAATCCTAGATTAATTTTCTCTCTCTCATAATTAATTCTAAATTAATTTTGTTCGAGTCAAATGTCATCGGTGAATCTTTGGGAAGCGACCCATGAGATCCCTGGATATGTTGGCAGTAAATTCGGTCATCGGACTATCCGAATTCGTGCGTACCCCGTACCATATTCTTACCGATTTACAAGACATGGTTGGCTTCTAGCAAAGCACCGTGCCTACCCAATTCTCCAGAAATATTCTTTTAAGGAATACATAATCTATAACAGGCGTAATATACTTAGTATTGCGTATTGCGATCCAGTATCGGATGTCACATGCTAGGCCTAGGGCTGGAATTGTATTTGCCCCGTACGAAGCATATATCAGATCACTAGCAACTAGTCTCTTTAATCGGATAATCATGACCTTGTCATATTATCCTGATAGTTGCAACATAATAGAGTACCAGCTCTGTATCCCTGCGTGATCATCATCTCCATATGACTGAAGTGATACTTCCATCTTGACATCACACCCAATACACTACGATTCTCAATAAACCCAAAAGAGGCGTACATAGAACCTGTTAAAGTCTCGGACGACCAAAACCAAAGCGTACTGATTGTCGTAAGTATTAGCGATGCAGGTCTCAAGTTAAGACCAAATACACCTACCCTGATTCGGATTCCCATAGACACATAGTCATACTACTAATGGGATTTCGATGGGTCTATCCAGAGCGAAGCTGTTCCCGTACCATCGGTAAACAGAACCTCCTATTACACTTGCATGAGTATCCAATACCCAAATATATGAGAACTATGTTGTTACGCTTCCATAACGCGCACAAGTGTAATACTAGCCTATTCCGTATTATCGATGTCTAGTCTCGATAATACTACGACTAGGGATATTTAATGATTAAACCTTTAGTGGATTGATATTGTCTCATATCTTATTAATCTGGAACTAATCATAAGGACTTTTATCATTTATATATTCAAGTAATCTAATTACAAAATGATAAAATGGTAATTTCATTTGTCACATAGTTAATTTGTACAAAAACCATAATGTATTTTACAAATAGTGATGTTATGGGTCATAATTGTCCAACAATCTCCCACTTGGACTATAACAAATCACTCAAGTATCTAACACCTGAACTATGTACATGTCGCTCAAACGTTTTCTGAGGAATAGCCTTCATCAGCGGATCTGCAATGTTGTCATCTGATGCGACCTTCTCGATCTTCACATCGCCACAATGTATGATCTCACGAATCAGATGGTAACGTCGAAGTACATGCTTGGATCGTTGATGAGACCGCGATTCCTTAGCCTGTGCTATAGCCACATTATTGTCACAATACAAAGGAACAGACTCAGATGCTAATGGAACTACTCCTAATCAAATTAGGAATTTACGGATCCAAACTGCCTATTTTTCTACCTCAGATGCAACGATGTATTCCGCTTCTGTTGTTGAATCGGCAACAGTCTCTTGCTTGGATGATTTCAAGCTCACTACTCCATAATTCAAACAAAATATGTACCCGGATTGCGACTTATTATTGTCTTTATTGGTTTGGAAACCTGCATCAGTAAACCCAGTTACCTCAAGTTCTCTATCTCCATAGATTAAGAAAGCATCCTTAGTTCATCTAAGATACTTATGGATGTTCTTAACTGTAACCCAATGACCATCATCTGGATCGGCCTGATAGCGACTACACATGCTCAAAGCATACGAGACATCAGGTCGCGTACATATCATGGCATACATGATCGATCCGACTGCAGAAGCGAACATGATCCGACTCATGTTGTCTCTCTCATCTTGAGTTTTAGGACACATGTCCTTAGATAGAGTGACGCCATGTGACACTGGCAACAGTCCCCTCTTAGACTGATCCATGTTGAATCTCTTCAACACTTTATCAATGTACGTGCTCTGGGAGAGTCCAAGCTGCTTCTCCCAGATCTTTCATGGAGAATTTTAATGAAAGCCAAGCTTTCACCGATTGTAGCATGGGAATGTCATTGCCAATAAGCAATACATCATCTACGTAAAGGACAATGAATGTTAATGCACTCTCACTAACCTTCTTATATACACAAGGATTATCCTCGTTTTGAACGAAATCATATTCTTTTATGATCTCATCAAAACGTTGGTTCCAAGAACGCGATGCTTGCTTCAATCCATAAATGGATAGATTTAACTTGCAAACCTTGTTTGCATGTTTTGGTATGACAAAACCGTCAGACTGTTGCATAAGAACATCCTCCAAAAGGTTTCCGTTAAGGAAAGTGGTTTTGACGTCCATCTGCCATATTTCATAATCAAAATATACAGCAAAAGCAAGCATTATCCGAATGGATTTAATCATGGTAACAGGTGAAAATGTTTCGTCATAATCGACATCATGTCGTTGACGATACCCTTTTGCTACAAGCCTAGCTTTGTACATTTGTATCTTGCCATCCATGTCGGTCTTCTTCTTGAAGACCCATTTGCAACCAATAGGCTTTACGCCTTTTGGTGCATCAACCAGTGTCCAAACTTGGTTGGTGTACATGGAATCCATTTCCGATTTCATGGCTTCTTACCATAAAGCAGAGTCGATATCTTGTATCGCTTCCTCATATGTAGCCGGCTCGTTATCCTCAATAAGATTAGTATCTACGTGAGGTGATATCAGAAACCCATACCTTTCAGGTTGTTTTCTGACTCTCTTCGACCTACGTTGTTCTTGTGTATTAGAATATTATGGTACAGTCTCATCCCTGATAAACAGTTCATGTTCTGTTAAGGAATCGGTGCCAGGAACAGTATCGCTCTGATTTTTATCGAGTTCTACTTTCCTCCCACTTACCACTGCATTTAGGAATTCCTTTTCGAGGAAAACCGCATGTAGAGCAACAAATACCTTGTTCTCTTATGGTTGGTAGAAGTAATATGCTTTGGTTTCCCTATGATAACCTACAAATAGACACTTATCCGATTTGGGTTCAAGTTTGGTACCATCCAAACGTTTTACGTATGCCCAGCATCCCCAAATCTCCAGGAATGAGAAACTCAGTTTCTTTCCTGTCCATATTTCATATGGAGTCTATTGAACAGACTTTGATGGAACCTTATTCAAAATAAGTATTGCATTGTTCAATGTAAATCCCCATAAGGAAATTGGTAGCTCGGTGCGACTCATCATAGACCTTACCATGTCTAACAAAGTTCGATTTCTCCGTTCGGACACACCGTTTAATTGAGGTGTTCCGGGAGGAGTCCATTGTGAAAGAATATCATACTCTTTCAAGTAATCAAGAAACCCATTGCTCAAGTATTCTCCACCACGGTCCGGCCGTAACGTTTTAATACTTTTACCGGTCTGTTCTTCTACTTCATGTCGAAACTCTTTGAATTTCTCAAAAGTTTCCGACTTGTGTCTCATAAGATACACATAACCATAACGCGATGCATCATCCGTAAATGTTACACAGTATTCATATCCACCTCTAGCCTGGCTAGACATGGGCCCACATATGTCACTATAAACGAGGGCTAACAGTTCGGTGGCACGTGCATATTTACCGCTAAAAGGTGTTTTAGGCATTTTACCCAATAAACAAGATTCACAGACGTCATATGAATTTGGATCAAATCCGTCCAAGTATCCACTCTTCGAAAGTGTGGATATACGAGTCTTGTTAATGTGTCTCAGACGACAATGCCACATATAAGTTTCATCTTTGTTACTTAATTTAAGCCTTTTGTTTGTTACGTTATATGCTTGAGATTGATTTATATTCAAAATATAAAGACCATTATTAACATCAGCACTACATATCTCAATATCATTTTTATAAACAAAATGTTGGACAATTATGACCCATAGCGTCACTATTTGTAAAAGACATTGTGGTTTTTGTACAAATTATTTATGTGACAAAGGAAATTGCTATTTTATCATTTTGTAATTAGATTACTTGAATATATAAATGATAAAAGTCCTTATGATTAGTTCTGAATTAATAAGATATGAGACGATATCAATCCACAAAGGTTTAAACATTAAATATCCCTAGTCGTAGTATTATCGAGACTGGACATCGATAATGCGGAATAGACTAGTATTGCACTTGTGCGCATTGTGGGAGCATAACGACATAGTTCTCATATATTTAAGTATTGGATACTTATGCAAGTATGATATGAGGTTGTGTTTACCGATGGTACGGGAACAGCTTCGCTCTGGATAGACCCCGCGGAATCCCATTGGTAGTATGACTATGTGTCTATGGGAATCCGCATCAGGGTAGGTGTATTTGGTCTTAACCTAAGACTTGCATCGCTAATACTTGCGACAATCAATACGCTTTGGTTTTGGTCGTCCGGGACTTTAACAGGTTCTGTGTACGCCTCTTCTGGGTTTATTGAGAATCGTAGTGTATTGGGTGTGATGTCAAGACGGAAGTATCACTTCAGTCATATGGAGATGATGATCACGCAGGGATACAAAACTGGTTCTCTATTATGTTGCTACTATCGGGATAATAAGACAAGGTCATGATTATCCGATTATAGGGACTAGTTGCTTGTGATCCGATATATGCTTCGTACGGGGCAGACACTATTCCAGCCCCAGGCCTTGCATGTGACATCTGATACTGGATCGTAATACGCAATACTACGTATACTACGTCTGACAAAGATTATATATATTCCTTAAAGAATATTTCTGGAGAATTGGGTAGGCACGACGCTTTGGTAGAAGCCAACCATGTCTTGTAAATCGGTAAGAATGTGGTACCGGGTACACACGTGTTCGGATAGTCCGACGACCGGATGTACTGCCAACATATCTAGGGATCTCATCTGTTGCTTCCAGGAGATTCACCAATGACGTATGACTCGAACAGAATTAATCTAGGATTAATTATTATAGAGAGAAAATTAATCTAGGATTAATTACGACGAGAATTTATCTGGGATAAAATTCAAATAGAAGAGAGAGAGTGATTAATTTGGAATTAATCGATAAAATAATATATTCGATATATTAAATGAAATTATATTTCATAATGAAATTAAAATTGGATTTTAATTCGAGCGAACGAATTAATTTAGAATTAATTCGCGAGCGACGTTCGTAATAATTTTGCAAGGCATTATTATTTAATTAAATTGGATTTAATTACGTCGCGACGGAAAATTCATTTGATCGGATTACGCGAACCCGAACCCGAAGTGTATTGAGCAAGCCACTTGAATTTTGAATTAAAGTGGGTCCCACCAACTTACATCACTTGTCCATCAAGTGTCAATTTGTTGATGGAAGTAGTTGGAGGCATTAAAAGCTTTTTTCCCTACAAAACTTTGCTTAGCCTTTTGGTAAAGCATATTCCAAAATTTGAGATTGACTTTTGATAAGTGGTAATTCATTTTAGAAATCAAAATATCAAAAAGCCAAAAACTCTCTCCTCTCCTCCTTTTGCCGTGAACCACCAAGAACAAAGGAAAGAATTTTGTTACAATTTTTCTTCCTTAGCTAGCACTTAAAAAATCATACAAAGGTGATAGGGAAACATCCCTTGAGTTTGGAATTCAAAAGATCAAGTGTGGAGCTCCAATAAGAGCTTGGAGCAACTTCAAAGGAGGCAGATTTTTGTTGTCCACACATCCATCTCAACCGTTCATTGTAAGTAAATTTCCGCAACTTACTTTGTTTATTCACACATCTTTTATGCTTAATGATCTTGGATTTGTTCTTAGAGAACCCAACATTGGTATCATGAGCCTATTTAAGCTTGAAATAAACTTAGGGTTTTTATACTTTATTTTGGGGATTTTATGATTTGAGCATGGTATCTTCAAATTGATGGTTTGATTAAGCTTGGATGATGTTAAATTAGATTTAAGCATCTTAAAATTTTGAGAAAATGAATTGGATTATTTTTTCCCAAAATGAATGGCTTAGCCGAACCTATAGGAGCCCTAATGTCATGGTGATTTTTTGATTTAGACCATTGGATTTGTTTAAAATGCATGATATATATTGATTTGTGATTTAATTTGATTGAAATCAAAATTGATGAAAAATACATGATTACCGTTAATGAAATAAGCATGGAATGAGTTGATTTTGCTTCAATAATGTTGGACATGTATTGAAAATAATAAAGCATGATTAATTAATTAAATTGGTGTTTTGGAAATGTTAATTTAAATAATTAATTATGGATATACACTTGAATTAAATAAATTGTGATATTTGGAATATTAGAATTTAATTAATTAGGCTTAATTTGGAATTGGGCTAAAATTGATATATTTGGGCCTAATGGGCTTGGTTGGGCCAAGTTGGTTTAGGACAATTGGATTGGATCCAAATTGGGCCTAAAACCACTCCGTTAAGTCCAAATATAATAAATGGGCCTTTTAAAATTTAATTGGGCCTAATGGGCTGAAATTAATTTTATGGCAAATAGGGTGATTCCTTAATTGGGCCTTGGCATTTGGGTTTGACCTATATTGGCCAAAGCCCATGCCTTATGAAATTAATTAAAAGCCCATTGGACTTTAAATTAAATTGACATTGTATGTTAATTGGGCTTTGAGACCCATTAAGATTAGATTTAGAATCTAAATAGTAAAGGCACATTAAAAGTGTAAATATTTAATTTGGAATTAAATAAAGAATTAGTATTGAATACAAATTAAATCGGATTTAAAATTGTAGTTCGATATAATTCGAGAATACGCACTTTGAGTACTTATTCTCAAACGAGTTGGACTCGCGCAAATCAAATCATTGTTTGAACATTGGATGATCACTTAATTCAAAGATTAATTAATTGGATTAGATTGATTGACTAACATGCTTTGTGTGAATACATGGATGTATTGTATGAATAATGTATATTAAATGGGTGAGGGTAATTTTGGAAATTATTGTAATAAATTTAGAATTTATTAAATTGGACCTGCGAGTCCAGCCTTTATCTCTCGACTTTTTGTAATTCTCTTCTCACCAATTCCCCTCAATGTTAATGAGGTTTCTATATTATATTATGTAATTGGGTAGAAGTTAGAATAGTGCTAGCCGGGGAGAGGAAATAGAGTGATTTGTTCTAGGAATAATTTGTGAGATATCCATCCGCATATCATTATTATTTTATTTATCGCGCCTTATTATGCTTTTAGAATGCATGCTTAAGGATGTATGATGAGACTTAATCAAAGATAATTAATTGGTTGAGAATTACGCGAAAAACCCTCAATCAAATATTAAGCGTTTTCCTTCCATTGAATGGTTCTTTCTCAAGATCCAAGATTGGCATTGGTTTGTTGGCCAAATTCAAGATCAATGTCCATCGCGGATGTGTTTGAACCATGAAAGCTTTGTTCCATATTACATGTCTTGGGCAAGTTGTGATTTGTTGGCCAAAGTCAAGGTCACTTCTTGTTCATAGACATGGATTACGAAGTTTTCCAAGGTCAATGGGTCCCGCTTAACTGGAATCATTAAGCTTGTTAAGCCAAAGCCAAGGCTTAGTTGATTCAGAGGAAAAGATTAGGAAAATATATTGGATATATTGGCATATATATTGTATATATGTTTCGGACTTGGAGGTCCACCTATCGGATCTAGGAATTGGATAAGATCCAATTGATCTTAGAGATCTACCTAGTTAAATATCATACATCTTGTTGGCCAAAGTCAAGGTTGTGTGTTATTTAACGGGATCCTAGCCCACTAGCAAACTAGGTTTTCCGAGTACTCAACAGAGGGTTAGAGGCTCGCCTAAAAATAGTGGGAGGCTAGTATTGAATTTGCAATTTCGTTCAAATACTTGCCAAATACGCGCTTTCAAATTATTTCGTCATTTTAAATATTTATTGGTTGGACTAATATTCTATTATTTTTCTTGTAACAGTTGGACTGTACCTAAAAATCGTTAATTGAATAGTTAGACTGTTGTAATTAAGATGACTGGAAAGATCGGGGTTAGAGACATTATCATTGGTGAAAATGTCTTTAATGGTGCGAACTTTCCTGACTGGGATATGAACCTCAGGATTGTCCTGGGGGCTGAGAGGATGCTCTATACGATAGAGAGTCCTCTTAGGCCTAAGCTCAGTCTCCCAAGGCTTGGCCGAAGGCTACTGGAGGTGTAAAGAAGAAGAAGAAGAAGAAGAAGAAGAAGGGCAAGGCCAAATCGTCAAAGTCTTCTGGGAAGGCAAAGGAAAAATCCCAAGATGTATTCCTGCAGTGTGGCAAACGGGGTCACTGGAAGCGTGACTGCCGTGAGTACAAGGTACATATGAAGGAAATCAAAGCGGGCAAGGCACCGACTTCAGGTATGTTTGTTATAGAAATAAACATGTCTACTTCTAGTTTTAAAAATTGGATTTTTGATTCTGGTTGTGGAACTCATATATGTACTGATGTACAGGATCTGGAGATTAGCAGAAGACTGGCCTTAGAGGAGATTGATCTACGAGTTGGAAACGAGACCAGGGTCGCTGTTTTTACTATAGGGACTTATTTTTGGAACTGCCCTCGGGGCATGTACTAAACTTATCAGACTGTTATTATGTACCTAGTTTGACTAGAAGTATTATATATGTATCTTTATTAGCCCAATGTGGGTATACTTTTGTTTTTAGAAACACTGGGTGTTTTATGTATAAAAATGATATGGAGATATGTAGTGCTGATGTGAATAATGGTCTTTATATTTTGAATAATAATCAATCTCAAACATATAATGTAACAAACAAAAGGCTTAAACTAAGTAACAGAGATGAAACTTATATGTGGCATTGTCGTCTGGGACACATTAACAAGACTCGCATATCCACACTTTCGAAGAGTGGGTACTTGGACGAATTTGATCCAAATTCATATGACGTCTGTAAATCTTGTTTATTAGGCAAAATGCCTAAAACACTTTTTAGCGGTAAAGGTGCACTTGCCACCGAACTATTAGCCCTCGTTCATAGTGACGTATGTGGGCCCATGTCTAGCCAGGCTAGAGGTGGATATGAATACTTCGTAACCTTTACGGATGATGCATCGCATTATGGTTTTGTGTATCTTATGAGACAAAAGTCAGAAACTTATGAGAAATTCAAAGAGTTTCGACATGAAATAGAAAAACATACCGATAAAAGTAATAAAACATTACGGTCGGACCATGGTGGAGAATATTTGAACAATGAGTTTCTTGATTACTTTAAAGAGTATGGTATTCTTTCACAGTGGACTCCTCCCGGAATACCTCAATTAAACGGTGTGTCCGAACGGAGAAACTGAACTTTATTGGATATGGTAAGGTCGATGATGAGTCGCACTGAGCTACCTATTTCCTTCTGGGGATATGCATTGAACAGTGCAATACTTATTTTGAATAAGGTTCCGTCAAAGTCTGTTCAACAGACTCTGTCTGAAATATGTACAGGAAAGAAAGTGGGTTTCTCATTCCTGAAGATTTGGGGTTGCTGGACATACGTTAAACGTTTGAATGGTACCAAACTTGAACCCAAATAGGATAAGTGTCTATTTGTAGGTTATCCTAGGGAAACCAAAGGATATTACTTCTACAACCCACAATAGAACAAAGTATTTGTTGCTCTACATGCGGTTTTCCTTAAGAAGGTATTCCTAAATGCAGTGGTAAGTGGGAGGAAAGTAGAACTCGATGAAAATCGGAGTGATATTGTTCCTGGCACTGATACCTTAACGGAACATGAGCAGTTCATCAGGGATGAGACTGTACCACAATCTTCGAATACACAAGAACCGCGTAGATCGGAGAGAGTCACAAAACAACCTGAGAGGTATGGGTTTCTGATCTCACCTCATGTGGATATTAATCTTATTGAGAAAGACGAACCTGTTACGTATGAGGAAGCGATACAAGGTATCGACTCCGGTTTATGGCAAGATGCCACGAAATCTGAAATAGATTCCATGTACACCAACCAAGTTTGGACACTGGTTGATGCACCAGAAGGCGTAAAGCCTATTGATTGCAAATGGGTATTCAAGAAGAAGACCGACATGGATGGCAACATACAAATATACAAAGCTAGGCTTGTAGCGAAAAGATATCGTCAACGACATGATGTCGATTACGACGAAAATTTTTCACCAGTTGCCATGATTAAATCCATTCGGATAATGTTTGCTATTGCTGCCTATTTCGATTACTAGATATGAAAGATGGACGTCAAAACCATTTTCCTTAACGGAAACCTTTTGGAGGATGTTTATATGCAACAGCTTGACGGTTTTGTCATACCAAAACATGCAGACAAGGTTTGCAAGTTAAATCGATCCATTTATGGATTGAAGCAAGCATCGCGTTCTTGGAACCAATGTTTTGATGAGATCATAAAAGAATATGATTTCATTCAAAACGAGGATGATCCTTGTGTATATAAGAAGGTTAGTGGGAGCGTACTGACACTCATTGTCCTTTATGTTGATGATATATTGCTTATTGGCAATGACATTCCCATGCTACAATCGGTGAAAGCTTGGCTTTCATTAAAATTCTCCATGAAGGATCTGTGAGAAGCAGCCTTTATTCTAGGATTAAAGATCTATCGGGATAGATCTAGAAAGCTGCTTGGACTCTCTCAGAGCACGTATATTGACAAAGTGTTGAAGAAATTCAACATGAAACAGTCTAAGAGGGGACTATTGTCAGTGTCACTCTATCTAAGGACATGTGTCCTAAAACTCAAGATGAGAGAGACAACATGAGTCGGAACCTGTTCGTTTTGGCAGTCGGATCGGTCATGTATGCCATGATATGTACACATCCTGATGTCTCATATGCTTTGAGCATGTGTAGTCGTTATCAGGCCGATCCAGGTGATGGTCACTGGGTTGCGGTTAAGAACATCCTTAAGTATCTTAGACGAACTAGAGATGCATTCTTAATCTATGGAGACGGAGAACTTGAGGTAACTGGGTTTACCGATGCAAGTTTCCAAACCGATGAAGATGATTGTAAGTCACAATCTGGGTACATATTTTGTTTGAACAACGAAGCAGTAAGCTGGAAATCTTCCAAGCAAGAGACTGTTGCCGATTCAACAACAGAAGCGAAATATATTGCTGCAACTGAAGCAGTAAAAGAGGCAGTTTGGATCTGTAAATTCCTAATTAGATTAGGTGTAATTTCGTTAGCAGCTAAGCCCGTTCCATTGTATTGTGACAATAACGGAGCTATAGCGGAGGCTAAGGAACCGCGGTCTCATCAACGATCCAAGCATTTTCTTCGACGTTTCCATCTTATTTATGAGATCATACATCGTGGCGATGTGAAGATCGAGAAGGTCGCATCAGATGACAACATTGTAGATCCGCTGACTAAAGCTATTCCTCAGTAAAAGTTTGAGCGACATGTACATAGTTCAGGTGTTAGATACTTGAGTGACTGGCTATAGGCCAAATGGGAGATTGTTGGACAATTAAGACCCATGGCGTCACTATTTGTAAAATACATTGTGGTTTTTGTACTAATTATCTATGTGACAATGGAAATTGTTATTTTATCATTTTGTAATTAGATTACTTGAATATATAAATGATAAAAGTCCTTATGATTAGTTCCGGATTAATAAGATATGAGACGATATCAATCGATAATGCGGAATAGACTAGTATTGCACTTGTGCGCATTGTGGGAGCATAACGGCATAGTTCTCATATATTTAAGTATTGGATACTTATGCAAGTATGATAGGAGGTTGTGTTCCGATGGTATGGGAACAGCTTCGCTCTGGATAGACCCCGCGGAATCCCATTGATAGTATGACTATGTGTCTATGGGAATCCGCATCAGGGTAGGTGTATTTGGTCTTAACCTGAGACTTGCATCGCTAATACTTGCGACAATCAATACGCTTTGGTTTTGGTCATCCGAGACTTTAACAGGTTCTGTGTACGCCTCTTCTGGGTTTATTGAGAATCGTAGTGTATTGGGTGTGATGTCAAGACGGAAGTATCACTTCAGTTATATGGAGATGATGATCACGCATGGATACATAACTGGTTCTCTATTATGTTACAACTATCGGGATAATATGAAGAGATCATGATTATCCGATTATAGGGAATAGTTGCTTGTGATCTGATATATCCTTTGTACGGGGCAGACACTATTCTAGTCCCAGGCCTTACATGTGACATCTGATACTGGATCGCAATACGCAATACTACGTATACTACGCCTGACAAAGATTATATATATTCCTTAAAGAATATTTCTGGAGAATTGGGTAGGCACGACGATTTGCCAGAAGCCAACCATGTCTTGTAAATCGGTAAGAATATGGTACCGGGTACACACGTGTTCGGATAGTCCGACGACCGGATTTACTGCCAACATATCCAGGGATCTCATGGGTCGCTTCCTGAAGATTCACCGATGACTTATGACTCGAACAGAATTAATCTAGGATTAATTATTAGAGAGAGAAAATTAATCTCGGATTAATTACGTCGAGAATTTATCTAGGATAAAATTCAAATAGAAGAGAGAGAACGATTAATTTGGAATTAATCGATAAAATAATATATTCGATATATTAAATAAAATTAGATTTCATAACGGAATTAAAATTGGATTTTAATTCAGGCGAACGAATTAATTTAGAATTAATTCGCGAGCGACGTTCGTAATAATTTTGCAAGGCATTATTATTTAATTAAATTGGATTTAATTACGTCGGGACAGAAAATTTATTTAATCGGATTAAGCGAACCCGAGCCCAAAGTTTGTTGAGCAAGCCACTTGAATTTTGAATTAAAGTTGGTCCCACCAACTTACATCACTTGTCCATCAAGTGTCAATTTGGTGATGGAAGTAGTTAGAGGCATTAAAAGCTTTTTTCCCTCCAAAACTTTGCTTAGCCTTTTAGTAAAGCATATACCAAAATTTGAGATTGACTTTTAATAAGTGGTAATTGATTTTAGAAATCAAAATATCAAAAAGCCAAAAACTCTCTCCTCTTCTCCTTTTTCCGTGAACCACCAAGAACAAAGGAAATAATTTTGTTGAAATTGTTCTTCGTTAGCTAGCACTTAAAGAATCATACAAAGGTGATAGGGAAACATCCCTTGAGTTTGGAATTCAAAAGATCTAGCTTGGAGCTCAACATACAATCAAAGGAAAGCTTGGAGCAACTTCAAAGGAGGCAAATTTTTGTTGTCCACACATCCATCTCAACCGTTCATTAGTAAATTTCCGCAACTTTATTTATTCACACATCTTTTATGCTTAATGATCTTGGATTTGTTCTTAGAGAACCCAACACAAAACACCCTGTGTGAATACAAAAGTATGCCCACATTGGGCTAAACAAGATACATAAATAATATTCCTAGTCAAACTAGGTACATAGTAGCAGTCTGATAAATTAAGTACATGCCCCGAGGGAAGTTCCAAAATATAAGTCCCTACAGCCAAAACAGCGACTCTGGTCCCGTTTCTAACTCGTAGATTAATCTCCCCTGAAGCCAGTCTCCTGCTAATCTGCAGATCATGCACATCAGTAAATATATGAGTACCACAACTAGAATCAAAAATCCAATTTTTAAAACTAGAAGTAGACATTTTTATTTCAATAACAAACATACCTGAAGCCGGAGCCTTGCCCGCTTTGATTTCCTTCATGTGCGCCTTGTACTCACGACAGTCACACTTCCAATGACCCCGTTTGCCACACTGCAGGCAGACATCTTGGGATTTTTCATTTTCCTTCCCTGAAGACTTTGATGATTTGGCCTTGCCCTTTTTCTTTTTCTTCTTCTTCTTTACACCTTCAGTAGCCGTTGGCCAAGCCTTGGCAGACTGAGATGTCGAAGCGAAGTGCGCCTCGCGCTTTTTGACCTTTAATAGCTCTTTTTCTACTTCTTGCAGCATTGCCATCAACTCTCCAAGAGTATGATCTTGGTTCATCATATTATAGTTCATGATGAACCCGCTCCAACTGTCAGGAAGAGACTGTAAGATCAAATCTATGGAAGTCTCAGCCTCAAAGGTTATGCCTAGCTGACCCAACTGTTCAATGTCAGCAATCATCTGCGACACATGGTGCTCGACAGATGTACCCTCTGACATTCGAGAGTGAAAGAGCTTCTTCTGTAATTCATACCTTTGCGATATAAGGTTAGATCGGCGAAGGTCCTTGAATTTTTCCATCATAGTATAGGGATCAAATCCCTTGTTCTGGCGACGAAATTGAGGGGTTATTGCAGCGACCATGACAAATTGAGCAGTTGAGTTGTCATCGATGTGAGTCTTCCAAAGCTCAAGCTCAAGCGGCTGCTCAATTTCGGGCTTAGGCCCGAGAGGTCTCTCTATCATATTGAGCATCTTCTCAGCCCCTAGGACAATCCTGAGGTTCATATCCCAGTCAGGAAAGTTCGCACCATTAAAGACATTTTCGCCCATGATAATGTCCATAACATTGATCTTTCCAGCCATCTTAATTGCAATAGTCTAACTATTCAATTAAGGATTTTTTTTTTGGGTACAGTCCAACTGTTACAATAAAAAATAATAAAATATTAGTCCAACTAATAAATATATAAAATGATGAAAATAATTTATAAGCACGTATTAGCAAGTATTTGAATAAAATTGCAAATTCAATACTAGCCTCCCACTATTTTTCGGCGAGCCTCTAACCCTCTATTGAGTACTCAGGAAATCTAGTTTCCTAGTGGGCTAGGATCCCGTTAAATAACACACAACCTTGACTTTGGCCAACAAGTTGTATGATATTTAACTAGGTAGATCTCTAAGATCAATTGGATCTCATATAATTCCTAGATCCGGTAGGTGGACCTCCAAGTCCGAAACATATATATAATATATATGCCAATATATCCAATATATTTTCCTAACATTTTCCTCAGAATCAACTAAGCCTTGGCTTTGGCTCAACAAGCTTAATGATTCTAGTTAAACGGGACCCATTGACAGTGGGAAAGCTTCGTAATCCATGTCGATGAACAAGAAATGACCTTGACTTTGGCCAACAAGTCACAACTTGCCCAAGACATGTGATATGGAACAAAGGTTTCGTGGTTCAAACACATCTGCGATGGACATTGATCTTGACATTGGCCAATAAACCAATGCCAATCTTGGATCTTGAGAGAGAACCACTCAATGGAAGGATATCTCTTAATATTTTGTTGAGGGTTTTTCACGTAAATTGGCAACCAATTTATTATCTTTGATTCGGTCTCATCATACACCCTTAAGCATGCATTCTAAAAGCATAATAAGGCGCAAAATAAATAATAATGATATACAGATGGATATTTAACAAATTGTTCCTAGAACAAATCTCTCATTTTCCTCTCCCCGGCTAGCATTTTTCTAACTTCTACCAATTACATAATACATTAAAGAAACCTCATTTACATTGAGGGGAATTGGTGAGAAGAGAAGTACAAAGAGTCAAGAGATATAAGGCTGGACACGGAGGTCCAATTTAATAAATTCTAAATTTATTTCAACAATTTCCAAAATTGCCCTTACCCATCTAATATCCATCTGATATACATTATTCATACAATACATCCATATATTCACACAAAGCATGTTATTCAATTAATCTAATCCAATTAATTAATCTTTGAATTAATGATCATCCAATATTCAAACAACGATTTGATTTGCGCAAGTCCAACTCGTTTAAGAATAAGTACTCAAAATGCGTATTCTTGAATTATATCGAACTACAATTTTAAATCTGATTTAATTTATATCCAATTCTAATTCATATTTAATTCCAAATTAAATAATTACACTTAATTAATGTGCCTTTTAGACTTAGATTCTAAATCCAATCTTAATGGGTCTCAAAGGCCCAATTAACATCCAATGTCAATTTAATTAAAGTCCAATGGGCTTTTAATTAATTTCTTAAGGCATGGACTTTGGCAACCAAAGCCCAATAAGGAATCACCGTTTGCCATAAAATTAATTTTGGCCCATTAGGCCCAATTAAATATTTAAAGGCCCAATTATTCTATTTGGACTTTATGGAATGGTTTTAGGCCCAATTTGGATCCAATCCAATTGTCCTAAACCAACTTGGCCCAACCAAGCCCATTAAGCCCAAATGTAATAATATTAGCCCAATTCAAAATTAAAGACTAATTATAATGTCATAATTAGACTCAAACCTAATCTGACTCTAATGGTTGCAGACTATATTTTCCATGAATAAGAAACTCGTTCTTAATTTCTCAAAGATAACAAAGAACATGTTTCAAGATATATTCTATGGTCTATAGCGTATCAAAATAGCTCTGAACAATTATGATTAAATTGATATTTTTAATCACACATAATATAGTATTCATTATACCATCATCCTATGATGCATAAGATTGACTAGGCATTCTAATCAATTTCTCTTTCCACAGAGGAACCATCATTTACGAAAAATTAATACTATATATAAGAGACATACTAACTATCAAATAATTATATTAATTGTCACAAGATAGTCTTTTTGTGTCCTTTATTAGATCATATCTAATGCACGACTAATTGGAGTATCTCACAAGTCTCTTAGTTTTATATCATATATAAAACTTCATATCAAATATAATATAGATTACTCCTACTGTTTTCACGGAGAAAATAAGACTTAGGTAAACCTTTTACCTTATAAACATCTCATTATTACATTAATAATGATAATTTCGTTAGGATATATAACACCAGAAAGAAATTTGTACGCTTCCACTAATCGTACTGTTACATATGTATTCTCTATGCTTTGATAAAATCAAACAATCTGACTGATATCAAAATTAGAGAACACAGATTCCCGGAAAGCTCATCTGAGTCTACGATAGACTCTATAAGCTAGTATACCAAACCACGATCTTAGCAGAATACAAACTCTATGGCCATTCCAAAACTGAATTCTTCAAACAAAGAAATCACAATGGATCCCATTTATGAAGAAACAATTCAAAAACGCCATTTTTCATTCCTAGCTAAAATACATAGTTTAATATTAACATTAACCAACAGATCTTTAATTGTTCAAAAAATACGACTAGAGACAAGTTTCCTCAGAATCTACAATAGATTACTGAGTATAACTTTTCTCATTGTCATACTATAAAGGTCAAACCTTTAATAAGCTCACTTTGCTTTTGTTGTGCAAACCATTTGCACATTTTATGAACGATTCATAACAAAAGCTCAATCAAGTTACAAACTTGATCGTAGTAAGCTATGAACAATCTTAGATCTATGGTTCAATACTAACTTCCGGAATCGATATCAAATATCGCTCCCACTATAAGTTATAGTATAACTTTCTTCGATAAGAAAACCGTAGAACCAATAAGTATCGAATACTTCACAAATGATTCTGACATCCTATAGGACTTATATGGAAGATGTCTAAGGGTGTTTTCATCTTATTAATTATGTAGTTCCATTTATAGTTTATCACACTTACATTTGACTTCAATAAGTCAAATATTTTCTACAATGATCAACATTTGATGTTACACACCAAGTAACAAAATAATTTTATTACTCGGGATCGTAGAAAAGATATTCTATCAAATAGAATAGAATATTCTATTAAATAGAATAAATGATAAACTCTTACTTGTACCTCCGAGGATCAAGTACTTTGAATTATATAACCATTATATAAAAAAAAAGATTCAAATCTCAAACTTTTCAAGATTCAAATTTTCTTCCTATACATATCACATACGTAACTATAGAAACTAATGGAACCTTAATTAAAATGATGAATTAGTGTTACTAATGCATATGGCCAAGAGTATTGAAACTAATTCGGTAACACTCAATATCAAACGAATCAAATCATATAAGATTCGATTCCTCCCGCTAACCAATTCCATCACGACGGAATCGTAGAAGAATAATATTGAGAAAGAATCATATTCTTTGAATAATCTTAGAACTAATTGCCATAAATTCATATGTTTGATTGTATCAAAGATCTTTGAACAATTCAAATACTCACAATGAATTTTAACGATACAGTTGTCAAAACTTCAGATCGAATATCTTTGAACCAGTCAAAGTATTCTATCCACGTTTCATCAGTAACATATAACTAAGTCATGAAAACTCATAGACTAAGTTACAAAGTAAAAAAAAAACTACCTTAAGCAATTTACAATTCATTAAACTACATACATCTAATGTGTCAGCTAAATAAATCTTATGGTTCAATGAAAATCATTGGTTAAATGAGATTTAATCACATTCCTAAATACAATATTCATTAAATGGATAAGGATATGTGGTGTGATCTCGTATCAGACCATCCTTTACCATACGGAATAAGCATCTAATGCTTAAGTGATAAAATCTCATAAAACATTATCCGGTAACGCAGCGAAAACGGTGGAAAATCAAATTTTCCGATTTCAAAAATTTTTCTCGGATTAATTAAATAAACACATTTATTTAATTATCCAATAATCAAATTATGAAACAAAATTCAAATGAATCATATTCAAGTGAATTTACCAAATTGCCCTTACATTGGTATTTTGTCCATTTTAGTCCGAAATTGATCTAATCAATTTTGAATGATTCTAAATCATTTCTAAGATGAACTTAGCATTTTCAAAACATCAAAACACCAAAAGCAACAAAAATCCCCAAAAGTCCATCCTTGGCCGAGAGCCCCTCCAAGGTGCATAATTGTGCACTTTGTGATTTCATGCATCAAAACACATCAAGATGCAATCCAATGAACATGAAACTTTATATGCATAATATACACATCCAAATACACAACATATATGAAAAGCCCCAAATTTGGAATTGGTCATGAACCCTAATTTTTCAATTTCTTCAAATTAGACCAAATTGGTTAAATCAATTACTTCAATCATGTTTCTTCCATCCAACCAAAGTCTCAACACAATGAAACAACTCAAGATAAAATCTAGGTCATCTAAGAGTGGGTCAAAAACTCTAGATTAGCAACAAGGTTTCCAAAACCATAAAAGAATACTTATTACTACAATAGTCATAAGCTTCCATCATCATACATGCTCAACACTTCCACCAAAACTTCCATCATCAAAAACACAAAGAATAAAGAAAGAAATAACCTAAGAACATCATATGTTAAAGCCTAGATCCTAAGGAACATTTTACTTTCTAATAGTAAGTTGGAGAAACTTACTAAAATCCAAGCTTTCTTTGGTTTCTTCTTTCTTTCTCACAAGCTTTCTTTGGTTTCCATTAATGGAGTTTTCTTTTAAAGTGTATATTCGGTTAAGAAGAATGAAATGAAAAAACAATATATACTTGTATCATTATGGCCTTGGCTGAAATTCACTAAAGGAAATACAAGTTTTGTAATTTCATTTCATTTCACTTTACATTTGATCAACTTGGTTAAATATCTAAAAACAACTTTAAAGACATTTAATTAAGTCAACAAATGCAACTAAGAAAAATATAACTCTTATATTTTAAGTGTATGGCCGAATTTAGCAAGAAATAAAGAGAAAGATATTTTCATTTTTCAAACAATTTTGAACAAATATCTTAAGAAGTCAAAATCAATTTGACAACCTTTTTCTTTAATGTAAAGTCAAACATTTACACTTATAATCATTTCCTAACTTTATCATTTGGTGATATATTTATATTTTAATTATATTATCATTTAACAATTAAATAATTAAATAATTAATTAAATACAAATATATCAAATATGTATTATATTTACATTAAATATCTCAAATACATATATTGATGATATATGTCAAATACCTTTATTTGACTATTTATTAATGTGTATTTAATAATATCATATATTAAATACAAATACACATTAATTATGAAATGACGGTTCGACCCGTTCGCATGTATTTTTTTGTTTAACGTTTAAACGATTTATAAATAATCATCATTATTCATAAATGTTGCTCTAGTGCTCTACGAGTATGTTTCATTATTGAGACTCTCTAGATTCAGGTATATCCGTCACGAAATCCAATTTCGTGTCCATAATCTATCCACCCGTAGATTATGACGATCACGGATAATCTCGCTGAATCATACAGGTCGAGGTCATTGCATACGTATAATCCCTCCGTCACAGGTATCCAGATAATCCCAGAGATATAGATGTAAACGTCAAATCTCTATAGGTATTATCTCGTCGACGTATCTATTAGCAATCTTTAAATAACACTCGGAACTTACTTCCGATGTATATTGTGGCCACAGATTTAACAGACTGCTAAATATATATGGACTACCTATGCTCTGTACACAGAACTGACGGATCCTATCTTGACACACACAGGATATCCTGAGGATCGATCCACACCCAACGAACAGGCGGAGGTCTGATCTAAATAGATCGGTGACGTAGCTGCCATCTAAGTGTGGAGGATGTCTCATACATCCACAGTGGTATCTCAAGTCGAAGGACCACTATGCTACTCAACCCGTGAAGATTCTTATTGACGTTGTTGTACCATCCATTAAGAATCTTCGGTGAGTCGTTCAGTGTTTATCCACTATAAACACCTACACGTCTATACGAGTCTCCCTAGACTCATGGTTCATTGGGATAAACCATCGGACCAAGTCACGATATACGACATGTACTGGTCTCAACGGATTTAACTAACCGACCCGTGTTAGTAAATCTTGAACAGGAACAATATTTGATAATATACATTTAGCAGTGACATTTCCCAATGTCAATTACAGACTAACTTTGTAACTGTGTACTGCAATATATATTATCGGGCCTTTGTCTAATATATACATATCACTAAACCATATTTAGTTTCGATCTAATCGTAATTAGATCGAATACGTATATAAAAACAAGAGGTGCAACCACTAAGTAAGTGATATTATGGGAAAAAGGGATGTTCGTATTCATGAATCATACATAAATACGGTCCGGATTGGCGCTCTGAGCACCAACCCCAACAATTTCTCCCACTTGCTCTAGTGCCAATCCACGGTATCATATACACGTCTCAATGTGTATCATATGCACATGGCCCTCAAAAGCTCACCAGTACTTAAGAGGCAAGAAACAAGTCCGCTATGAAATATTGAGTTTGTCAAACAAACTCCATCGTTTCCCATAGTCAGCATCATTCATATTTTGTAGAATATAAATTATACATTAATATGACTCTGATGCAACATCAGTATTGTGCTACAGTTACTAAGTTGTCCAAGTATTTAAGGATCAAATCCAAAATACTATGCGGACAACCGCAAGCACAATAACAATTCAAAACTTCTAATTTAAAAGGTCACTATGCAACTTCATAAGTCAATACTTCATAAGTTGCATTTAATTCCACTATAAAAGTATAATCGTTTGTGACACTCCCACTGCATCTTTTCTGACTCTTTATGACGTAGATTGTCTACTGTCATAATTAGTCTCAAAACTAATATGACCCTAATGGTTGCAGACTGTATTCTCCATGAATTAGAAACTCGTTCTTAATATCTCAAGGATCACAAAGAACGTGTTTCAAGATCCATCCTATGGTCTATAGGATATCAAAATAACTCATAACAATTACGATTAAATCAATATCTTTAATCGCACATAATAAAGTATTCACAATGTCATCATCAAATGATACATAAGATTGATTAGACATTCTAATCAATATCTCTTTCGAAAAAGGAATCATCTTTTACGAAAGATGAATACTTTGTATAAGACACACTATAACTGTCTAACAGTTATACTAACTGTCATACAGATAGCCTAGTTATGTCCTTTATTAGATCATATCTAATGTACGAATAATAGGAGTATCTCACAAGTCTCTTGGTTTTATATCTTATATAAAACTTTATATCGTATATAACAGAGACTACTCCCACTGTTTTCACGGAGTAAAGAAGACTTAGGTAAACCTTTTTACCTCACAAACATCTCATTATTACTATAATAATGATAATGTTGTTAGGATATATAAAACTAGAAAGTAATTTGTACGCTCCCACTAACCCTTTTATCACATATGTATTCTATATACTTTGACAAGATCAGACAATCTGACGATATCAAAAATAGAGAACACATATTTCTGGAAGACTTATCCGAGTCTACAATAGGCTCTGTAAGCTAGCACAAAACTGCGATCTCAACAGAACACAAACTCTAGGGCCATTCCAGAACGAACTCTTCAAACAAGGAAATCACAACTGATCTCTTATCTGAATAAGTCATCCAAAAACGCCACTTTGCATTCTTTAGCTAAAATATACAATTTAATATCAACATTAACCATATATCTTTAATTGTTCAATTAGTGTGACAGAAGATAAGTTTTCTCAGAATCTACAATAGATTGCTGGGTATAACATTTCTTACTGTCATACTATAAAGGTCAAACCTTTAATAAGCTCACATTGCTTTCGCTGCACAAACAATTAGCACATCTCATGAACTAATTCATAATGAAAGCGTAATCAAGTTCAAAACTTGATCATAGTAAGCTATGAACAATCTTAGATCTATGGTTCAATGGTGAACTTCCAGAATCGATATCAAATATCGCTTCCATTATAAGTTATAAGATAATTTTCTTCAATAAGAAAACAACAGAACCATTAAGTATCAAATACTCGTAAATGATTCTGATATCCTATTAGACTTATATAGAAGATGTATAAGGGTTGTTTCATCTTATTAATTACGTAGTTCCATTTATAATTTATCATTCTCACATTTGACTTCAATAAGTCAAGTCTTTTCTATAATAGTTAACATCAGATGTTACACACCAAGTAATAAAACAATTTTATTACTTAGGATCGTAGGAAAGATATTCTATTAAATAGAATACAATATTCTATTAAATAGAATAAATGATAAACTTTTACTTATACCTCAGAGGTGTAAGTAATTTCCATTATATAACTATTATATAAAAGAAAGATTCGAATCTTAAACTTTTCAAGATTCAGATTTTTCTACCTATACATATCATATATGTAACTGCGGAAATTAATGGAACATTAATTAAAGAGATGAATCGGTGTTACTGGAGCATAACCCCAAGAGTATTGAAACTAATTCGGTAACTTTCAATATCAGACGAATCAAATCATATAAGATTCGATTGCTTCCACTACTCAATTCCATCAAGATGGAATCGTGGAAGAATAATAATGAATATGAATCATATTCACTGAATAACCTTGGAACTAATTGCTTTAAATTCATATGTTTGATCGTATCAAAGATCTTTGAACAGTTCAAAGACATGTAATGAATTTTGAGGATAGAATTCTCTAAAACCTTTAGATTGAATATATTTGAACAAGTCAAAAATGTTCAATCTATGTTTCATCAGAACAGATTGAAAGTTCTTGATACTTTCAAGACTTTCAATATGTGTTCCTTCAGAAAAACGTAACTAAGTTATGACAATTCATCAACTAAGTTACGAAGTATAGAAAACTGCCTTAAGCAATTACAATTTATTAAACTACATACACCCAATGTATCAGTTAAATAAATCTGGTGGTCCAATGACAATCATTGGTTAAACGAGATCTTAATCACCTTCCAGAATACAATATTCATTAAATGGATAAGGATGTGTGGTGTGATCTAGTATCAAACCATCCTTTACCATACGGAATAAGCATCCAATGCTTAAGTGATTAAACTCATAAAGCACCGTTCTAAATTATTTATTTTACCGAATAATTTTTCTTAATGTTTATCTCTACGTCAATGACACTACTAGTTATTATAAAATATGTAACAATTATTTATAAAGAACAAGTGACTATCCAATAGTCGCGAGTTCCGACATCAAATATCAAAACAATCGTTAACCAATATTTCAAGTAACTAGACGGGAGATCTGGTATCCAATACCTATAGTTGTAGTATTGTGAAAATCGATATTTTCTATACACAAATATACGCATCTCCTTTCTTTAGCTTTACTATTTGCATTCAACTATTCACAACAATTGTAAATAACTGATTAGCAAATTGTGTCAGACACATTACCTCTAAAGGTAATTAAAGCTTAGAAACGTCATTACTAGATAAACAAATACCTAATGAGACTTTCTTAATGCCAGTCAAGAATCTCGAGACATGAACTAATTCAAGTCAATTCTTACTGCATAAGAAACTATTGTCTCTAAAGTATTATATCCTAAAGGGAATATCTATCTAGATTATCTATCATGACTTAGAAACTAAGTCATCAACCATCTTGATTTTCCAAGAAAATCGGAACAAAAGTTCCCGATGGTTTAGACTAATCTAATAATATCCTAGTCTAGTAGTATCTAGAACCTATTCTAGAATGACTGCAACCAAGAGTCTAGTCAGATAACATATCAAAATATGTGTGCAGTAAATAAAAGTTTAATTCTATATAAACAATAGAATAAGGAAACAAACAAGCGACAATTTCCATAACAATACACACTGCCTAAGTTATGGAATATTTTAAACTTAGCAGTGCCTCCCACTATTTTACGTAATACCGTAATCCCCAACAGAAAAATGAGAATTCAATAATTAAATCGAATTCCATAATGGGAAGAGGACCCCATGAATATATTTCGACTCACAGCAGAGGCAGGGTCTCGCCTACGTATATTCACAGGTAGACAACTAATTGTCAATCACTCACTAGTGACTCCGAGGTTCCGGTCCTGGCCGTTTCTCGTTGTCGCTGCTAAGGCAGGCCCACAAGGAGAAGTACCAAGGTTAAACTTGTCAATGATAAACTCAAGTTACTTGCGTAACCCTGACAGCTAGGGCACGTTCAGGATTTCGCTTTCGCTTGAATTTATCTAGTATCTAATATACATTCGGCATAAATAAATTTCTATCAGCTACACCCTCACAGCAGAGGCACGGTCTCGGATGTAGTCAACGAAAAGATATTTATAAACCGTATTGACAAGACAGACCAAGAAACAAGTATTCCAAATACTAATTACTTTAAAACCTTATTAAGCGGGGATATTCCATTTAGTGTCATACACCCTAAATCTAATCAAATTAGATTATAACATGCATGTATGAAGTCAAGAAAACATGATAAAACATTGAATAAAACAAGCTAATCATTTATGGAGGCCTAGAATCAGACTCGCTCTGATACCATTTTGTAGGGGTTTTAGGGGCTAAATCCGGTAACGCAGCGGAAACGATGGAAAATCAAATTTTCCGATTTCAAAAATTTTTCTCGGATTAATAAAAAAAAAAATTTATTTAATTATCCAATAATCAAATTATGAAACAAAATTCAAATGAATCATATTCAAGTGAATTTACCAAATTGCCCTTACATTGGTATTTTGTCCATTTTAGTCCGAAATTGATCTAATCAATTTTGAATGATTCTAAATCATTTCTAAGATGAAATTAGCATGTTCAAAACATCAAAAACCAAAAGCAACAAAAATCCCCAAAAGTCCATCCTTGGCCGAGAGCCCCTCCAAGGTGCATAATGTGCACTTTGTGATTTCATGCATCAAAACACATCAAGATGCAATCCAATGAACATGAAACTTTATATGCATCATATACACATCCAAATACACAAAATATATGAAAAGCCCCAAATTTGGAATTGGTCATGAACCCTATGTTGGACAAAATGACCATAGCGTCACTATTTGCACAGATCATTGTGTTGTTGTAGCAAATTAACTATGTGACAAGGAAATTGCACTCTCATCATTTGTGATTAGATCACCATAGATATATAAATGAAGAGAGGTCCCTATGATTAGTTCATGGACTGAGAATGATATGAGACAGTATCGGTCCCCGAAGGATTAATCATTAAATATCCCTAGCCGGAGTATTATCGAGACTGGACATCGATAATGCGGAATAGGCTAGTATTGCACTTGTGTGCGTTGTGAGGGCACAACGGCATAGTTCTCATATATATAAGTATTGGATACTTATGCAAGTGCGATCGGAGGTCGTGTTTCACCGATGGTACGGGAAACAGCTTCGCTCTGGATAGACCCCTCGGAATCCCATTGGTATTATGACTATGTGTCTATGGGAGGCCTAAATCAAGGTAGGTGTGTATAGTCTTAACCTGAGACTTGCATCGCTAATACTTGCGATAATCGGTAGACTTTGGTCTTGGTGGTACAGGGCTTTAACCGTTCTGCGTACACCACTTCTGGGTTTATCAGAGAGTCGTAGTGTATTGGGTGTGATGTCAAGACGGAAGTATCACTTCAGTCATAGTGGAGATGATGTCACGCAGGATACGGTACTAGTGCTCTTGAGTGTTGCGCAACCAATCGCGATATTGTGACCAGGTCATGAATATCCGATTATAGAGACTATGTTACCAGACATCTGATATGTGCTTCGGACGGGGTAGACACTTATCCAGCCCCAGCCCTAGCACGTGACTATCCGATACTGGGCTGATACACACAATACAATCGTATACTACGCTTGATACAGATCTTAATATTCTTAAATGGATATGTCCGGAGAATTGGGTAGACTTGGTGCTTTGCTAGGAGTCGACCTTGTCTCGTAAATCGGTAGAACGTAGTACTTGGTACGTACGTGATTCGGATACACCGACGACCGTATTTACTGCCAACTTATCCGGGGATCTCATGGGTCGCTTCCCAATAATCCACCGATGACGCACAACTCGCACTCTTGAATAATCTGGGATTATATAGAAGAGAGAGAAAATTAATCTAGGACTAATTACGAAGATATTTTATCTAGGATAAAATATCGTCTAGAGAGAGATAACGATTAATTTGGAATTAATCGGTAAATTAATATATTCGATATATTAAACGAAATTAGATTTCGACGCTGAATTAAAGTTAGATTTTAATTCGGGTGAACGAATTAATTTAGAATTAATTCGTTAGCGACGTGAATAGTGAATTCGCTAGGCGTAATCATTTAATTACGACGCGACGGAAAAATCGTTAATTTAGAATTAGCGAACCCGAGCCCGAGTGTGATTGCGAGCGCATTCGTATTTCGAATTCAAGTGCGGCATCGCAAGTCGCATCAAGCGTCAAATCAATCGTCACATCAAGCGTCAAATCAAAAGTCACTTTGAGTGATTGATTGATTGATTGATTGATTGATGGATTGATGGATTGACTTGCATCACATCACTTTATTAAAGTGACATGTGAATAGTTGATGTAAGTTGGTGTAATAGTGTTTGGAGGGAAAATCATTTACTTTTGGTTTTATTTAATCAATTAAGTAATTGGTTTTATTATTTTTTTCTTGGAAAATATATAAAGCTTTTTGGAAAAGCTTTTCATCAACACTTACATACACACAATTTCTTCTCTCTCTTTTTCTCTCTTCTCCTCACGCCCAAAACAGAAAATGTGGACTGGTTTTGAAGCCAAAAATGGCATGAGCAATGGGAAGCAAGAGTTGGGTTTTTGTGGCAAAAACCGCAAGTGCTAGCACACTACGAGTCTTGCGAAGGTGGTAGGGAGGTTCACCCATGAGCCAGGATCCGTTCGACAAGGCTTGGAGCTCCGTTTCGCAGCTCAAATTTCAGATTTGGAGGGCAGTGAACTCCTACCAGTGGCGCCAAAAACAGTGGGCTTTTTGGGCTTCATTCGTCTTCAAATCGACTCAACCGATTGATGTGAGTATTCCGCTACCTCCGTTGATGTGTTCACACAATGTTTTCATGTCTTGTTTGATCTTGGGACCTAGATAATAACCAACAATGGCATCAAGAGCTTAGGTTCAAGCATGAAAAATGTAGGGCTTAAAATTGGGTATTTTGTATTTGAGCATGATTTGATTAAATTAGATGATTGAGCATGCTTAGTATATGTAATATTGAAGATTGATTGATCAATTTCAAGAAAAAATATTGAACAATTTTCCCCAAAAATTATATCTTGGCCGAATGTGATAGTCATTTTGGAAATTTGGAATTTTTTCATTTTGGTTCATTGGATGAGTTGTAATGATGTTGGATGATGTTAATTTGAAGTCAATTAGATTGAATTTTGAATTGAACAAAAATCCCCAATTTGCTTCACTTGGCCGAATGGTATAATGCCCTAATGTCTTGGATTTTTGATTTTATGAACATTGGATGTGTATGGAATCATTTAGGATGTTGATTTAATGTCGATTGTGGGTTTGATTGGATTGAAACCAATCGGATAAAAATCCCTCCCTTGGCCGAGACCTTAAGCATGTAATGGGTTTGATTTTTCAATTTGTGTGTTGGACATATAATAATGAATTGAGTATGATTAATTGGACTAATTTAGTGTTTTGGAAATGTTGATTAGTTGATTAATCATGTAATGCACTTTAGGTAATTAAATTGCGGAATTGGATTCATGAAATTTAATTATTTAGGCTTAAATTGGATTTGGGCTTCTAATGTTGTAATTGGGCCTATTGGGCTTGATTTTATCAAGTTGGGTTAGAACAAATGGATTGGATCCAATTGGGCCCAAAACCTTACCATAAAGCCCAAATGCGACTAATGAACCTTTAAAGTTCAATTGGGCCTAATGGGCCAAGATTGATTTATGGGCTTATGGGGTAAATCCCGGATTGGACTTTGGTTATCGGTTTGACCCGAGTTGACCAAAAGTCCACGCCTTAAGAAATCAATTAAAAGCCCATTGGACTTTAATTGAGTTGACGTTGGACGTTAATCGGTCTTTGAGACGCGTTACGATTAAATTTGGAATTTAAATCGTAAAAGGTTTATTAAATAAAGTGTAATATGTAATTTGGAATTGAATAGTGAATTAGTATTAAATACATGTTAAATTAGATTTAATGATGTAGTTTAATTTAATTCATGAATTCGTCTTAAGTTAAGTACTATATTCGCAAAAACGAGTTCGACTCGAACAAAATCAAATTGTTGTTTGAACATTGGATGATCACTTAATTAGCAGATAATTATTTGATTAATTGATTGATAGCATGCTTATGTGTGTGATACGTGGTTGTGTTGAATGAATAATGTATATCGGATGGATATTAGATGGGTGGGCAATTTTAGAAATTGTTGTAATAAATTCGATTTATTAAATTGGACCTGCGTGTCCAGCCTTATCACTTCATTCTCTTTGTATTCTCTTCTCACCTATTCCCCTCCATGTAAATGAGGTTCTTTAGAAGTGTAGTGGAACGGGTAGAAGTAATACTAGTGCTAACTTGAGTGAGAAAGGGAGAGATTGATCTAGGATCAATGTGTAAAGTATCCATCCGCATATGCATGTTTAAGGGTGTATGATGATGAGACCTTAACAAAGATAATTAAAGTGGTAGCCAATTTGCACGCGAAAAACTCTCGTTAAATATCAAGCGTTTATTTTCTTTCCATGAGTGATTCTTGCTCAGATCTGAGATTGGCAGGGGTTGTTGGCCAAAGTCAAGCCCTTGTCCGTCGAAGATGTGTTTAATCACGAGGCTTTGTTCCATATCGGTGTCGTGTCCAAGTTGTGGTTTTGGGCCAAAGTCAAACCACTTCTTGTCCATTGACATTGATTACAAAGCTTCCATGTCAATGGGTCCGCGCTTGACTGGGATCACTAGGTTTGTTGTGCCAAAGCCAAGGCCTAGTTGATTCAGAGGAAAAGCTTAGGGTATACATTCGATGTATAGGCATATATAAGATATAGTTTGGGACTTGGATGTCCACCTACTGGATCTAGGAGTTGGATGAGATCCAATGATCTTCGAGATCTACCTAGTTAATATCATACAATTTGTTGGCCAAAGTCAAGATTGTGTGATATTTAACGGGATCCTAGCCCACTAGGAAACATGGTTTCCCAGTACTCGACAGAGGGTTAGAGGCTCGACGAAAAATAGTGGGAGGCAAGTATTGAATTTGCAACATTCGTTCGAATCTCGCTAAACGCGCTCATCTATTTTACTCGTCATATTAATCAAAAGTATTAGTTGGACTAATATTTTATGTTGTTTTAAAAATATATATAGTTGGACTATATACAAACTCATTCAATATATAGTTGATTTTATAATTGGATTATAGTAATCAATATAATTGAATTAAAATGATAGTTGATTTTATAATTAGATTATAGTAATCAATATTCAAAATTATAGTTGATTAAATAATGGGATTATTGTAATCATTATAATAAATAGTACCTTATTAAAATGATTAAATGTTGGACTATTGAAATCAAGAAAGAATTGAAAGGTTGAATATTTAAAATATATAATCCTGGGTTAAATGTTTTAAATGATTTAATTTTCAATTGGGAATTAATAATAGGTTAATTTATTGATAAATAACTTATTATGACTAGGCCCATAATTAGCAAATAAGTAGAGCATAAAATCTTTGGAAGATTTATGTGATGATGACTTTAGTGCTTAATTTAATATACTTATCATAAATCTATCTTTAGATTTAAATGTATTAAAATGCAATTAATAATTCTTAGAGAGTTGATTTGACTATTCTAGTGGAGAGAAGTCAAAGTTTGCAATTGGGCGAGTTGCACAAGGTGCACATCATTTCGATATTCCGAAACCCAAGGCTTGCCAAAGGTTGTGAAATATTGAAATGATAATTGACATATCCCAAGTGGACTACCATTTGGATATGGAAGACACGACAGGAATTAAAGAAAGGGCGAGGCTCTACTTTAAAAATATTTGTCAAAGTTATGTTCACTACTAGTATTGAAATTGGATTTTAATACTTAGTGTGGTACATATATATATGTATTGATGTTCAGAATCCGCTATGAGCTGGATACTGACTTCAAGCCGAGATTTCTCTGCGAATCGGAAACGGGACGAAAGTCGCTGGTTTCGACCGTAGATACCTAAGTTAGGAACACCCTTGGGTATGTACTTAAATTAGAAACTGTTTATAATGTAACTAGTTTGACTAGAGACATTATCTCTATATCAGTGTTTATCCATTCTGGATAAACCTTTATATTCTAGAACACTAAGTGTTTTATTATATAAAGATGATACTGAGATAAATACATTAGATATAAATAACAGAATTTATATTTTGAATATAATAAAATCTCAACATATAAAATGACAATAAATAGCTCAAATTGATTGATCAATAGAGACTTATTTGTGGCATTGTTGTCTAGGGACACAATTAAACAAGACTCGTAATCCACACTTTTGAAGAGTGGGTACTAGGACTGATTTGACTATTCAAATAAGGTCTGCGAATCTAGTTTATTAGGTAAGTACCTAAAATACTATTTACTTGGTAATAGTAAGGGCCACCGATCTGTTAGCCCTATTCATGGTGAAGTAAGTGGGCCCATATCACTAGCTAAGCTAGATGTAACATAATATTCGTGACCTAACGGATGTGGCATCACGTTATGGTTATGTGTTTCTTTTGAAGAACACAAATCGGAAACTTTAGAGTTTCGACACGAAATAGAAAAACAGATCGCTATAGTATTATTCCGCCACGGTAAGACCGTATTGGAAAATACTTAAGCATAAGTTCATATGTACATGAAAGAGTAGGTATTCTTTCATATGAGGACTCCTCCCGAGACACGTCAGTTAGACGGTGTTTCGAACTAAAACCGAATTTTGTTGGACATGATAAGGTTTATCACGAGTCGCTCTGAGCTACTGTTTCCTTCAATAGGATATGTATTAACAGTGCAAAACTTATTTAGAATAAGGTTCCATATAAATCTGTTTGACAGATGTCATATAGGATATGAACAGGGAAGAACGAGGTTTCTCATTCCTAGTAATTTGGGTATGCCAGGCATAACGTTTGGATGATACCAAACTAAAAAACCCAAATGGATAAGTGCCAATATAGGTTATCCTAAGGGAAACCTTAAATAGTACTTATAAATCTCACATGAGAAACAATGTGATTGTTGCTCACCATGCGGTTTTTCCTGAGAGGAAAACCGATATGCAGTGTCAGTGGGAGGATATTGATACTCGATGAAAATCAGAGTAATACTGTTCAAGGCACGAAGTCCTTAATGGAACACAAATAGTTCATCAATGATGAATCTGTACCATTAATCTTCAAATACACAAGAACTTCGTAGATCGGATAGAGTCAGAAAACAAACTAGGGTAATGGGTTTCTGATCTAACCTCATAAAGATGTCAATCTTATGAAGGTATATCAACCGACTACGTTTTGAGGAAGTGATACTAGGTATCGACTCCCTATTATGGCAAAGTGCCATGAGTCTGAAATGGATTCCATGTATAACAACTATTTTGGATGTTAGTTGTTGTACTACAAGGCATTGTGCCTATTGGTACATTAAACGTTCTTCAAGGAAGACATACATGGAAGGCAACATACCAACGTACAAAGCGGGCTTTTGACGAAAGGTATCGTTATCAACATTGTGTTAATAACGGTGCAACCTTTACCATGTTGCCATGGAAATCCATTTTGAAGATGCTTGTTGATAACTGCATATTTCATTTATGAAATGTGTCAGTTGCAGATCAAAATCGCTTTCCTAAAAGGAAACCTTTTGGAGGATGTTTACAACATCCTGACGATTTGAATAACCGACAACAATGTTTGCGGGTTATTCGATCCATGTTTGGATTGAAGCAAGCATAAGGTTATTGGAACTGTCGTTTTGAAATAATCATAATGATTTATGATTTGACTCAAAACGAAATAATTCTTGTGTATATAAGAAGGTTAGTGGGAGGGCACTGACAATGAAATTCCCATAAAACAATTGGTGAAAGCTTGGCTTTCATAGATATTCTTTCAATAGAAATTCTCGTAGAATTCTGGGGAGTAACAACCTTTATTCAAGGAAAAAGATCTACTGGCATAGATTTGGAGTTGTTAACACTCTCTGGGAATTGTACATTTAAAATGTCTTGTATTGGTGTCTCATACGCTTCGAGCAATATGGAGTCACAATCGGGTCAATCCAGTGACAGTCACTGGATTGAAGTTAAGAACATCTGTTAGTATCTCAGAGAACTAAAGATGTTTTCTTAAACTATGGAGAAGGAGAGAAGTGAAGACTGGGATCACCGCTGTAAGTTTCCAAACAATTAAATACTGAGGTACTATAAAGTTTGAATAACGGGACAGTGAGCTGGATATATTCCGAGTAAGATAACTGTTGCCGAATAAACAACAAATGCGGATTATTACTGCAGCTGAGGCAGCAATAGAAGCCATTTGGGTTGAAAATAAATCTAATTGGATTAGATATAGTTCTGTTAGCAGCTGAGCTAGGCGTCAGCACATGCTAAGGAATTAAACGTCTCATCGACGATCCAGATATATACTTCCATATCATCTGATTCGTTCGGATCATACATCGTGGCGATGTGATGATCGTATAAATCGCGTCAACGATAATCAACAAATCTGTTGACAAAAACCTTTCCTCAGCAATTTGACCGAACCGTACATAGTTCGGGTGTGGGACACTTGAGTGACTGGCTATGTGCCAAGTGGAGATTTTTGGACAAAATGACCCATAGCTTCACTATTTGCACAGATCATTGTGTTGTTGTAGCAAATTAACTATGTGACAAGGAAATTGCACTCTCATCATTTGTGATTAGATCACCATAGATATATAAATGAAGAGAGGTCCATATGATTAGTTCATGGACTGAGAATGATATGAGACAGTATCGGTCCCGAAGGATTAATCATTAAATATCCCTAGCCGGAGTATTATCGAGACTGGACATCGATAATGCGGAATAGGCTAGTATTGCACTTGTGTGCGTTGTGAGGGCACAACGACATAGTTCTCATATATATAAGTATTGGATACTTATGCAAGTGCGATAGGAGGTCGTGTTTCACCGATGGTACGGGAAACAGCTTCGCTCTGGATAGACCCCTCGGAATCCCATTGGTATTATGACTATGTGTCTATGGGAGGCCGAAATCAAGGTAGGTGTGTATAGTCTTAACCTGAGACTTGCATCGCTAATACTTGCGATAATCGGTAGACTTTGGTCTTGGGGTACAGGGCTTTAACCGGTTCTGCGTACACCACTTCTGGGTTTATCAGAGAGTCGTAGTGTATTGGGTGTGATGTCAAGACGGAAGTATCACTTCAGTCATAGTGGAGATGATGTCACGCAGGATACAGTACTAGTGCTCTTGAGTGTGCGCAACCAATCGAGGATTGTGACCAGGTCATGAATATCCGATTATAGAGACTATGTTACCAGACATCCGATATGTGCTTCGGACGGGGTAGACACTTATCCAGCCCCAGCCCTAGCACGTGACTATCCGATACTGGGCCGATACACACAATACAATCGTATACTACGCTTGATACAGATCTTAATATTAGAAATGGATATGTCCGGAGAATTGGTAAACTTGGTGCTTTGCTAGGAGTCGACCTTGTCTCGTAAATCGTAGAACGTAGTACTTGGTACGTACGTGATTCGGATACACCGACGACCGTATTTACTGCCAACTTATCCGGGGATCTCATGGGTCGCTTCCCGATAATCCACCGATGACGCACAACTCGCACTCTTGAATAATCTGGGATTATATAGAAGAGAGAGAAAATTAATCTAGGATTAATTACGGAGATATTTTATCTAGGATAAAATATCGTCTAGAGAGAGATAACGATTAATTGGAATTAATTGGTAAATTAATATATTCGATATATTAAACGAAATTAGATTTCAACGCGGAATTAAAGTTAGATTTTAATTCGGCGAACGAATTAATTTAGAATTAATTCGTTAGTGACGTGGATAGTGAATTCACTAGGCGTAATCATTTAATTACGACGCGACGGAAAAATCGTTAATTTAGAATTAGCGAACCCGAGCCCGAGTGTGATTACGAGCGCATTCGTATTTCGAATTCAAGTGCGGCATCGCAAGTCGCATCAAGCGTCAAATCAATCGTCACATCAAGCGTCAAATCAAAAGTCACTTTGAGTGATTGATGATTGATTGATTGATTGATTGATGGATTGATGGATTGACTTGCATCACATCACTTTATTAAAGTGACATGTGAATAGTTGATGTAAGTTGGTGTAATAGTGTTTGGAGGGAAAATCATTTACTTTTGGTTTATTTAAATCAATTAAGTAATTGGTTTTATTATTTTTTCTTGGAAATATATAAAGCTTTTGGAAAAGCTTTTCACCAACACATTACACAACTTTCTTCTCTCTCTTTTTCTCTCTTCTCCTCACGCCCAAAACAGAAAATGTGGACTGGTTTTGAAGCCAAAATGGTGTGAGCAATGGGAAGCAAGAGTTGGGTTTTTGTGGCAAAACCGCAAGTCCTAGCACACTACGAGTCTTGCGAAGGTGGTAGGGAGGTTCACCCATGAGCCGGGATCTGTTCGACGAGGCTTGGAGCTCTGTTTCGCAGCTCAAATTTCAGATTTGGAGGGCAGTGAACTGCTACCAGTGGCGCCAAAAACAGTGGGCTATTTGGGCTTCATTCGTCTTCAAATCGACTCAACCGATCGATGTGAGTATTACGCTACCTCCGTTGATGTGTTCACACAATTTTTTCATGTCTTGTTTGATCTTGGGACCTAGATAATAACCAACACCCTAATTTTTCAATTTCTTCAAATTGGACAAATTAGACCAAATTGGTTAAATCAATTACTTCAATCATGTTTCTTCCATCCAACCAAAGTCTCAACACAATGAAACAACTCAAGATAAAATCTAGGTCATCTAAGAGTGGGGTCAACAACTCTAGATTAGCAACAAGGTTTCCAAAACCATAAAAGAATACTTATTACTACAATAGTCATAAGCTTCCATCATCATACATGCTCAACACTTCCACCAAAACTTCTATCATCAAAAACACAAAGAATAAAGAAAGAAATAACCTAAGAACATCATATGTTAAAGCCTAGATCCTAAGGAACATTTTCCTTTCTAATAGTAAGTGGGAGAAACTTACTAAAATCCAAGCTTTCTTTGGTTTCTTCTTTCTTTCTCACAAGCTTTCTTTGGTTTCCATTAATGGAGTTTTCTTTTAAAGTGTATTCGGTTAAGAAGAATGAAATGAAAAAACAATATATACTTGTATCATTATGGCCTTGGCCGAAATTCACTAAAGGAAATACAAGTTTTGTAATTTCAATTTCATTTCACTTTACATTTGATCAACTTGGTTAAATATCTAAAAACAACTTTAAAGACATTTAATTAAGTCAACAAATGCAACTAAGAAAAATATAACTCTTATATTTTAAGTGTATGGCCGAATTTAGCAAGAAATAAAGAGAAAGATATTTTCATTTTTCAAACAATTTTGAACAAATATCTTAAGAAGTCAAAATCAATTTGACAACCTTTTTCTTTAATGTAAAGTAAAACATTTACACTTATAATCATTTCCTAACTTTATCATTTGGTGATATATTTATATTTTAATTATATTAATCATTTAACAATTAAATAAGTAATTAAATACAAATATATCAAATATATGTATTATATTTACATTAAATATCTCAAATACATATATTGATGATATATGTCAAATACCTTTATTTGACTATTTATTAATGTGTATTTAATAATATCATATATTAAATACAAATACACATTAATTAGGAAATGACGGTTCGACCCGTTCGCATGTATTTTTTTGTTTAACGTTTAAACGATTTATAAATAATCATCATTATTCATAAATGTTGCTCTAGTACTCTACGAGTATGTTTCATTATTGAGACTCTCTAGATTCAGGTATATCCGTCACGAAATCCAATTTCGTGTCCATAATCTATCCACCCGTAGATTATGACGATCACGGATAATCTCGCTGAATCATACAGGTCGAGGTCATTGCATACGTATAATCCCTCCGTCACAGGTATCCAGATAATCCCAGAGATATAGATGTAAACGTCAAATCTCTATAGGTATTATCTCGTCGACGTATCTATTAGCAATCTTTAAATAACACTCGGAACTTACTTCCGATGTATATTGTGGCCACAGATTTAACAGACTGCTAAATATATATGGACTACCTATGCTCTGTACACAGAACTGATGGATCTTATCTTGACACACACAGGATATCCTGAGGATCGATCCACACCCAACGAACAGGCGGAGGTCTGATCTAAATAGATCGGTGACGTGGCTACCATCTAAGTGTGGATGATGTCTCATACATTCACAGTGGTATCTCAAGTCGAAGGACCACTATGCTACTCAACCCGTGAAGATTCTTATTGACGTTGTTGTACCATCCATTAAGAATCTTCGGTGAGTCGTTCAGTGTTTATCCACTATAAACACCTACACGTCTATACGAGTCTCCCTAGACTCATGGTTCATTGGGATAAACCATCGGACCAAGTCACGATATACGACATGTACTGGTCTCAATGGATTTAACTAACCGACCCGTGTTAGTAAATCTTGAACAGGAACAATATTTGATAATATACATTTAGCAGTGACACTTTCCAATGTCAATTACAGACTAACTTTGTAGCTGTGTACTGCAATATATATTATCGGGCCTTTGTCTAATATATACATATCACTAAACCATATTTAGTTTCGATCTAATCGTAATCAGATCGAATACGTATATAAAAACAAGAGGTGCAACCACTAAGTAAGTGATATTATGGGAAAAGGGGATGTTCGTATTCATGAATCATACATAAATACGGTTCGGATTGGCGCTCTGAGCACCAACCCCAACACTAAGTTATTTACTTAACCGAATATTTTTCTTAATGTTTATCTCTTTGTCAATGACATTACTGGTCGTATTAAAATATGTAACAACTATTTATAAAGAACACGTAATTATCTAATAGTCGCAAGTTTTGATATCATATATCAAAATAATCATTAAATAATATTTTAAATAACTAGACGAGAGATCTGGTATCCAATACCTATAGTTTTCGTATTGTGAGAATCGATATTCTCTACACACACATCTCATTTCTTTAGCTTTATAATTTGCCTTCAACTATTCACAACAATTGTAAATAATTAATTAGCAAACTGTGTCGGACACATTATTTCTTAAGGTCACTAAAGTTAAGAAATATCATTATCAGATAAACAAATACCTAACGGGGTTTTCTTAATGTCAGTCAAGAATCTTGAGACATGAACTAATTCACGTCAATTCTTACTCCACAAGAAACTATTCTTTCTACAGAATTATATCCTAAAAAAGATATTTATTTAGATTTTCAATCGTGACTTAGCAACTAAGTCACTAACCATCTTGATTTTTCAAGAAAATCGGAACAATAGTTCCCGATGGTTTAGACTGCAACCAAAAGTGAAGTTAGAAAACATAAATATAAATATGCATGCAGTGGATTAAAATTTTAATTCTATCTACATAATAGAATAATGAAAACGTAAGAGGTAATTTTCATAATATTACACATTGTCTTAGTTATGGATTTTTAACCCAACAGTGTCTCCCACTACTTTTCGTAATACCATAATCCCCAACAAAAAATGAGAAGTCAATAATTAAATCGAATTCCATAATGGGAAGTGGACCCCATGAATATATTTCGACTCACAGCTTTGGCACGTTCTCGCCTACGTATATTCACAAGTAGACAACTCATTGTAAATCACACTCACTGTGACTCCTTATTTTGGTCCTGATCATTTCTCGTTGTGACAATTTTGGCACGTTCACAGGAGGCGTATCAAGGCTTCACTTGTCAATGACAAACTTAAGCTACTGATGTATTCCTGACAGCTTTGGCACATTCAGGATTTTCACTTTCACTTGAATTTGTCTCTTATCATATAAGTTTTACCGGCGCAAATGAACTACCATCAATCATAACTGCACAGCTTTGGCACGATACAGCTACAACATTAGGAAATCATTCGCATCCGTACTGACAAGGCGGGCCAAGAAACAAGTATTTCTAATACTAGTCCATTTAATGCCTTATTTAACAGGGATATTCCTATTGTCAAACAATCTGAAATTAATCAAATTAATTTCACATGCATGTGTACATAAATAAATTGGATTAAATATCATATATCAATAATGACAAATGTAATGGGTGTAGGATCAAACTCGCTCTGATACTATTTTGTTAGGGTCAGGCGCAGCGGAAGAGCGCGGTTCGGGTGAAATCGTAACTTTAAAATTTTTATACTTACCGAATAAATTATCCAATATCTCATATGAATAATTCATTCATATTTCACTTAAACATAATATATTTGTTATCAAATAAAAATATAAATAATTTAGAAAGTATCGCGAAACTTTTACGAAAATATTTTTCCGTAAAATGATATAAAACACGTTTTTTTCCCGAACCGACCAACCAATAAAAATGGGGGCTGCCCAGGTCAGCCCCAATAGTACTTGGACAGTTCATGGGTTTCCCAAACAGTTACTAATTCACTGTTTGGACATTCGTCACCCGGTAAGCCCGAAACTTACCGGGTAACGCTGTTTTTCACCGTTTTCGCATATTTTCAATCCGAAATAATTTTCGGCAATTATTCTAATGCCCAATACACATCCAATACATTTAAATAATATATTTTTCATCACATTTCTTTAGATAATTTCCACGTCTGACCAGGGAGAAAAAATTATCATTTTTCATGCTTTAAATCCAATTTTCTCAATATTAATCATATTAATATTTACACCAAACAAAGACACCACCAATGAAGAACTCAAGAACAATTCTAGGAGTTAAAAGAGTGGTCATAACACTCTAGAATGGCAACAAGTCATCAAATGATAAAATTGAACTAATATTATATTAATATTACTATATCTAACTTCACACATGCATCTAGCCTCCAAATCCATCCTCCAAATCAAAAATCCCCAAAATTTAAGAAAGAAAGAAACCATAGAATAATTCTAGATACTCAAGAACAAGAAAAAAATTTTCTAAGCTTAAGAATATTAAAGATTACCTCAAAATCTCCTAATTTCCTTAAGCTTTCTTCTTGATTTGATCATTTTCTCTCAAGTTTCTCTTAAGAAATATTTTGGGAGCTTTCTATGGAGAACAATTTCGACCATGGAGGAGTTATGAAAGAGGAAAAATAATTTTTCAAACTTGGGGGCAATTTGGTCATTTTGTAATTCATTTAATCAAATTAAAGAATTCAAATTCAATTTGATAACCCTTATCTTAAATGTAAAAGTCAAACATTTAAAATTTAATCATTTCCAAAATTAAATATCAACATAGATATTTTATATTTCAATTACTTTAATTATTTATCAATTAAATAATTAAATAATTACTTAAATATAAATATATAAATATATGTATTATATTTACTTTAAATAATCCAAATACATATATTAATGATATATGTCAATTTAGCAATTAATTAATGTGTATTTAATAAAATCATATATTAAATACAAATACACATTAATTAGAAAATGACTGAAATACCCCTTATGCATGTATTTCTCATTTAACCGTTAAACGATTCGAATTAACTTATTTAATCCGTTGAAGTATTATGAATAATCTGTATTATTCATAACATATTGCCAAAGTGCTCAACGAGTACACTTCATATTGTGGGACTCTCTAAGTTTAGGTTTATCCATCACATAATCAAATTTCGTATCCATAATTCACCCACTCGTAAATTATGACGACCACAGATAATCTCGCTAAACTATGCGACTCGAGGTCATTGCATACGTATAATCCTTCCGTCGAAGGCTATCAATATTATACCGGGGATATAGATAAGAACGTCGAATCCCTAAGGTATAATATAGTCGACTTTCAAGTTTACGATCTCTAAATAACACTCGGAACTCACTTCCGAAGTATACCACGGCCATGGTTTTACTAGATTGTAAATACGTACATGATACTTATGTCATGTACACAGGACTGACAGATTCTATCTGATACTCACAGGATATCATGAGCATGAGTCACACCCAACGAACTGGAAATGGCCTGATCTATATAGATCTGTGACGTGACTTCCATCAAAGTGTGGAGGATGTCTCATATATCCACAGTGGTATCGCAAGTCGAAGGACCACTTTGCTACTCGACTCAAGAATATTCCTATTGACATTGGTGTACCATCTATTAGGAAATCTTCAGTGAGCCATTCTGTGTTTATCAAATAAACACCTACAAGTCTATATGAGTCTCCCAAGCCTCATGGCTCATTAGGATAAACAATCGGACCAAGTCTCGATATACGACATGTATTAGTCTCATCAGATTTTACTAACCGACCCGTGTTAGTAAATCTTGACCAGGAACTTTATTTGAGAATATACAACTTATAGTGACACTTCCCAATGTCAATTACAAACTACGTTGTAACTGCGTACTACGTTGTAAATCCTAGGGTCTTTGTCTAATATATACATATCATTAAATCAGATTTAGTTTCAATCTAATCGTAATTAGATCGAATACGTATATAAAAATAAGAGGTGTAACCATATATAAATAATATTATGGAAAAATATATTATTCGTATTCATGAATTGGATATAAATACGATCTGGATTTGCGCTCCAAGCACCAACCCTAATAATATCCGCATATTATAATGCAATAACATACAAAAGCAATTTAAAAGCATACAATAGCATAATCATGAATAGTAAAAGAAAATAAATAAAGTATATTTATACTGCTACAACAATTGATAGTAAAAAAAATGATACTGAAATAATTATGGGCATATATTTCACGAGAATGGCCTCGGTGAGGCTTACCGGCTATAAATATAAGATATATATGTTCGGTCAGACTTACTAGAAATCTATCTGAATATAATACGCAGGGTAGGAACGTAGAAACCAGATTATTATCTCAACAAGCACAAGTATTCATCTTGAGATCCTCAGGTTATTTAAATGATACATAAATGAAATAATCAAAATAATAGGTCAATATAACGATAAGAAGTGCAGTAATAACAACCAGATGATAAATAGAAGGCAAAGTGACCGGCGTAAACACACACGTATAACGCAAGCGCACGTATCGTTCAAGTAGTATAAAAATATCGATCCCACGAGGACTTAATTTCTACTGTTGTTATTAATTATTGATACTATTTATTTACAAATATCTAATTGAGGGTGAAGAGAATGATTGTTTGATTGGTTGAATGTGGTTTTGCACAATAAATAAATAAATAAAAAGATAAAAGAAAATACTAAGGAAAATAACAAAAGATACAAAGACATAGGGTTGTGAATCCTTCTAATATCTTTTAAAAGATGAAGTGATTATTTTATGTTTGTGTAATAAATCAGTTTACTAACCTGGAACACTAAATTATGCAAAAGCCTATGTCGATGGTCAGACGCAAATACCCAGTTTAACCCAATTGAATCATATGTCTATGTCAACCAAATTATCTGGATTCATTAAGTTTAAGTTCCAATTATGGCTACCCCCGCCCGACAGGTATATTCCTATCCTGTAAGGAAATCTATTAAAGGGTTATCTATCCTCAAGGAAGATCATGGGCTATTAAGTTTAAGGTTGAAACCTAAAATCCCTATGTCTAGTTCATTTTAGATTTACCACATCAATCTTATTGTTGATCAGACAACAAGAAGCATTAAGCTTAAGACTTAATAAGTAAACCTTTAAATTACCCAAACTATAAAATAACCCCTTATAAACCGGTGATATTTAAAGTCATCACAACCTCAAAAAACTAACACATAACTAGGACTAGTAAAAACATAAAAGTAAAAGACATAAAGTAAAAGTTGAGAAGTAAATTACAATAAAATGCTAAGGTAAAAGGAATTACTTTTTCTACTCCTAATTTAGATATCTCCCATAAAATAATATATAAACTTGTGATAATATTACCAACCGACCAATCTGGCGATATCCTGATTAAGTCAAATTAAGTCCAACCAGCCATAAAGGCGGAACCAAAATTAAATTACCAACCGATCAATCTGGCGGTATCCTTGATTAGTCAGGTTTAAACCAGATTAAAATTAAATTACCAACCGGCCAATATAGCGGTATCCTTTTTAAGTCAGTATTTTAAATAGTGAATATATTATTTTTAAGGGAGATTAATCTAAATAGTAACAGTAAAAGAATTACCTTTCACCATAGCTGGGGAAGTTACCTTATCATGGTGAATAGTAAAAACTGTAAAAAGTAAAAAGTAAAAATTAAATTACTATTATTACAAAACGTAATTAAATTATTTACAAAACTAAAAATTAAAAATAAAAAAAAAAAACTAAAAACTAAAGAATCTAGAGAGAGAAACTCTCTCTTTAGATAGAATTTGAGAGAGAGAGTGGTGTGTTAAATTCTGAAATTTGAAGCTGAATTTATAGGCGCAGATAAGCTTCTGGAGTCGCGACGCTGGAGCCTTTGGCGTCGCGACGCTGGAACAGTGAGTCGTGGCATGTTCTCAGCTTGACACGTGGTGATTCGGATAAGAGGATAAGGCGACATGTGGCGAGGCGGCTAAGAGCTCAATTATTATGCTGATGTGGCGATGACGTGGCGCTGACGTGGCAAGGCGGCTGAGATCAATTGTCGGCACCGTAGGATTGCGACACGTGTCACGGTGTGATTGGCTGATGATGACGTGGCATGTTGACTCGGTTGACCTGCTGACGTGATGATGACGTGTCATGACGCATGACAAAGGTTGACTCGTTGACCGATGATGTGGCGATGACATGGATGACACGTGGCACACGTGGAAATTGTGAGTGTCGGCACCGTAGGATGATGACACGTGGCACGGTGCACGTTAGCAGCTCGGCTGTGATGGTGACACGTGGCACGGCGCATGTTAGCAAAGTCAAACTTCTCAAATTCTGATCCGTTGACCCGGCGCACGTTAGCAGATGTGGTGCACGTAAGGCGTCGCGACGCTGATGACTTGGGCGTCGCAACGCGGAAAATTTACCAAAATGCCCTTTTTTGCCAATTTTTCCTGTTTTGCCCCAAATCACCTCCAGAATGTCCTGAAACTTTATTTATCTACAAAATAACACAAAACACATCAAAAATTCACATAACTCAAGAAACTATACAATATATAAGGTTAAATGTGTGGGAAATAGTGATAGATTTACCACTCATCACACCCCCAAACCTAACATTTTGCTAGTCCTCGAGCAAAACATAAAATAACATAAATAAATTAACTAAGCCACTTTCGTAGGGATCACGGTTGCATTTAGCATATGCAACAAGCCTTTAAACCCCTAGGTGTCCGTAGTGGACGAGTTGTAGTCTCGTGAGGGTTTACAGCAATGATACCCACAAAATTTTTACAAAAGTAAAAAAGTATTAAAACTAATGCACACAAAAGCAAAAAGACAAGCAAAAAGAGAATAAAGAAGTTAGTGACTAATCAGGTGAAACTTCTACTCCAAGTTACTAGTTGTTTTGTTTCATTATAAATTACCAAATAAGTAAATTCTCCGATCATTTTTACCATTCTTCATAAACACAGCCAACATAATATTAAACAACTCATTTTTTCCCACACCAGTAATAAGTGCAGTTGATAAGAGAGTAATATTTTTGTCCTAAAGTTCTATGAGATTTCACACCTTTTTGTAGCAATGGAATAATTTTTTCTCATTTTTCTGATTTTTTTTTTGATTTTTTTTTTTGATTTTTTTTTGATTTTTTATTTATATACAATATCTTCCATCTATGTAACGAGTGTTGGGTCGATGGCTCCCAAACCAGTTGGCTTTAGGGCACCAGGTGTTAAGACACCCCTACAGACTTAATTACTCAGACTTCAGATATATATATTTTTGCAGCATCTTCGATCCATGTAGCGAGCTTTGGGCCAGTGACTCCCAAACCAGTTGGTTTTAGGGCACCAGGTGTTAAAACACCCTTACAGACTTAATAACTCGGATCCTTTCTTTTTTTTTTTTTTTTACTCCATCACTTTTTGAGATGCTTCCTCCAATTAAACTAGAGACTGAATATTACAAACTTTTCAATTACAGCTTATGTCCGTATGTTATTATTCATGTTGATAATACCTGCTAACTGAGCATATGAAGGTCCATTTTAGTCAGTGTTTAGGAGAATTTACAAATTAAATAATTTAAAATGAAATAAACAAAAATTAACTTGTTTCGAAATAAATGGTTTGAGATACGTCTCATGAGTGGATACTCCTTACTCAGCTATCTCTTACCAATTTCACATTTTTAGTCAAAATAAAAACACAAAAAATGCAAAATATTTTTGTAATTTTTGAAAAGTTTTCAATTTTTTTTTGTATTTTTCGAAAAATTTTGGACTAAAAATAAAAATAACACACAAACTAAAAACGAGGTACTGATCAACTAATTCCCTCCCCCAAACCTAAATGAGACATTGTCCCCAATGTCTTAAAAAGTGGAAGAGTTTATGAGATAATCTCTGGTTAGCTGAAATTTTACAGGAAAAATTACCGATTCAGATTTATGCCCAAATTACGGTTCTTACCATGATTGCTATTTGGCCAAATTTTTTTTTTAAAAAAAAAATTTGGCAGAATCTCCTCTGAATTTTTGATTATCCAACACAACCTAAATCTATCTCAGAGGCCACAAACACCCCAATTCAACTCTTCGCCCCCACGACTATGAATCAAATAATCAATCAACACTTCCACAACTCAAATCTCATAACCAATCATCCAAATTTTCAATCTACCAAATCAATTTTACCAAATCAAAATTTTTTTTTATCAATTTTACCGTCAATTCCAGATTTGGCAATAGAGGATACGGATCGGCTTGGACTTGGGTTGATTTGCTGCTTCTCGGTTTTGGTTGTGGGTTGGGTCTCGGTAGTGGGTTGAATCAGCGGTGGTCAGTGGCTTACGGCAGATGTGGTTCGGCAAGGGTGACTCACGGTGGTGTTGATGCGGTTGTGGGTTGATTCGGTCTCAGCAGTGTGGATCTCGGTTTGATGGTGGCTGGTGAGTCTCGGCTCTGTTGGTTCTCGGTGATGAGGCTCACGGCAAAGGGTGGAGATGGTTTCGGTTTTGACGGTGGTGGCTAAGACTCGGCGAAGGTCTGGTTTGTTCGGCTCGTGGGTGGCTTTGACCGTGAGTTATGGTGGTTGGTTTCAGTTGTGGTTTTTTTTTTTTCGGATCTGTGGTTGGCAGTGGTAGTCGAAACCGGCGATGGTGAAGGTCGGCTCGGTCAAGATGGAGATTTCGGTGATGGTGATTGATTTCGAAGAAGAAGATGATGATGGGTTTTGGTTGGATGATTTGGTTCACGGTGGGGGTGAAGGCTCGACTGTGGTGGTTGTGAGTTGAGAGAGAATGTTGAGATATGTGAGGGAAATGGGTTCTGTTCTCGGTGGCTGCTGTTTTTGGCCTGCAATCGATCCAGTGCCGCGACGTTGAAGTTTGCCTGGCGTCGTGACGCTAGGAAATTTTTTTTTTTTTTTTTTGGCAAAACCATGTCTTGCGACGGATAAATCCATAGGGACGCGTCCCAAGAGCTGACTCCTTACTCGGCCGTCTCTTCTGGATTGACTTTGTATCTTCGTGATTTTGTCAAATTGCATGGGTTGCCTCCCTGCTAGCGCTAAATTTTTCATCTTCAGCCAGACGTGACTGAAATCCATCTGTTAAGGAGGTTTCAATGTCGTTTTGGATGTCCGATTAAAGACAATCCCGTGAGCGTTGCTTTTGAAGGGTCTCTTCCAACGGTAAAGTGGCAAAAAGAGTTTTGTCTCATTCAGTGCTCGTGCCACCTTTTTACTCCTTGTTGGTCCAGTGATTCCTGCAAAGAAAGAAAGAAAATCAGGAGGTCTCATATGGTGTTTGACTTGGAATGAAAGTTCCATTCTGTCAAGCTTCTGGGTGATATCTTTGATTTGTACTCCCCAAAACAGCGATGTTTCTCCTGAATGCTCTGGATCCTCATTAAGTTCTGTCATTTGCTCCTCAATTTGCTCGGATTTTTGTTCCTTCTCCACCTTTTCTTCACAGATGTATTTGATAATTTCTACATTTGGCTCTTCATCTGTCATCTGTGAAATACATGCTTCAAGATTATCAACCTGAGGATGTAAAGAAATGTCAGATTTTAGGTCTTCATCCTCTGATCTGGGTGATGTGATTGGCTCAGGCAGATCTTCTCCCAACATTATTGCAAAACAATCTCCAAGATCTTCATTTTGAGGACACAGAATTCCATCCTCATTTGTTGGTGCAGTTGGTATAAACAGTTCAACTTCATCCTCGTCAGAATTTGAATAATAAAAATCAAATCGAGACTTTACTGGTTCGGGCTCCTGAACTAATACCTCTGGTTGTTGATACTGGTCAGCCTCTTCCTTTACTGAAGTGTCATCGTGAAATGATTCTTGAGGTACGTAGTTCTGGTTTTCAATCAATTGTCTTGTTTGATCTGTCAGTCTCTGAATTGATGCTGATTGTCTCTGAATACTTTCAAATTGATTCTGGCATGTTTCAAACATTGCATCCAACTTTTCGTCCCGTTTCTGGAACCAATCTTTGAGCATGTCAACCAATGATTCTTCCTCTGATTGTTCTGGTTGTTGATGAAGATCGAAGGTAGATGGTGGATGAGATGGAAAATATGACGGTTCTTCGTACCTTGAATGATTCTGATAATTTTGCCACTCTGAAATATATATACATTGATCGCTCGGGTGGTTACTATCACAAATTACACATCTTCCCATTTCGTTCTGTTGAGAAAATGTGGTATTGCTTGGTTCTGGCATCCAGTGATAATTGTTGGGCTGGACAACAGGCCTCAGAAAACCGGACTGTTGCCCCCAGATTTGGGGTGTATTTTCTTGTAAAGCTCTTGATCTTTCAATCTCCCAGTAATGTTCCATTTTTTTTAACCACCTGAAAACAAAAGAAAGAAATAAAATTTACAGATAAAAATAGAGAAAATTAGATACAAGTAAATTGGATAGCTTCAAAATTAATAACTCAAGAAAAATAAGTCTCCGGCAACGGCACCAAAAACTTGACCGGCGTAAACACACACGTATAACGCAAGCGCACGTATCGTTCAAGTAGTATAAAAATATCGATCCCATGAGGACTTAATTTCTACTGTTGTTATTAATTATTGATACTATTTATTTACAAATATCTAATTGAGGGTGAAGAGAATGATTGTTTGATTGGTTGAATGTGGTTTTGCACAATAAATAAATAAATAAAAAAGATAAAAGAAAATACTAAGGAAAATAACAAAAGATACAAAGACATAGGGTTGTGAATCCTTCTAATATCTTTTAAAAGATGAAGTGATTATTTTATGTTTGTGTAATAAATCAGTTTACTAACCTGGAACACTAAATTATGCAAAAGCCTATGTCGATGGTCAGACGCAAATACCCAGTTTAACCCAATTGAATCATATGTCTATGTCAACCAAATTATCTGGATTCATTAAGTTTAAGTTCCAATTATGGCTACCCCCGCCCGACAGGTATATTCCTATCCTGTAAGGAAATCTATTAAAGGGTTATCTATCCTCAAGGAAGATCGTGGGCTATTAAGTTTAAGGTTGAAACCTAAAATCCCTATGTCTAGTTCATTTTAGATTTACCACATCAATCTTATTGTTGATCAGACAACAAGAAGCATTAAACTTAAGACTTAATAAGTAAACCTTTAAATTACCCAAACTATAAAATAACCCCTTATAAACCGGTGATATTTAAAGTCATCACAACCTCAAAAAACTAACACATAACTAGGACTAGTAAAAACATAAAAGTAAAAGACATAAAGTAAAAGCTGGGAAGTAAATTACAATAAAATGCTAAGGTAAAAGGAATTACTTTTTCTACTCCTAATTTAGATATCTCCCATAAAATAATATATAAACTTGTGATAATATTACCAACCGACCAATCTGGCGGTATCCTGATTAAGTCAAATTAAGTCCAACCAGCCATAAAGGCGGAACCAAAATTAAATTACCAACCGATCAATCTGGCGGTATCCTTGATTAGTCAGGTTTAAACCAGATTAAAATTAAATTACCAACCGGCCAATATAGCGGTATCCTTTTTAAGTCAGTATTTTAAATAGTGAATATATTATTTTTAAGGGATATTAATCTAAATAGTAACAGTAAAAGAATTACCTTTCACCCTAGCTGGGGAAGTTACCTTATCATGGTGAATAGTAAAAACTGTAAAAAGTAAAAAGTAAAAATTAAATTACTATTATTACAAAATGTAATTAAATTATTTACAAAACTAAAAATTAAAAAAAAAAAAAAAAAAACTAAAAACTAAAGAATCTAGTGAGAGAAACTCTCTCTTTAGATAGAATTTGAGAGAGAGAGTGGTGTGTTGAATTCTGAAATTTGAAGCTGAATTTATAGGCGCAGATAAGCTTCTGGAGTCGCGACGCTGGAGCCTTTGGCGTCGCGACGCTGGAACAGTGAGTCGTGGCATGTTCTCGGCTTGACACGTGGTGATTCGGATAAGAGGATAAGGCGACATGTGGCGAGGCGGCTAAGAGCTCAATTATTATGCTGACGTGGCGATGACGTGGCGCTGACGTGGCAAGGCGACTGAGATCAATTGTCGGCACCGTAGGATTGCGACACGTGTCACGGTGTGATTGGCTGATGATGACGTGGCATGTTGACTCGGTTGACCTGCTGACGTGATGATGACGTGTCATGACGCATGACAAAGGTTGACTCGTTGACCGATGACGTGGCGATGACATGGATGACACGTGGCACACGTGGAAATTGTGAGTGTCGGCACCGTAGGATGATGACACGGTGCACGTTAGCAGCTCGGTTGTGATGGTGACACGTGGCACGGCGCATGTTAGCAAAGTCAAACTTCTCAAATTCTGATCCGTTGACCCGGCGCATGTTAGCAGATGTGGTGCACGTTAGGCGTCGCGACGCTGATGACTTGGGCGTCGCGACGCGGACAATTCACCAAAATGCCCTTTTTTGCCAATTTTTCCTGTTTTGCCCCAAATCACCTCCAGAATGTCCTGAAACTTTATTTATCTACAAAATAACACAAAACACATCAAAATATTCACATAACTCAAGAAACTATACAATATATTAGGTTAAATGAGTGGGAAATATTGATAGATTTACCACTCATCACAAAGCAGCAACAAAAAATCATGCATGAGAAGAGACAGGTTGTGCCCCTCATCGACCTAGTCTCTAAAGGCTTAGCGGGATATATATCTTAAATATATATGACTACCCGGACTTCAGGTAAATCTGGCCGAATATATATCGTGTTCCAGAAATCATGTTAACATGCTAGTACTGTAAAACAGTAGATGACATGTTAATAAGATAGCCGAAATAAGAAATCGAGCAAATAATAAAATGATAAATGACATGTTTATAATCGAAATAAACAAAACTAGAGATAGCATAAACAATAAAACATATCCAATCCCTGTATATGGTTATTACTCAAAGGTACGTGGCATTGTATCCCAAGTACATACCATACTATCGTCTATTCGAAATCGGTTACGGAATTTACGTCTGAGTTTCCAGCCTATATACCAATGAGAGAATGACCATGTACGGCTGGATATAGAGTATATCCGGCTAGATATTTGTCACATCCGGTCGGATATACTGGTTCACAGCATCTTAAACAGAAAGCAATTCAAAAATAAAAAAGAATGCTCTCAGGTCATACCTTTTACTGTAGCTTGGCTTTAAGAATAGCCTCTGGATGTTGGGTTACTACTCAAAATTGCTTTAAGAACAAAGGGAATTCACATGAATCAAATGGTGGTTTTGATTTTGGTAAAGTAACAAGGTTTTTTCTCATGGGGTCAGTCTCCCCGTTTTGAGGGGGAAGAACCCACTTTTATAGGGTCAGAGAAAGCCTCAAAACGGAAGGGGGACATAATCCCCTCTTACCCTCCCCTGTTATCTGATGTTACTACCATTACTGTAAAGTAACATCCGATATATGTCCGACCGGATACATAATTTGAATTATATATCTGGCTGGCTATCAATGGTGCATTACCGAATTTAATATGTCTTGCTAGATGTTTAATTTGAAATGTATATCTGGTCGGCCAACGACTTTAGTAACTGACAATCTTCATATTCAATGACAACTGTTCTTGTCCAACCAGATTTATGGTTTCTTAATGTATATCCAGCTGACGTTTTGGACTTGCTATAGGGTATGCCAAACATATGTGACGTTCTGCTGACTTTTGGTGGTGTCTATTGGATTGTCTTTCCTTCATGGAGCTCATCCTCAATGCTGGTACCGGGACTGGAATTGGAACACAGGTCGGGGCTTAGGGCCGATGCCGGGACGCGAGACCTGAGATTATATTAATATTATAAATATATTATTTGTAATATTATATTATTTATATTAGTTGTTTATTTTTTATATTTATAATTATTTATAAAAATTAATTATAAATAATTTTTTTGAATTTAATAATAATTTTATTATAAATATATTTAAAATTATAATAATTAATTAAAATGTCTTTGATAATTAAAATAACATCGAATAAATAAATTACAATTTTAATTAAAAAAATATTTTTCAATTTTTAGATTATTTTTAATTTATAGTTTATTGATTTAATAAATTAATTATTAATATATATATTGATATTAGTATAAAAGGGTAAATTTATCCATATAAACCATATACTATTCTTTCCCGTCAAATTCCTTGTACTAACCAAACAATATAAACAAATTCCATTACCATTTCATTCTCTCTCCTCTTCTCTCCTCTCATTTCCTTCCAACCAAACATCACCTTAGGGGTTAGGCCTGCATCCTGGTATATACGGCTGAACCAAAAAAGCAAAAAAAAAAAAAAAAAAAAAAAAACAAGCTACTATTTTGTTCTCCCATGAAAGTATTTTGAATTTTTGATGGCACTGGGCTTTGCAGCATTAAGACTCAGCGTATTTTCTTTAATTAAGCACCAAAAGTAAATTATAAAACTAAAAAAGATTCAGGATCATTCAGTTCAGGTCCTGAGGACCTTAAGTTATCAAATTTATACTTAATTAACATTTTTCTTTACGTTTGAAGAAACCAGATACCCACCAACAAAATCTTATCCATGCAGGCAAGTTGATCAAAAAATAAAGAATAAACAACTGCGTCTCTCAGTTATATGCAAACTTCGCCAATAGCAAGAAGCTCATTTAAAGGAATATAAGCTAGTGCAAGAAACAAAGCATTCATTGGGCAGCCTTGGAATCAGAAGAAGAAGGTTGACTTGACATCATTGCATGGATGTTTCAATGGCTTCATGTTTATTTTTCTCCTCAATATCAGCAAACTCCATGTACTTTTTTCAGATTTGAAGCTGTATTCAGTATAAGATAATCTACTTAATCAAAAAACAAATAAGCAGAGAATATTTGTGGGATGATAGCAGGTTTAATAGAAAGGGTTTTAGTTGGTTGAGGCTTCAGAGAGAGAAGAAAGACATAGCAGATATTTTTGGCCTCTAAAATCTTCCAATGAAAAGAGAAATGACTCTTCAATGCATCTGATCATGCAATGTATCAGATAAATTTGCCACTCTTTTATGCACTTAACAGAAGTAAACTCATCAACATAGCATGCAAACTTCTAAAATGGTGAACACAAGAACTTCATAAATTTGCACACTCTGATTTTACATTTAATTTGACGTCGAAAATTATGATTTTGTTAACAACATAGACACTTGTAAAACCCAAACTCGTCAAATCCTTCAATGGTCTAAAGGCTCAACAGCTGTCTTGAAGAGGAGGATATAAACCTTGTCAATTGAAAAATACAAGAAGCCTCCAAGGGAATGTGTGACATAGGAACCAAAGCTAGTTCCTACAATGCAGTGCCAAGCTGGACCATATGATGAGTCAAATTCCTGACAAATCCAACAAAAATGCATCAGGTTCTATCCATATATAAAAAGAAAAATAACTGTTCTAATAATTTTGGAGAAGGACAATTCTGTATAGGAGGCAGTATCTTGATTGCATAATTTATTTGACAAAATCAAAATATTGAAAAATGCGACAATCTCACCTTCATCCGTGCATGTTTGTGGAGGTCACCCAAACATGGGGAGAAGAAGAGTTAAAACAACTCTCTTCTCTGTCACTGTCTGTCTCCAAGTTTCAATCAAGTTCTAATTACATCAGTTTAATATCAAATGCATTTCGAACTTATTGAGCATGAAACACCCACAAGCAACATTCTATAAAACTAAAAATGTTGGACGTTGACAAGTATATTCATAGTTCAGAATAAAAAATAGCATTGCTTGCAATACACTTGTCATAATAGTAAAGTTAATAGTGACAAGGTTCGAAACAGGGTAACGCTAATCCTAGTTTTCTGTGCCTTATCTCATCTTTGTGTTTGCAGTCTAGAGTCCCAAACCAAAACCAACTCAGGTTTCAAAGATGCTAATAGAAGTAGCTATCTTCCCTTATTGCACTCTAGCATCAGTGCAATATATTGTCAATGGGAAAATAAACTCGAACTTTAAGCTGAGGTGTACAGGTGAGGATGAAACATACCAAAATTCAAAATTATGTCCTCAACCACATATTTTTCCAATTACTAGCAAAGGAAGCACTTTGCTATGCAATAAAAGATTTCATATGGAGAGAGAGAGAGAGTGACCCAGAGAATTACTGCGGGTAGCAAGATAATAAACGCTCCTACATTAGGGATATAAGTAGTCGGTATGAAGAATAAACTTTGGAAGAGGATGTGTAGACAATTTTGGGTAACACAAGGGGACATAGGTAAACCTAAATTAGAATAAGGGAAAATACTTTCATCCTTGAGGTTTAATGGCACGTTTGGGAGAGCTTGTGATCAACCAAAAGTGCTTTCAAATAGGCAAAAGTAGATTTTTTGTCTACTTTGTAGTGGTTGATTGAAATAACCAACAATATTTGTGCTTCACTTCTTTGACTTAAGGGATATGCAATTAGGTTTGGCATAAATGACCCAAGGGGTGTGGCTTAGTGGTGTAGGGCTAAGGATCCGATCTCCAAGTCCTGGATTCGAATCCAGGGGTGCGTTTCTTGTGAGAGCCTGGGACAGTCGGTGGTTTTACCTGCTCCACTTAAGCCCGGGTCGGGTGGTTTGGCGGCTAGGTTTTTAACATTTCCAACAAAAAAAAAAAAATGACCGGAATTTAACTAAAAAAAGACTAGTATTGGCAGCCACATACTTGACCATAAAGGAGCTGGGAAAAGAGAAATTCCTTAATGGTTAGAGTAGAAAGATGATATTTCTCGAGTTATATGGACCTATGCTATTAAAGGCGGTGCCTAATAGGTGCTTGGTGGGTTTTTCAAATAACCGCTTGCGGCACTTGGGCATCGCCTTAGGTATTGTAAGTTATGATTTGTTATATGTTAGATAAAATTCTACATATTTGACTAGTCAACCTATTCTTTAACTAATCAAAGATAGCGCTTGGGCAGGTTGAACTATCAAAATCTCTTGCCCTGCCTATCACCTTTGACAACATAGATATGGACGACATTTTGGTCATTTTACACTAAACCCAAATACTGTAAAGTGTAAACCCTGTTGCTAACAAAGTGAAACATGATGGTGGTTAGCGTAACAGTTTAAATGAGGGTCTAAGTTTAAACGGCTCAACCATAAAATTGAAAGGGAGATTTTTCCCTCAAAATAAATTTGCAGAAGAGATGAATTTCAGTGAATGTGGGCATCAATGATCAACAAGATAGCAATGATCAACAAGCATATATATATTGATATTAGGCTTTAATATTAATACATACATTTATAATATTTAATGACTACAGAAATAAAGATCACAAACCCAATGACATAGCCAAGTTGATTTTCAATATTTTAACAAAGCTTATCACCCGAGTTTGAGCCTTAAGATAAAAATATATTTCATCTTGGCCACCCCTTACCTTTTAAAAAAATAAAATAAATAAAGACCATAATGAGGAAAGATAGTAGAAACACACAAATCCTCTAAGCTGAAGACACCATTAAGCAATTAGAGTCCTAAATAGCTTTCTCTATGAACTTGCAAAATTAAGATATTATATCTTTTAGACCACAAACCTGGATAAACAAAGATAAATAATACACCAATAAGAAATTCAAAATAAACCATTTAACCTTGGACTATAAATCAAAAATCACACTTCACAACCCAGAACACAGAATGAAAATAAAAAATCAAACAGAAGAAAACAAATATGCAAAATATACTCCATACCCATTACTCTAAACAATAAAATAAACAACCTTTAATTCAAAAAAAAAAAAAAAAAAAAAAAAACAATAAAATAACCAGAGATCAAACTCATAAAAAGCAAGTAGTGTTTTTTACCTTCTTAAGGGCAAGAGCAAGGCGTTTACTGTCAAGCTTGCCAGGCATGGAATCAAGCAGGTCACGAGCACATTTAAATGCTTTGTTTTGCAAAGGAATTGGCATATCAGAGGCTCTAACACGAACATTAAGTTGATCATTTTGTTCTTGCTGCTCATTGGCTTTTTTCTTCTGTATCAAGCTGTTCAAAAACTTGCTCCTCCTTTCCAGCTCCTCCTCTGCTGCGTCCATGTTCGAAATGCAATTTCTTCTCACTCTCTCATCACTTCAAAGTTCAAAGTTAATGCAAAAACCCTTATTGTCCTATTCAATACTCCAAATCAGCGGTTGCAGTTACTGTATGATGTGTTTGAGAAAAGGCCTAACTGAAGGCTTAAAGAGAAAACAAGAACAACAAAAAAAAAAATAATAATAATAATAATAATAATAATAATAATAATAAATAAATAAGCGTTACAAAGGAAGAGTTGCAAGAGAGGAGCACCAAAAGCTCTCCATTGTATTATATATGGTTGTACTATATTATATAATAAACTAGTAACCATATGATTTCTGTTTGGAGAAATAATATCCGATCCTTAATTTTTAGCAAAATCATAAGCTATGAAATAGTTTTTATTTTCCTCACATCAGTCCCTACCAGTACCAGTGTGTGCCTTTGACCAGTGAAGGTGGAAAAAAAGGAGAGAATTCATATCTTCAAGATGTTAGGCATGACGGTTCAGAGTCCAAATGGAGTGTTGGACTTTGTTCTTGAAATCCAATATGACCAGCTTTCAAGTTGTTAGGCCTGCATGTGTGTATCTCTAGGGTTAGAATCTTAATACACATTTAACATGTGCAAGTTCAGTTGCTAAGTAATGTGGTTATGAGTTAAATGTGTATTAAGCTTGAAGTGAAATTAAGAGGACTTAGTCGGCTTTGTTCCCCCATTTCTTGTAAGCCCATTGGCTTATATAGAATTATTCATATAGAGGTTAGTTGACATATGTCCACTACTGAACTGTCTCCTGATGGCATGATGTATACTTGACATAAGACATGCTCTGATACAGCATTAAGTGTGATTACACCTATTATTATGCATGTCAAACCATGTTTGCATGTTAAAATTGTTGGGGTTTCGGGCGAATGGCATAGCGGAAGAGCGGTTCAGGCGAAATCGTAATTTCGAAACTTTTTCAAATTACCGAATAAATTATTCAATATCTAATATGAATAATTTATTCATATTTAACCTAAACCTATTTATTTGATATCAAATAACGACATAAATATATATGAAACGTCGCGAAACTTTTACGAAAAATATTTTCCGCAAAATGACGCAAAACGCGTTTTTGACCGAACCGACTACCCGACACTTATGGAGACTGCCCAGGTCAGCCCCAATAGTGTTAGGGCAGTTCATGGGCTGCTCGAACAGTGATGAATTCACTGTTTGGACATCCGTCACCCGGTTGGCTCAAAAGTCACCCGGTAACGCCATTTTTGGCCGTTTTCGCTTATTTCAACTCCGAAACACTTTCCGAAAATTGTTCCAACTCCCAAAACACATCCAATACATTCATAACACATTATTTTCATCACAAAATTTTCCATTTACACAGATCTAATCCATAACCGAAAATTTCAATTTTTCATGCTTTAAATCCAATTTTTTCAAGATTAAATCAATTAATCAAAACACCAAATCAAGTCACCACATATGAACAACCCAAGAACAATTCTAGGCATTACAAGAGTGGTCATAACACTCTAGAATGGAAATATGTCATCTAATGACCAAATTGGATACTAATTACAATAATTACATCCAATACACTTCACACATGCTTCATTAGCTTCCAATCCATCATCAACAACCAAAAGCCCCAATTTTTCAGAATTGAAGGAACCCTAGAACCTTTCTAAATCATCAAGAAACAATAAACTAAATTTCCAAGCTTAGGGTTTTGAAGAATTACCTTAAATCTCCTAAAACCTTAGCCTTTTTTCTTGATTTTCCTTCAATTCTTCATGGTTTCTTCAAACCAAAATTGAGAGCCTTTTATGGTGTTTTGGTCGGCCATTGAGGATGAATAAATGAAGAAGAAAACATTTCCCTTTTTAAAATTGAATTGCCATCATTTAGGGGTATTATGGTCAATTTTTGCAATTTAATCTAATTAAATTATATTAAGCTTTTTGGTGGCCAATCAAATTCACACAAATTTAGCGTAATAAAAACATGCCATGTGTTCAAATAATAATTAAACATATTTCATAATAATTATGAAAAAGTTTATCAATTAATTATTCAAATATTTAACAATTATATATCTTAATAATTAATTAATATAATTATTATTATATATGTATTTTATTTACATTAAATAAAAAATACATATATTAATGGCATGTGTCAAAATCTCATTTGACGAATAATTAATGTGTATCTAATTGTATTATATATCAAATACAAATACACAATAATTACGATTGACCAAAAACTCCTAATGCATGTGTTATCGTTTAACCTATTAAACGACTCGAATTAACTCACTTAATCCGGTGAAGTATTATGAATAATTTGTATTATTCATATCACGTTGCCCAAGTGTTCAACGAGTACACTTCATATTGTGGGACTCTCTAAGTTTAGGTTTATCTGACATGAAATCTAATTTCGTGTCCATAATCCACCCACTAATGGATTATGACGACCACGGATAATCTCGCTAAACTATGCAAGTCGAGGTCATTACATACGTATAATCCATCTGTCACAGACTATCCATTTTATACTTGGGATACAGATGAGAACGTCAAATCCATTCGGTATAATATAGTCGACTTTCAATTTACGATCCCTAAATAACACTCAGAACTGATTTCTGAAGTTATACCACGGCCATGGGTTTACTAGATCGTAAACACGTGAGGATGCCTATGCTCTGTACAAAGGATTAATGGATCCTATCTTGATACGCACTGGATATTATGAGCATCAGTCCACACCCAACGAACAGACATCGGTCTGATTTAAATAGATCGGTGACGTGACTGCTATCAAAGTGTGGAGGATAACTCATATATCCCACTATGATATCCCACTATGGTATCTCAAGTCGAAGGACCACTATGCTCGCTCAACTCGAGAAGATTCCTATTTACGTTGGTGTACCATCTATTAGGAAATCTTCAGTGAGTCGTTCAGTGTCTTATCAAATAAACACCTACATGTCTATATGAGTCTCCCGAGACTTATGGTTCACTGGGATAAACCATCGAACCAAGTCATGATATACGACATGTACTGATCTCAGCGGATTTTACTAACCGACCCGTGTTAGTAAATCTTGACCATGAACTTTATTTAAGGATATACATCTTATAGTGCACTTTTCAATGTCAATTACAAACTACGTTGTAATTGAGCACTACATTGTAAATCTTATGATCTTTGTCTAATATACACGTATCACTGAACCAGATTCAGTTTCGATCTAATCATAATCAGATATATAATCGTAATTAGATCGAATAAGTGTATAAAAGACAATGGTGCTTCCATTAAATTAGTAATATTATGGAAAATAGAATTGCTCGTATTTATGAATCAGACATAAATACGATCCAGATTGGTACTCTGAGAATCAACCCTAACAATTTCTCTCATTTTCTCTAGTGCCAATCCACGGTATCATATACACATCTCAATGTATATCACATACTCATGGCCCTTAAGAGCTCACCTTGCACTCAAAAGGTAGACAACAACAAGTAAGTCCCTTTATAAATCGAGTATGTCCAACAAACCTAACTGTTTCCCTTAGCCAGCATCATTCATATTTTGCAGAATCCAAATTCTACATCAATATGACTAAGACGCTATATCAGTTTTGTGCTATAGCTGCTGAGTTGTCTATGTATTTAGAGATCAAATCAAAATACTATAAAACAACCGCAAGCACTACACTAATATGAAAACTTCTAATCTTTAGGGTCACTATGCAACTTCATAAGTCAATACTTCAAAAGTCGTAACTGATTCTACTAGTTTAGTAGAATCTTATGTGACTCTCCCACTGTATCTTTTTCTGACTTTATATGACATAGACCATCTAATGTCATAATTAGGATCAAAACCAATCTAACCTTACGGTTGCAGACTAAATTCTCTATGAATAAGAAACTTGTTCTTAATATCTCAAAGATTACAAAGAACATGTTTCATGATCCATCATATGGTCTGCAGCATATCAAAATAACTCGTAACAATTACGATTAAATTGATATCTATAATCGCACAAAATATAGTATTCATTACGCCATCATCCTATGATGCATAAGATTAACTAGGCATTCCAATCAATCTCTCTTTCGACAAAGGAATCATCATTTACGGAAGATGAATACTATATATATAAAAAAACATGTTAACTGTCAAACAGTTATACTAACTGTCATACAGATAGTTTTACTGTGTCCTTTATTAGATCATATCTAATATGCAACTAATGTGAGTATCTCACAAGTCTCTTAGTTTTATTTCATATATATAAAACTGTATATCAAATATATCAGAGACTGTGTTCACTGTTTTCACGGAGAAAAGAAGACTTAGGATATAAAATACTCGAAAGAAATTTGTACGCTCCCACAGACCTTATTGTCAAATATGTATTCTCCATCTTTTGATAGAATCAGACAATCTGACTGTATCAAAATAGAGAACAAAAATTTTCTGAAAACTTATCTGAGTCTACAATAGGCTCCATAAGCTAGTATATCAAACTGTGATCTTAGCATAATACAAACTCTAGGGCCATTCTAGAATGAACTCTTCAAACTAAGAAAATCACGACGGATCTCTCATTCGAAGAAATCACTCAAGAACGCCACTTTGCATTCTTTAGCCAAAATACAGTTTAATATCAACATTAACCAACAGATCTTTAATTGTTCAACCAGTGTGACTAGAGACAGGTATTCTCAGAATCTACAATAGACTACTGAGGATAACCTTTCTCATTGTCATACTATAAAGGTCAAACCTTTATCAAGCTTACTTCACTTTTGATGCGCAAACTATTTGTACATTTTATGAACTATTCATAACGAAAGCTTAATCAAGTTCAAAACTTGATCGCAGTAAGCCATGAACAATCTTAAATCTATGGTTCAATGTTAATTTCCGAAATCGATATCAAATATCGCTCTCACTACAAGTTTTAGGATAATTTTCTTCAATAAGAAAACAAAAGTATCATTAAGTATCAAATACTTTGTAAATGATTCTGACATCTTATCGAACTTATACGGAAGATGACGTAAGGTTGATCTTATTAATTATGTAGTTCCACTAGTAGTTTATCATTCTCACATTTTGACTTCAATAAGTCAAATCTTTTCTGCAATCGTCAACATCCAATGTTAACCACACCAAGTAATAAAACAATTTTATTACTCGGGATTGTAGAAAATATATTATATCAAATAGAATACAATATTCCATTAAATAGAATAAATAATAAACTTTTCACTTGTACCTCCAAGGTGCAAATACTTTCAATTATATAACAATTATACAAAAGAAAGTTTCAAATCTTAAACTTTTCAAGATTCGAATTTTCTACTATACATATCATATATGTAACCATAGAAACAAATGGAATCTAAATTAAAGAGACGAAATAGCGTTACTGGAGCGTAATCCCAAGAGTATTGAAACTGATTCGGTAACACTCAATATCTATGAATCAAATAATATAAGATTGAATTACTCCCACTGACCAATTTCATCAAAATGAAATCGTGGAAGTTTAATATTGAGTATGAATCACATTTATTAAATAACTTTAGAACTAATATCAAACATCTTTGAACAATTCAAAAATTCACGATGAATTTTAAAGTTATAGTTTTCAATACTTCAAATAGAATATTTTTGAACCATTCAAAATATTATATCCGTGTTTCATCAGAAACATATTGAAATTTCTCGAACAATTCAAGACGTTCAACATGTTCTCTATTAGAAACACGTAACTAAGTAATGACAATTCATTAACTAAGTTACAGATTAAAGAAAACTATCAAAGGCAATTACTAATTTATTAAACTACATACATCCAATGTATTAGTCTAATAAATCTTATGGTCCAATGACGATCATTGGTTAAATGAGATTTAATCACATCCTGAATACAATATTCATTAAATGGATAAGGATATATGGTGTGAACTCGTATCAGACCATCATTTGCCATAAGGAACAAGCATCTAATGCTTATGTGATAAGAACTCATAAAGCACAATTATAAGTTATTTAGTCAACCGAATATTTTTCTTAATGTTTACTTTTTCATTAATGACACTACTAGTCTTATTAAAATATGTAACAATTGTTTGTATAGAACAAGTAACTATCCAATAGTCACAAGTTCTGATATCAAATATTAAAACAGTTATTAAATATTATTTTAATTAACTAGACGAGATATTTGGTACCCAATACCTACAGTTGTCGTATTGTGACAATCATTATTCTCTGTACACAACTATATGTATCTCATTTCTTTAGCTTTATAATTTACGTTCAATTGTTCGCAACAATTGGAAATGATTGATTAGCAAACTGTGTCAGACACGTGACTTCTAAAAGTCACTAAAGCTAAGAAACGTCAATAAAAGATAAACAAATACTAAAAGGGTTTTCTTAATGCCGATCAAGAATCCCCAGACAAGAACTAATTCGTGTCAATTCTTACTGCACAAGAAACTAATCTTTCTTGATAACTATATCCAAAAACAGATATCCTTTTAGATTACCTAATCATGACATAGAAAATAAGTCACAAACCATTTTGATTTTCAAGAAAATCGAAACAACAGTTCCCGATGGTTTTAACTAATCTAACAATATCTAAGTCTATTGTCTTTCTATAACCTATTCTAGAATTATGCAACCATAAGTAAAGTCAGAAAACCTATTCAAGTAATAAGCATGCAGTGGATTAGAAGTATAATTCTATAAACAATATAGAATAAAGGAAAACGAAAGCAGTATTTGTTGGGTTTCTACTATAGTCCCAAGATCAATTTAAGCATTTAAACATGTGATACAACAAAGAAGTATGGCAGAATCATACTTACATTGATCGGATTTACGATGCGAGGAACAATAAAAAAATTTCAAGCACCTTGAAGCTCTCGGCTTTGGCATCCATTTGTGCTCCATTTGTGTTCTTCAAGCTCCAAGCTTTGAGAATGGTGATTCCATGCTCAAGGGTTTGTTTCCCTATCACCTTTGGATGACTCTTTAGTGAGCTAGCACTCGGAAAAATTTTCCGCAAATCCTTCCTTAAGCTTCTTGATATTCTCGACCAAGCCAAGAAAATAAGAAAAAAAATGGCCCTTGGCTGAAACTTGAGAGGAAAGAGGAGGAAGATGAAGTTGTGTGTGTGTTGTGTGATCTAATACACAAAATTGAAAGTCAAATATCAAAATAATAAAATATGATATATGTCTTTCAACCATCACATTAGTGTGTATCACACTCAACCATCAACCAACAACTTCCATCACATTAAAGTGATAAAGTTGACTAGTGATGTGACGCTTGATGTGACTTGTGGGCTCCACTTGATTCGAAATGCGAGTGGCCCGCAAATACTCCCGGGCTCGGGTTCGCTGATTCCGAATTAACGAATTTTCTGTTGCGACGTAATTAAATCAAATTTAATTAAATAATTATGCCTAGTAAAATTACTATTCACGTCGCTAGCGAATTAATTCTAAATTAACTTGTTCGCCCAAATTAAAATCTAATTTTAATTCCGCGTCAAAATCCAATTTCGTATAATATATCGAATATATTAATTTATCGATTAATTCCAAATTAATCGTTCTCTCTCTTTATATAATATTTTATCCCAGATAAAATATCTCCGTAATTAATCCTAGATTAATTTTCTCTCTCTACTAATTAATCCCAGATTAATAATGTATGAGTCATACGTCATCGGTGAATCTTCGGGAAGCGACCCATGAGATCCCCAGATATGTTGGCAGTAAATCGGATCGTCGGACTATCCGAACACGTACGTATCTAGTACTACATTTTTACCGATTTACAAAACAAGGTTGGCTTCTAACAAAGCACCGTGCCTACCCAATTCTCCAGAAATATTCTTAAAGGAATATGTAATCTATATCAGGCGTAGTATACGTAGTATTGCGTATTGCGATCCAGTATCAGATGTCATGTGCTAGGCCTGAGGCTGGAATTGTGTCTGCCCCGTACGAAGCACATATCGGATCTCTGGTAACTAGTCTCTATAATCGGATAATCATGACCTAGTCATATTATCTTGATGACTGCAGTACTAAAGAGTACTTGTTCTGTATCTTATGTGACCATCATCTCCACTATGACTAGAGTGATACTTCCATCTTGACATCACACCCAATACACTACGATTCTCAATATACCCAGAAAAGGCGTACACAGAACCGATTAAAGCCCTGGACGACCAAAACCAAAGTATATTGATTGTCGCAAGTATTAGTGGTGCAAGTCTCAGGTTAAGACCAAATACTCCTACCCTGATTCGGAATTCCATAGACACATAGTCATACTGCCAATGGAATTCCGATGGGTCTATCCAGAGCGAAGATGTTTCCGTACCATCGGTAAACACAACCTCTTATTACACTTGCATGAGTATCCAATACCCAAATATATGAGAACTATGCTGTTATGCTCCCACAACGCGCACAAGTGTAATACTAGTCTATTCCGTATTATCGATGTCCAATCTCGATAATACTACGACTATGGATTATTTAATGATTAAACCTTCGTGGATTGATACTATCTCATGTCTTCTCAATCCGGTACTAATCATAAGGACCTTTTGTCATTTATATATCTTGGTAATCTAATTACAAATGATAAAAGAGCAATTTCCTTTGTCACATAGTTAATTTATACAACAACACCATGTTCTGTACAAATAGTGATGCTATGGGTCATAATTGTCCAACAATCTCCCACTTGGCCTATAGCCAATCACTCAGGTTTCCTACACCTGAACTATGTACGGTTCGCTCAAACTTCTGCTGAGGAACAGCTTTCGTCAGCGGATTTGCATGGTTATCATCTGATGCGATTTATTCGATCATCATATCGCCACGATGTATGATCCGAACGAATCAGATGAATAATTGAAGTATATACTTGGATCGTTGATGAGACCATTAATTCTTTAGTTGTGTTGTAGCTTAGCTCAGCTGTTAACAGAACTACTCCTAATCTAATTAGGATTATTAAGATCCAAATGGCTTCTATTGCTGCCTCAGCTGCAGCAATATTCTGCTTTTGTTGTTTATTCGGTAACAGTATCTTGCTTGGAAGATTTCCAGATCATTGTTCCGGTATTCAAACTATATAGTATCCTTTATTATGACTTATAGTCATTTTTATCGGTTAGGAAACTTGCAGCAGTGAACCCAGTCACTTCAAGTTCTCATTCTTCATAGCTTAAGACAGCATCCTTAGTTTTTCTAAGATACTAAGTATGTTCTTAACATCAATCCAGTGACTATCACTTGAATTGGCCTGATTGTGACTCCATATGCTCAAAGTATATGAGACACCAGGTCGTGTACATTTATTTCAATGTACGAGTTCTCGGAGAGTGCCAATAACTTTTAGATCTATCCCAGTATATCCTTATTCCTAGAATAAAGGTTGTCTCTCCCAAGAATTCTACGGAGAATTTTCATGAAAGCCAAGCTTTCATCGATTGTATTATGGGAATATCATTTCCAAGAAATGATATATCATCATCTTATAGGACAGTCATTGTCAGTGCGCTCCCACTAACTTCCTTATATACATAAGAATTATATTCGTTTTGAATTAAATCATACACCATTATGATTACATCAAAACGATATAGTTCCAAGAACGCAATGCTTGCTTCAACCCATAAATGGATCGAATTAACTTGCAAACCTTGTTTGCTTTTTTAGGTATGAAAAAATCGTCAGAATGTTGTAAACATCCTCCAAAAGGTTTCAATTTAAGGAAAGCGATTTTGACGTTCAGCTGCCATATTTCATAAATGAAACATGCAGCATCAGCAAGCATTATCCAAATGGATTTAACCATGGCAACGGTTACAAGGTTCCGTCGTAATCGAAACAATGTTGATAATGATACCTTTTTGCTACAAGCCTAGCTTTGTACGTTTGTATGTTGCCATCCATGTATGTCTTCCTTGAAGACTAATGTAGTACCAATAGGCACAATGCCTTCCGGTACATCAACTAGTGTCCAAACTTAGTTGATATACATGGAATCTATTTCGTACATCAGGGCACTTTGCCATAATAGGGAGTCGATACCTTGTATCACTTCCTCATACGTAGTCGGTTCGTCTTCCTCAATAAGATTGACATCTTTATGAGGTGAGATCAGAAACTCATACCTCCTAGGTTGTTTTCTGACTCTCTCTGAATTACGCGGTTCTTGTGTTATTCAAAGATTATGGTACAGTTTCATCCTTGATGAACTGTTTGTGTTCCATTAGGACTCGGTGCCTGGAACAGTATTACTCTGATTTTCATCGAGTTTTACTTTCCTCCCACTTTCCACTGCATATAGGTATTCCTCTTAGGAAAACCGCATGGAGAGCAACAATTACATTGTTCTCTTGTGAGTTGTATAAGTAATATACTTTGGTTACCCCAGGTTAACCTAAAAATTAGGCACTTATCCGATTTGGGTTCTAGTTTGGTATCATCCAAACATGTGCCCAGCATTCCCAAATCTCCAAGAATGAGAAAACCCGGTTTTTTTCCTGTTCATATCTAATATGAAGTCTGTCAAACAGATTTTCATGGAACCTTATTCAAAATAAGTATTGCACTGTTAAATGCGTATCCCTATAAGGAAATGGTAACTCAGAGCGACTCATGATTAACCTTACTATGTCCAACAAGGTTCGGTTTCTCAGTTCGGACACATCGTCAAATTGAGGTGTTCCGAGAGGAGTCCACATTGAAAGAATACTATACTCTTTCAAGTAACTGAGAAAATTATTGCTTAAGTATTTTCCACTACAGTTTAACCGTGACGGTTTTATAGTTTAGCCGATCTGTTTGTCTACTTCGTGTCGAAACTCTTTGAATTTATCAAAAGTTTCCGATTCGTGTTCCAGAAGAAACATATAACCATAATGCGATGCCACATCCTTAAAGGTTATGAATTATTCATATCCACCTCTAGCCTAGCTAGATATGGGCCCACTTATCTCACTATAAACGAGGGCTAACAAATCGGTGGCACTTACACTTTTACCAAGTAAAAGGTGTTTTAGGCACTTTGCCTAATAAACTAGATTCGTAGACATCATTTGAATAGGATCAAATCCGTCCTAGTATCCACTCTTCAAACGTGTGGATATACAAGTCTTGTTTAATGTGTCCCAGACAACAATGCCATAAATAAGTCTCATCTGATTAATTCAGTTTGAGCTATTTGTTTGTCATGTCATACGTTTGAGATTCATTTATATTCTAAATATAAATACTGTTATTCACATCTAATGTGCTTATCTCAATATCATCTTTATAAAATGAAACACTTTAGTGTTCTAGAATATAAAGGTATATCCGCAACAGATTATACTCTGATATAGAGATAATGTTTCTAGTCAAACTAGTTACATTTTAACAATTTCCTAATTTAAGTACACACCCGAAGGGTAGTTCCTAAACTTAGGATTCTACGGTTAAAACAACGACTCTCGTCCCGTTTCCAATTCGTAGATCAATCTCAACTGAAGTCAGTATCCTACTTATCAGCAGATTATGCACATCAGTACATATTTATGTACAATACTTAGTATCAAAATCCAATTTTGAAACTAATAGTGAACATGTTTATGAAAAACATACTTAAAGTCAGAGCCTTGCCCCTCTTTAATTCCTTCATGTCTGCCTTGTCCATACGGCAGTCACGCATCTAGTGACCCCGTTTTCCACAGTTTAGGCAGACAACTTGGGATATATCCTTTGTCTTCCCAGAAGACTGTGATGATTTTGCCTCTGCCCCTTTTAGAAGCTCTAGCTTTGCTTCCTAGAACATAGCCATCAATTCTCCAAGAATTTTCTCTTGGTTCACAATGAACCTACCCCAGCTTTCAGGTAGAGACTATAAGATCAAATCTTTGGTAGTCTCGGCCACGTAGGCAATGCCCAGTTAACCTTGCTGATCGATGTCAGTAATCATATGCGACACCTAGTACTCGACAGATGTACCCTCTAACATACACGAGCTAAAGAGCTTCTTATGAAATTTGTACTTCTAAGATCTAACAATAAATCTATGAAGATCTTTAATTTCATCATCAAAGTACAAGGATCTAATCTTTAATTCTGACGACGGAATTAAAGTGTCTTTGCATTAAGCATAAAGGATTGAGCACTAAAGTTATCATCACATGAATCTTCCAAAGATCATGTTCTACTATTTGCTCAACTCCGGACTTAGGCCTAAGAGGTTGTTCTATCAAATAGAATAACTTCTCAGTTCCCAGGACTATCCTGAGGTTTTATTCCCAATCTGAAAATTAAAGCTGTTTAATAACATTTTCTCCCAGGATTATGTTTTAAACACTAATCTTTCATTTATCTTGATTGTTATAGTCCAACTATTCAATCAATGATTTCAGGTACTATTTAATATAATGATTACTATAGTCTAACTATATAATCAACTATAATTTAATTATTTAAATTCAAATATATTGATTACTATAATCCAATTATATAATCAACTATAATTTGAAGTAGTTTGAATACAGTGAACCTGTTTAATTTAAAACAACGATATTAGTCCAACTAATATTTATTTATGTATTGACAAAAATTTTAAATGAGCGCGTATTGGCAAGTAACTAAATGAATTTGCAAATTTAATACTTGTCTCCCACTATTTTTCGGCGAGCCTCTAACCATCTGTTGAGTACTTGGGAAACCTTGTTTCCTAGTGGGCTAGGATCCCGTTAAATAACACACAACCTTGACTTTGGCCAACAAATTGTATGATATTTAACTAGGTAGATCTCTAAGATCAATTGGATCTCATCCAATTCCTAGATCCAGTAGGTGGACATCCAAGTCCGAAACATATATCTTATATATGCCAATATATCCAATATATTTTCCTAACCTTTTTCCTCTGAATCAATTAAGCCTTGGCTTTGGCACAACAAACTTAATGATTCCAGTTAAGCGGGACCCATTGACTTTGGAAAGCTTCGTAATCGATGTCGATGGACAAGAATTGATCTTGACTTTGGCCAATAAATCACAACTTGGACAAGACATACGATATGGAACAAAGCCTTCATGATTCAAACACATCCGCGATGGACAAAGGTCTTGACTTTGGCCAACAAACCAGTGCCAATCTTGGATCTTGAGTAAGAATCACTCAATGGAAGGAAAACGCTTAATATATATTAAGGGTTTTTCGCGTAATTAGCAACCAATTAATTATCTTTGTTAAAGTCTCATCATACACCCTTAAACATGCATTCTAAAAGCATAATAAGGCGCGTAAATAAATTTAATAATGATATGCGGATGGATATTTATAACACATTGTTCCTAGAACAAATCTCTCACTTTCCTCTCTCCCGCTAGCACAAATCTTACTTCTACCCAATTACATAACACTTATAAAGAAACCTCATTTACATTGAGGGGAATAGGTGAGAAGAGAAATACAAAGAGTCAAGAGGTAATAGGCTGGACACGCAGGTCCAATTAATAAATTCTAAATTTATTACAATAATTTCCAAAATTGCCCTCACTCATCTAATATCCATCCGATATGCATTATTCATACATCACATCCATGTATTCACACAAAGCATGTTATCAATCAATCTAATCCAATTAATTAATCTGAAAATTAATGACCATCCAATGTTCAAACAACGATTTGATTTTGCGCGAGTCCAACTCGTTTTAAGAATAAGTACTCAAAGTACGAATTCTTGAATTATATTAAACTACAACATTAAATCCAATTTAATTTGTATTCAATACTAATTCTTTATTTAATTCCAAATTAAATAATTACACTTTATTAATGTGCCTTTAGCGACTTAGATTCTAAATCTAATCTTTCGGGTCTCAAAGCCCAATTAACATCCAATGTCAATTTAATTAAAGTCCAATGGGCTTTCAATTAATTTCTTAAGGCGTGGAATTTGGTCAATATGGGTCAAACCCAAATACCAAAGCCCATTTAAGGAATCACTCTTATTTGCCAAGAAACCAATTTAGGCCCATTAGGCCCAATTAAAATATTAAAGGCCCATTTAATTGTATTTGGACTTTATGGATATGGTTTTGGGCCCAATTGGATCCAACCAATTAACCTAAACCATACTTGGCCCAACCAAGCCCATTAAGCCCAAATACAACTTTATAAGCCCAATTCTAAATTAAGCCCAATTAATTTAATTACAATATTCCAAATTTCACAATTAAATTAATCAAAGTGTATAGCAATGATTAATTAACCAAATTAACATTTCCAAAATACCAATTTATATAATTAATCATGCTTATTATCATCAACACATGTCCAACACAATTGAATCAAAAAATCAAGTCATTTTCCATGCTTCATCATGTAGGGGTTTTTAGGGGGTGAATTCGGTAACGCAGCGGAAGCGGTGAAAATCGTATTTTCCGATTTCAAAAATTTTTCTCGAATTAATTAAATAAACATATTTATTTAATATTCCAATAATCAAATTATGAAATAAAATTCAATAAATCATATTTAAGTGAATTTACCAAATTACCCTTACTTTGGTATTTTGTCCATTTTAGTCCGAAATTGATCTAATCAATTTTGAATGATTCTAAATCATTTCTACGATGAACTTAGCATGTTCAAAACATCAAAACACCAAAAACACCAAAATCCCCAAAATTCTCTCACAAGGCCGAGAGCCTCCTTTAGGTTCCATTTTGTGCATTTTGCACTTTCATGCTTCAAGACACATCCAAATGATATCCAATCAACATGAAACTTTATATGCATTATATACACACATAAATACACAACATATATGAAAACCCCCAAATTTGGAATTAGTCATGAACCCTAATTTTTCAATTTCCACAAATTGGACAAATTAGACCAAATACATTAAATCAATTACTTCAATCATCATTCTTACATCCAATCCAAGTCTCAACACAATGAAACAACTCAAGATCAAATCTAGGTCATTTAAGAGTGGGTCAATAACTCTAGATTAGCAACATGGTTTCCAAAACCTTAAAAGAATGGTTATAACTACAATAGTTACAAGCTTTCTTCATCACACATGCTCAACACTTTCAACCAAATTTCCATCATCAAAAACACAAGAAATAATGAAAAGAATAACTTAAGAAAATCACAAGATGTTGCCTAGATCCTAAGGAACAAATTCCTTTCTAATAGTAAGTTTGAAAAACTTACAAAATCCAAGCTTTTCTTTGAGTTTTTCCTTTTCTTCTTCACTTGCTTTCTTTGTTTTCTTTAATGGTGTTTCTTGTAAAGTGTATTAGGTTAGTTAATGAGAAAGAAATGAAAACAATATATACCTCTCTTTATTTTGCCTTGGCCGAAACCCTTGCAAATGTATATACCAAATTTTCATTTCAATTTCATTTCAAATATTATTTAATCAACTTGCATAAATATCTAAAACACTTTATTAGATATTTATTTAAGTCAACAAAAGCAACTAACATCATTTACTTAATATATCCTAATGTAAGATATTTATATTTTAATTAATTTAATCATTTAACAATTAAATAACTCATTTTTACTATATTAATGTGTATTTAAATTAATCAAGTATTAAATGTTAATACACAATAATTAGGCAAATGACTATCTAGTCCTTTTAGCACGTATCTTGCGTTTAACCTTTAAACGACTTTATAAAATCAATATTATTTATTAATGTTGCTCTAGTGCTCTACGAGTATGTTTCATTATTGAGACTCTCTAGATTCAGGTATATCCGTCACGAAATCATTTCATGTCCATAATCTATCCACCCATAGATTATGACGATCACGGATAAACTCGCTGAACCATACAGGTAGAGGTCATGGCAAATGTATAATTCCTCGTCACAGAACCATACAGGTCGAGGTCATGGCAAATGTATAATTCCTCTGTCACAGGTATCCGGATAAATCCCAGAGATATAGATGTAAACGCCAAATCTCTATCGGGATTATCCAGTCGACTATTCTATTAGCAATCTCAAAGAATGTTTAGAACTAGCTTCTAAACTTTACCACGGGCCCATGGTTTTATCTGATTTCTAATCATATGGACTACATATGCTCTGATACACAGAACTGACGGATCCTATCTTGATACACATAGGACACCCTGAGGATCTATCTACACCCAACGAACAGGCGGAGGTCTGATCTAAATAGATCGGTGACGTGACTGCCGTCTAAGTGTAGAAGATGTCTCATGTGCCCACAATGGCATCTCAAGTCTAAGAATCACAAGTGCTACTCAACCCAAGAAGATTCTTATTGACGCTGGTGTACCATCCATTAAGAATCTTCGATGAGTCGTTTAGTGTTTATCCGCTATAAACACCTACACGTCTATACTAGTCTCCAAGACTAATGGTTCATTGAGAAACCATTGGAATCATATATTCCAGTATACGACATGTACCGGTCTCAACGGGTTTACTATACTGACCAAGTAGTGTAAACCTTGACCAGGAACTGTCTGAGAATGACAAAGTCATGATACTTCTCAATGTCCGTTGCGACGCTTTTGCAACTGTATCATGACTAATCATTCTCGGGTCTTTACGTCTTTACCATATAGAAAGATAGATTACATTATAGAAACTGCATATATTATTCATAATAATAATGTTTTACAGAAGTATTTAACAGAAATACAACCGGGAATTGGCGCTCTGAGCACCAACCCAACACATCATTCACGGCAATTTGGGGATTTTTGTCCAATTCCGATTTCAATCCAATTGAATCTCAAATTAACATTTCCCAAGTCTTTCAAACTCATCCAATGATTCAAAAAACAAAATAACCATGACATTAGGGCTATAGCAACTTTCGGCCAAGCCTACTAATTAGGGAAAATTTGATCTAATTCAATTTTCATCAAATTGACCTTGCATAACACTATGTTATCATCATTCAAGCATACTCAAACAATCAATTTCATCCAAACATGCTCAAATCAATTTTACCCAATTTTACCCTAATTCCAATTTCATGCTTAAATATGGCTCTTGATACCATTGTTGGGTTTCTACTATAGTCCCAAGATCAATTTAAGCATTTAAACATGTGAATACAACAAAGAAGTATGGCGGAATCATACTTACATTGATCGGATTTGCGATGCGAGGAACAACAAAAATTTCTTCTTCAAGCTCTTAAAGCTCTCGGCTTTGGCATCCATTTGTGCTCCATTTGTTGTTCTCAAGCTCCAAGCTTTGAGAATGGTGATTCCATGCTCAAGGGTTTGTTTCCCTATCACATTTGGATGACTCTTTAGTGTGCTAGCACTCGGAAAAATTTTCCGCAAATCCTTCCTTAAGCTTCTTGATATTCTCGGCCAAGCCAAGAAAATAAGAAAGAAAATGGCACTTGGCCGAAACTTGAGAGGAGAGATGAGGGAATGAAGTTGTGTGTGTGTTGTGTGATCTAATACACAAAATTGAAAGTCAAATATCAAAATAATAAAATATGATATATGTCTTTCAACCATCACATTAGTGTGTATCACACTCAACCATCAACCAACAACTTCCATCACATTAAAGTGATAAAGTTGACTAGTTATGTGACGCTTGATGTGACTTGTGGGCCCCACTTGATTCGAAATACGAGTGGGCCCACAAACACTCCCGGGCTCGGGTTCGCTGATTCCGAATTAACAAATTTTTCGTTGCGACGTAATTAAATCAAATTTAATTAAATAATTATGCCTAGCAAAATTACTATTCACGTCGCTAGCGAATTAATTCTAAATTAACTCGTTCGCCCAAATTAAAATCTAATTTTAATTCCGCGTCAAAATCCAATTTCGTATAATATATCGAATATATTAATTTATCGATTAATTCAAAATTAATCGTTCTCTCTCTTTATATAATATTTTATCCCAGATAAAATATCTCCGTAATTAATCCTAGATTAATTTTCTCTCACTACTAATTAATCCCAGATTAATAATGTGCGAGTCATACGTCATCAGTGAATCTTCAGGAAGCCACCCATGAGATCCCCGGATATGTTGGCAGTAAATCCGGTCGTCGGACTATCCGAACACGTACGTACCTAGTACTACGTTTTTACCGATTTACAAGACATGATTGGCTTCTAGCAAAGCACTGTGCCTACCCAATTCTCCAGAATATTCTTAAAGAATATGTAATCTATATCAGGCGTAGTATACGTAGTATTGCGTATTGCGATCCAGTATCGGATGTCACGTGCTAGGCCTGGGGCTGGAATTGTGTCTGCCCCGTACGAAGCATATATCGGATCTCTGGTAACTAGTCTCTATAATCGGATAATCATGACCTAGTCATATTATCTCGATGACTGCAGTACTAAAGAGTACTAGTTCCGTATCCTACGTGACCATCATCTCCACTATGACTGGAGTGATACTTCTCTATCTTGACATCACACCCAATACACTACGATTCTCAATATACCCAAGAAGAGGCGTACACAGAACCGGTTAAGCCCTGGACGACCAAAAACAAAGTATATTGATTGTCGAAAGTATTAGCGGTGCAAGTCTCATGTTAAGACCAGGTACACCTACCCTGATTCGGACTTCCATAGACACGTAGTCATACTACCAATGGAATTCCGAGGGGTTTATCCAGAGCGAAGCTGTTTCCGTACCATTGGTAAACACAACCTCCTATTACACTTGCATTAGTATCCAATACCCAAATATATGAGAACTATGCCGTTATGCTCCCACAACGCGCACAAGTGTAATATTAGTCTATTCCGCATTATCGATGTCCAATCTCGATAATACTACGACTATGGATTATTTAATGATTAAACCTTCGTGGATTGATACTGTCTCATATCATCTCATTCCGGTACTAATCATAAGGACATTTTGTCATTTATATATCTTGGTAATCTAATTACAAATTATAAAAGAGCAATTTCATTTGTCACATAATTAATTTTTACAACAACACAATGTTCTGTACAAATAGTGATGTTATGGGTCATAATTGTCCAACAGTATTTTCCATAAAATTACACACTGCTTAAGTTATGAATTTTTAACCCAGCAGTGTCTCTCCACTACTATACGTAATACCGTAATCCCCAACGGAGAACGGGAATTCAATAATTAAATCGAATTCCATAGTGATAGTAGGATCCCATGAATATATTTCGACTCACAGCTTTGGCACGATCTTGCCTACGTATATTCATTAGATAGACAATTAATTGTCAATCACTCACCAGTGACTCCTGATTTTGGTCTTGACCGTTTCTCATTGTGACAACTTTGGCACGTTCACAAGGAGGCGTATCAAGGCTTCACTTGTCAATGACAAACTCAAGCTACCGATGTAGTCCTGACATCTTTGGCACGTTCAGGATTTCCACTTTCACTTGAATTTGTCCAGTATCAATATACAACGGGTATGGATAAAATCCCATAACCTACACCCTCGCAACTTTGGCATGATCTCGGATGCAGTTATAGAAAGATACCCATAAACCGCACTAACAAGACGGACCAAGAAACATGTATCCAATACACGTCACTTTACAACCTTATTTTAAGCGGAGATTTTCCTCGGGAAACTATACTCTACATCAAATGCAGACTTTTAATCTAAATCATTTTCTAAACAATTCAATTCTACCTTAGAAAACATAACATAATTTAACAATTAAATTTCTGTTACATTTTCGTTAGCGTAAAACCGAAAAGTAAGGAAATATATATAGATTAAATGCATGTGTGAACAATAAAATTGGATTAAATATCAAATATCAAGCATGAATAATGAAATGGATGAAGCATCAGACCTGCTCTGATACCATTTTTGTTAGGGTTTCGGGTGAATGGCGCAGCGGAAGCACGGTTCGGGCGAAATCGTAATTTCAAAACTTTTTCAAATTACCGAATAAATTATTCAATATCTAATATGAATAATTTCTTCATATTTCACCTAAACCTATTTATTCGATATCAAATAATGACATAAATATATATGAAACGTCGCGAAACTTTTACGAAAAATATTTTTCCGCAAAATGACGCAAAACACATTTTTGACCGAACCGAACACCCGAAACTTATGGAGACTGCTCAGGTTAGCCCCAATAGTGTTCGGATAGTTCATGGGCTGCCCGAACAGTGATGAATTCACTATTTAGACAGTCGTCACTCGGTTGGCTCAAAAGTCACCCGATAACGCCGTTTTTGGCCGTTTTTGGCTTATTTCAACTCTGAAACACTTTCCGAAAACTATTCCAACTCCCAAAACACATCCAATACATTCATAACACATTATGTTCATCACAAAATTTCCGGTTTGCACAAATCTGATCCAGAACCGAAAATTTCAATTTTTCATGCTTTAAATCCAATTTTTTCAAGATTAAATCAATTAATCAAAACACCAAATCAAGTCATCACATATGAAAAACCCAAGAAAAATTCTAGGCATTACAAAAGTGGTCATAACACTCTAGAATGGCAGCATGTCATCTAATGATCAAATAGCATACTAATTACAATAATTCTATCCAATACACTTCACACATGCTTCATTAGCTTCCAATCCATCATCAACATCCAAAAGCCCCAATTTTTCAGAATTGAAGGAACCCTAGAACCTTTCTAATCATTAAGAAATAAGAAATTAAATTTCCAAGCTTAGGGTTTTGAAGAATTACCTTAAATCTCCTAAATCCTTAGCTTTTTTTTTCTTGATTTTCCTTAATTTCTTCATGATTTCTTCAAACCAAAATTAAACATATTTCCATAACAATTATGAAAAAGTTTATCAATTAATTATTCAAATATTTAACAATTAAATATCTAAATAATTAATTAATATATTATTATATATATGTATTTTATTTACATTAAATAACAAATACATATATTAATGGCATGTGTCAAAATCTCATTTTACAAATAATTAATGTGTATCTAATCGTATTATGTATCAAATACAAATACACAATAATTACGATTGACCAAAAACCCATAATGCATGTGTTATCGTTTAACCGATTAAACGACTCGAATTTGTTGGGTTTCTAGGTTAGTCCCAAGATCAATTCAAGCATAGAAACATGTGTGAATACTCAAAAGAATTATGGCGGAATCATACTTACAATGATCGGCTTTTGCGATGCGAGGAACAACAAAAATCTTCAAGCTTTTCCTCCAAGGTGCTCACAGTTTTGCTCCATTTTGGTGCTCCATCTTTGAATCTCCAAGCTCCAAGCTTGGTGTGCATTCCATGCCCATGTGTGGGTTTCCCTATCACCTTCGTAAGACTCCTAATGTGTGCTAGCACTCAAAAAAATTTGCCGCAAATCTTTCCCTTGTTCTTCATCTTGTTCTTGGCTTGAGAATGAAGAAAGAAGAAAAAATGGCCCAAGGCCGAGAGATAGAGAGGAGAGAGTGAGAAATTGTGTGTTAGTTTTTTTATTTCCAAAATCAATAAAAGATATACCAAATACAACTTTAAAAATTGGTACAAGCATTAAAGCCATCCAACCACCACCATCAATCATGAATAGTGACTAGTTGTCAATAACTCAAAGTGACAAGACATCCATCACTTGATTGACTAGTGATTTGAAGCTTGATGTGATTTGTGGGCCGCACTTGAATTCGAAATGCGAGTGCGCCCGCAAACACTCCCGGGCTCGGGTTCGCTAATTCCGAATTAATGAATTTTCCGTTTGCGACGTAATTAAATCAAATTTAATTAAATAATTATGCCTAGCAAAATTACTATTCATGTTGCTGGCGAATTAATTCTAAATTAACTCGTTCGCCCGAATTAAATTCTAAATTAATTCCGCGTCGAAATCTAATTTCGTATAATATATCGAATATATTATTTTATCGATTAATTTCAAATTAATCGTTCTCTCTCTTTAATTAATATTTTATCCCAGATAAAATATCTCCGTAATTAATCCTAGATTAATTCTCTCTCTTATAATTAATCCCAGATTAATAAAGTGCGAGTCATACGTCATCGATGAATCTTCGGGAAACGACCCATGAGATCCCCGGATATGTTGGCAGTAAATCCGGTCGTCGGACTATCCGACACGTACGTACCTAGTACTACGTTTTTACCGATTTACAAGACATGGTTGGCTTCTAGCAAAGCACCGTGCCTACCCAATTCTCCAGAAATATTCTTAAAGGAATATGTGATCTATATCAGGCATAGTATACGTAGTATTGCGTATAACGATCCAGTATCGGATGTCACGTGCAAGGCCTAGGGCTGGAATTGTGTCTGCCCTGTACGAATCACATATCAAATCTCTGGTAACTAGTCTCTATAATCGGATAAACATGACCTAGTCATAATATCCCGATAGCTGCAACATAAAAGAGAACCAGTTCCGTATCCTACGTGATTATCATCTCCACTATGACTGGAGTGATACTTCCATCTCGACATCACACCCAATACACTACGATTCTCAATATACCTAGAAGAGGCGTACACAGAACCTGTTAAAGCTCTGGACGACCAAAACCAAAGTATATTGATTGTCGCAAGTATTAGCGGTGCAAGTCTCAGGTTAAGACCAAATACGCCTACCCTGATTTAGACTTCCATAGACACATAGTCATACTACCAATGGAATTCCGAGGGGACTATCCAGAGAGAAGCTGTTTCCGTACCATTGGTAAACATAACCTCCTATTACACTTGCATGAGTATCCTATACCCAAATATATGAGAACTATGCCGTTATGCTCTCACAACGCGCACGAGTGTAATAATAGTCTATTCCGCATTATCGATGTCCAATCACGATAATACTACGACTAGGGATATTTAATGATTAAACCTTTGTGGATTGATACTGTCTCTTATCATCTCAATCCGGAACTAATCATAAGGACCTTTTATCATTTATATATCTTGGTAATCTAATTACAAATGATAAAAGAGGAATTTCATTTGTCACATAGTTAATTTGTACAACAACACCATGATCTATACAAATAGTGATGCTATGGGTCATAATTGTCCAACAGAATTAACTCACTTAATCCGGTGAAGTATTATAAATAATATGTATTATCCATATCGCGTTGTCCAAGTGTTCAACGAGTACACTTCATATTGTGGGACTCTCTAAGTTTAGGTTTATCCGTCACGAAATCTAATTTCGTGTCCATAATCCACCCACTCATGGATTATGACGACCATAGATAATCTCACTAAACTATGCAAGCCGAGGTCATTGCATACGTATAATCCCTTCGTCACAGGATATCCATATTATACCTGGGATATAGATGAGAACGACAAATCTGTTCGGTATAATATAGTCGATTTTCAATTTACAATCCCTAAATAACACTAGGAACTGATTTCTGAAGTTATACCACGAACATGAATTTACTAGATTGTAAACACGTGAGGATGCCTATGCCCTGTACACAGGACTGGCAGATCATATCTTGATACACACTAGATATCATGAGCATCAGTCCACACCCAACGAACAGGCGGAGGTCTGATCTAAATAGATCGGTGACGTGACTGCCATCAAAGTGTGGAGGATAACTCATATACCCACTGTGGTATCTCAAGTCGACGGACCATTATTCTCGCTCAACTCGAGAAGATTCCTATTGACGTTGGTGTACCATCTATTAGGAAATCTTCAGTGAGTCGTTCAATGTCTTATCAAATAAACAACTACATGACTATACGAGTCTCCTGAGACTCATGGTTCACTGGGATAAACCATCGGACCAAGTCATGATATACGACATGTACTGATCTCAGCGGATTTTACTAACCGACCCGTGTTAGTAAATCTTGACCATGAACTTTATTTAAGGATATACATCTTATAGTGCGCTTCCCAATGTCAATTACAAACTACATTGTAATTGCACACTAACTACATTGTAAATAATAGGGTCTTTGTCTAATATACACGTATCACTGAACCAGATTCAGTTTCGATCTAATCATAATCAGATATCTAATCGTAATTAGATCGAATAAGTGTATAAAAGACAAGCGTGCTACCATTAAATTAGTAATATTATAGAAAATAGAATTGCTCGTATTTATGAATCAGACATAAATACTGTTGAGTGAGGAACATACAAAATCGAGCGCAGCGGAACCCGCCCGAGCTCAAATCACGAGCGAAAATTTTTTTTTTTTTCGATAGTCCTTAACAGTGGGTTTAAAAAACTTTTCATCAACTCAAAATTTCCAATGCATTAAAAATAATTTTCCATGCATCAAAAATTACATAAGCATAATTAAAATTTTCAACACACTTAAATATTTTTATCAACTCTTGATAAATCATTCCAAGCAAAAATTAATTTTCCAACTCTTGGAAAAAATTAATCCAAGCTAACAAAATAATTTTCCAACACTTACAAAATTATTCCAAGCATGTTACATAACTTCCAACTCTTGAAAATTACCCCAAGCATACAAAAATTTCTATATCAACTATATATCAATTATCATACACTTCAATGCTCATAATTCCTCACTTACATACTTCCAATTAATCCAACAAATCCACAACAATTTTTCTCAACAATAATCATCAACAAATCTAACAATAAATTTACAAATTAAATTTACCAACAAGCTTTGCCAATGATCCTTTCTTTCAAGATTTTCCAAATCTTCCAAGCTTTGAGCTTTCTTCAAATTCCACCAAATTAAGCAACTCAAGAACAAGTCTTGGTGATCAAAAGGTGGTTTGATCACTCAAGAGTGGCAACCAAAATTTTTCCCCAATATCAACACTTGAACCCTAGAGAAAAATCAAGCTTCAAGAACAATAACCAACCATTAACTTTTAAGGATCAATTCCATGTCCATGAAAAATAAATTGGGTGATTTTTGGTGAGATTTTGGCTTGATTTTGATGAACAAAAAAACAAAGAAGACCAAAGCTTTTCTTTCTTGAAGTTCGGCAGTATGCAGAGAAGCAAAAGCAAAAGCAATTTAATTTATTTCATTTGTTTTTCAGGTTTGGCAGAGGCTTTTTTTTTTTTTTTTTTTTTTTTTTTAATGGAGTCAATTGCTTTTTGCTTCTATATACGGCAGTGAGAGAAAAAGCAAACCAAGAAGTTTTTTTTTTTCTTTTTATTAATTAAAATTAATAAAACAAACCCAAGCCATTAATTAACATACCATGGTATAAGGGAATCTTTTCCCTACACCACAAATTTCAAAAAACAACTTAACCATAATTAAAATTAAATCTCACCAATTTTAGCATAAAACTAACTTAGTTACCTTTTATGAATCATTTAGTTGCTTTAACTAAACAATCCGATTTTGCTTTACCTTAATTACTTTAATTAATTAAAAGCTTTATTTGTATAATTTAAGTATTAATATTATATATTAATTTAACAATTAAATTAATTCACAAACGAATTACTAATATATATGTAAATCAAATTTACATTTATTATACAATAAAATTAATCAACTCTTGATAAAAATTAATTAATTCAATTCATCTCATGAATTATCGGATTAAACAATTTAATCCTAAAAACCCAAAAAATACTTTGTCAACATTTGACGAAAGGTCGTCATAGTGCTCAACGAGTAAACTCAATATGATGGAACTGTATAGGCTCACGTTCGGTTGTTACTTATATATATACATATATATCTCATATACTTGTACACATATTTCATGAAGGCCTGTCCACCTACAAATCATGACAAAACAACACGACACGTCGAACCATACAAGTCGATGTTAAAACGCTAATGTATAATCCCTTCGTCATTACTGTTTCCAATTGAGTAAGGTTATAGTTATACTGGCAAAACCTTATCTACTCAATATAAACTAACTTTTCATAATTATATTCCATTAATAAATAATATAGCAAAACTCTTTTTCAATATTATTTATAATGTTAAATAAATAATTTCTTCAACGAACTTTCGGCCAAAAGATTTCCGGAATATACTCTGAAAAATATCTGGAAACATAATCCAACCATATGGAGTGACGAATCCTCATATTAACACACACCGATCTCCGTGAGCATCGGTGTATACCTAACAGTCACCCAGAGGTCATACCATAAAAGGTCTCTGACATGCATGATATCAGGCACAGAGGATCACTCACAAGACCACCGTGGTATCTCAAGTCAAATGACCATAATAACTACTAAACTAGAAAAAAAAATTATTGACAGTTTTATGGAATATCTATTAGTCATCTTTTATGAGTTTGTTTGATACTCATTCAACTAATGAATATCTGCATTTCTATACGAACTTCCGCTAAGCTCACAGTCTGTTGAGACAAACCATATGTCCATTACATATATAGACAATGCACTAGTCTTACTAATATAATGACCGACCCATGTCAATATATCTAGACCAGGAATAATTTATATTCGAGAGAATGCGTGATATTTCTCAACACCATTTGCAACTCTTGCAACTATATCACCATATGTTGTAACTCTCGGGTCTTTACTAAATTTATATAAGGTTTCGAGTGTAACTCGAAATCTCTAACTCTTATATTTACAATATATAAATAAAAGTAAGAGTTTTACCATATAAATAAATAAATAACCATGATAAAATAAATATTATATTGCATAAATATCAAATATTCATACAAAAAGTGAATGGTGCACGATCACAATTTCCAACAAATACGATCCGGATTAGTACTCTGAGCACCAACCCTAACAGAAATAAATGAATTGTCATTAAAGTCAATTAATCTCGGATGGTGGTATGTGAAATCATGTACTTCAGAGTACCGATATCGAGATCAGAATGATTCTGATGTGTTTCAGAGCGAATTTTCTCCGGAATAGGTCTAGATCGAATTGGAGTGATCTCAGAATTCCTCCATTTTGGAGTGGAATGACCTCAAAGTGAAGTCACTCCAAGCCCAGGCTCAAGTCTCTCCGGATAAGTCACAGTTCTTCAAAAGTCTTTGGACCTTAGAGGTTATCCTAACCTCTCCTGTCTACTAGTACTTATTAGAGTTTTACGATGGAAACGTGATTTAGGCGAAATCATATTTTCAAACATTTTCGTTTTCCAAATACATTACCCGATATCAAATACCATTAATTAATTTGTATTTCACCTAAATCTATTTTCGAAATCAAATAAAGACAAACAATATAATTTCGAAAACACGGCAAAGATTTTACGAAAAACATTTTTTCACATAAAAATTTACGTGAACCGAGTAACCTGACAAACCAATCACTTGGTTCATGGGCCTGTTTGACAATTATGACCCATAGCATCACTTTTTGTACAGAGTACAAATTAACTATGTGACAAAGGAAATTGCTCTTTTATCATTTGTAATTAGATTACAAAGATGTATAAATGATAAAAGGTCATTATGATTAGTTCCGGATTGAGATGATATGAGACAGTATCAATCCACGAAGGTTTAATCATTAAATATCCCTAGTCGTAGTATTATCGAGATTAGACATCGATAATGCGGAATAAACTAGTATTACACTTATGCGCGTTGTGGGAGCATAACGACATAGTTCTCATATATTTGGGTATAACTCAAGCAAGTGTAATAGGAGGTTGTGTTTACCGATGGTACGGAAACAACTTCGCTCTGGATAGACCCCTCGGAATTACATTGGTAGTATGACTATGTGTCTATGAAATTCCGAATCAGGGTAGGTGTATTTGGTCTTAACCTGAGACTTGCACCGCTAATACTTGCGACAATCAATATACTTTGGTTTTGGTCGTCCAGGGCTTTAACAGGTTCTGTGTACGCCTCTTCTGGGTATATTGAGAATCATAGTGTATTGGGTGTGATGTCAAGATGGAAGTATCACTCCAGTTATAGTGGAGATGATGATCACGTAGGATACAGAACTGATGCTCTTTTATGCTGTAGCTATCGGGATATTATGACTAGGTCATGTTTATCCGATTATAGAGACTAGTTACCAGAGATTCGATATGTGCTTCGTACGGGGCAGACACAATTCCAGCCCCATGCCTAGCACGTGACATTCGATGTTGGATCGTAATACGCAATACTACGTATACTACGCCTGATAAAGATTACATATTCCTTTAAGAATATTTCTGAAGAATTGGGTAGGCACGATGCTTTGCTAGAAGCCAACCATGTCTTGTAAATCGGTAAAAATGTAGTACTAGGTACGTACGTGTTCGGATAGTCCGACGACCGGATTTACTACCAACATATCCGGGGATCTCATGGGTCGCTTCCCGAAGATTCACCGATGACGTATGACTCACACATTATTAATCTGGGATTAATTTATAGAGAGTGAAAATTAATCTGAGATTAATTACGGAGATATTTTAGCTGAGATAAAATATTATTTAAAGAGAGAGAACTATTAATTTGGAATTAATCGATAAAATAATGTATTCGATATATTATACGAAATTGGATTTCGACGCAGAATTAAAATTAGATTTTAATTCGGGCGAACGAGTTAATTTAGAATTAATTCGCTAGCGATGTGAATAGTAATTTTGCTAGGCATAATTTTTTAATTAAATTTGATTTAATTACGTCGTAACGGAAAATTCGTTAATTTGGAATTAGCGAACCCGAGCCCGGGAGTGTTTGCGGGCCCACTCGCATTTTGAATTCAAGTGCGGCCCACAAGTCACATCAAGCGTCAAATCACTAGTCAATCAAGTGATGGAAGTCACATCACTTTGAGTGAAGTGATGCTTGTCATCATTGATTGATGTGAATAGTGATGTGAGTTGTTGTAGGCATTTATTGCCATTTTGGCTCTAAAATATTGTTTGACTTTTTGAAAGTCATATACATAATTTTGGAAAATATATTTGGTATTAGTTTTTTGGAAAAACAAAATACAACACACCAACTCATCTTCTCTCTCCCCTCTCCTTCTCCATTTTCGGCCAAGGGCCAAAATATTTCCTCTCTCATTTTTCCTCTCAAAGCCGAGAGTCACAAGGAGTAATGGAAGGATTTGTGGCAAATTTTTCCTAGTGCTAGCACACTAAAGAGTCATCCAAATGTGATAGGGAAACAAACCCTTGAGCATGGAATCATCATTCAAAGCTTGGAGCTTGGAGACCATCAATGGAGGGCTTGACCGAAAATCAAAGGAGAAAAAATTGGAGCTTTGCCGTGAGCACCTTGGAGGAAAAGCTTGAAGAATTTTTGTTATTCCTCGCATCGCAAAAGCCGATCATTGTAAGTATGATTCCGCCATACTTCTTTATTGTATTCACATATCCATAGTGCTTGAATGATCTTGGGACTATAGTAGAAACCAAACAATGGTTCTTGAACCTTGTTTAAGCATGAAATTGGAATTAGGGTAAAATTGATTTGAGCACGTTTGGATGAAATTGATTGTTTAAATATGCTTGAATGATGATAACATAGTGTTATGCACGGTCAATTTGATGAAAATTGAATTGGATCAAATTTTCCCTAATTGGTAGGCTTGGCCGAAAGTTGGACTACCCTAATGTCATGGTGATTTTGTTTTTTGAATCATCGGATGAGTTTGAAAGACTTGGGAAATGTTGATTTAGGATTTAATTGGATTGAATTCAGAATCGGACATTAAATCTTAAATTGCCGTTAGTAATTAGCATGGAAAATGATTGATTTTTTGATTCAATAATGTTGGACATGTGTTGATGATAATAAGCATAATTAATTGTGTAAATTGGTGTTTTGGAAATATTAATTTGAGTAATTAATTATGGCTATACACATAGATTAATTTAATTGTGAAATTTGGAATTTTGTGATTTAAATTAATTGGGCTTATTTTGGAATTGGGCTTGAAAAGTTGTATTTCGGCTTAATGGGCTTGGTTGGGCCAAGTTTGGTTTAGGCTAATTGGTTGGATCCAATTAGGCCCAAAACCATATCCATAAAGTCCAAATATAATTAAATGGACCTTTAATTTTAATTGGGCCTAATGGGCCTAAATTGGTTTCTAGGCAAATAAGGGTGATTCCTTAAATGGGCTTTAGGATTTGGGTTTGACCCATATTGACCAAAAGTCCATGCCTTAAGAAATTAATTGAAAGTCCATTGGACTTTAATTAAATTGACATTGGATGTTAATCGGGCTTTGAGACCCGTAACGATTAGATTTGGAATCTAAGTCGTAAAGGCACATTAAAACGTGTAATTATTTAATTTAGAATTAAATATAGAATTAGTATTAAATACAAATTAAATTGGATTTAATGTTGTAGTTTAATATAATTCGAGAATTCGTTCTTTGAGTACTTATTCTTAAAACGAGTTTGACTCGCGCAAAATCAAATCGTTGTTTGAACATTGGATGGTCATTAATTTCAGATTAATTAATTGTATTAGATTGATTGATAACATGCTTTGTGTGAATACATGGATGCGATGTATGAATAATGTATATCGGATGGATATTAGATGGGTGAGGGAAATTTTGGAAATTGTTGTAATAAATTTAGAATTTATTAAATTGGACCTCGTGTCCAGCCTATTACCTCTTGACTCTTTGTATTTCTCTTCTCACCTATTCCCCTCAATGTAAATGAGGTTTCTTTAGAAGTGTTATGTAATCGGGTAGAAGTAACATTTGTGCTAGCGGGAGAGAGGAAAGAGAGAGATTTGTTCTAGGAACAAAATGTGTTAAGTATCCATCCGCATATCATTATTATTTTATTTATACGCGCCTTATTATATTTTTTAGAATGCATGTTTAAGGGTGTATGATGATGAGACCTAACAAAGATAATTAATTGGTTGCCAATTACGCGAAAAACCCTCAACATATATTAAGCGTTTTTCCTTCCATTGAATGATTCATTCTCAAGATCCAAGATTGGCACTAGTTTGTTGGCCAAAGTCAAGACCTTTGTCCATCGCGGATGTGTTTGAATCATGAAGGCTTTGTTCCATATCGGTGTCTTGTCCAAGTTGTGATTTGTTGGCCAAAGTCAAGATCACTTCTTGTCCATCGACATCGATTACGAAGCTTTCCAAAGTCAATGGGTTCCGCTTAACTGGGATCATTAAGTTTGTTGTGCCAAAACCAAGGCTTAGTTGATTCAGAGGAAAAAGGTTAGGGAATATATTGGATATATTGGCATATATAGGATATATATTTCGGACTTGGTTGTCCACCTACTGGATCTAGGAATTGGATGGGATCCAATTGATCTTAGAGATCTACCTAGTTAATTATCATACAATTTGTTGGCAAAAGTCAAGATTGTGTGTTATTTAACGGGATCCTAGCCCACTAGGAAACAAGGTTTCCCGAGTACTCCACAAAGGGTTAGAGGCTCGCCGAAAAATAGTGGGAGGCAAGTATTAAATTTGCAATATTCGTTTATTTACTTGCCAATACGCGCTCATTTCAAATTTTTCGTCAAATAATTAATATATTAGTTGGACTAATATTTAATCGTTGTTTTAATTAAACAGTTGGACTGTATTCAAACTACTTCAATTATATTTGATTATATAATTGGATTATAGTAATCAATATATTTGAATTAACCAATTTAAATTATAGTTGATTATATAGTTAGACTATAGTAATCATTATATTAAATAGTACCTAAAATCGTTGATTGGATAGTTAGACTATAGCAATCAAGATAAATGAAAGATTATCGTTTAGAACATAATCCTGGGAGAAAATGTTTTTTAAACGGCTTTAATTTTCAGATTGGGAATAAAATATCAGGATAGTCCTGGGGACCGAGAAGTTACTTTATTTGATAGAGTGACGTCTCGAGCCTAATCCCGGAGTTGAGAAATAGTAGAACATGATATTTGGAATATTCATGTGATGATGACTTTAGTGCTTAATCTGTTATGCTTGCCGCAAAGACTCCTTAATTTCTTATTCAGAACTAAGGATTAGATCCTTATAGTATGATAAATAAATTGAAGGATCTTCATAGATCTATCCTTAGATCTTAGAAGTAAAAATTTCAATAGAAAACTCTTGAAGAGTTAATGGCTATGCTCAATGAGACAAAGCCAGAGTTCGCAATAGGGCAAGAAGTGCAATGTACATCTTACTTCGACATCCCAGAAGGCCAATGCTTGGCCAAAGGCTTCTGGGGTGTGAAAAATGGGAAAAGGAAAAATCATCATAATCTTCTGGGAAGACATAGGACATATCCCAAAATGTCTGCCTAAACTATGGCAAACGGGGTCACTGGAAGCGTGACTGCCGTATGGACAAGGCAGACATGAAGGAATCGAAGACGGGTAAGGCTCCGACTTCAAATATGTTTGTCATCAACATGTTCACAACTAGTATTAAAATTGGATTTTAGATACTGGATGTGGTACATAAATATACGTACTGGTGTGCAGAATCTGCTGATAAGCAGGATACTGACTTCAATTGAGATTTATCTGCGAGTCGGAAACGGGATGAAAGTCGTTGTTTTAATCGTAGAAACCTAAGTTTATGAACTACCCTTCGGGTGTGTACTTAAATTAGGAAACTGTTAGAATGTAATTAGTTTGACTAGAAACATTATCTCTGTATCAGGGTTTAACCCGTTATGGGTATACCTTTATATTCAAGAACACTAAAGTGTTTTATTTTATAAAAATGATATTGAGATAAACACATTAGATGTGAATAACAATATTTATATTTTGAATATAAATAAATCTCAAACGTATAACAGGACACACAAATAGCTCAAACTGATTTAATCAGATGAGACTTATTTGTGGCATTGTTGTCTGGTACACAATTAACATGACTCGTATATCCACACTTTCGAAGAGTGGGTACTAGGACAGATTTGATTCTAATCAAATAATGTCTTTGAATCTAGTTTATTAGGCAAAGTGCCTATAACACCTTTTACTTGGTAAAAGTGCAAGTGCCACCGATCTGTTAGCCCTCGTTCATAGTGACGTATGTGCCCATATCTAGCTAGGCTAGAGGTGGATATGAATACTTTGAAACCTTTATGGATGTGGCATCGCGTTATGGTTATGTGTTTCTTGTGAAACACGAATCGGAAACTTTTGATAAATTCAAAGAGTTTCGACACGAAGTAGACAAACAGATCGGCTAAAGTATTAAAACATCATGATTAGACCATGATGAAAATACTTAAGCAATAAGTTTCTCGAATACTTGAAAGAGTATAGTATTCTTTCAATGAGGACTCCTCCCAGAACATGTCAATTTGACGGTGTGTCCGAACAGAGAAACCAAATTTTGTTGGACATGATAAGGTTATTCATGAGTCGCTCTGAGCTACCGTTTCCTTCAAAAGATACGCATTAATCAGTGCAAAACTTATTTTGAATAAGGTTCCATAAAAATATGTTAGACAGATTTTATATTAGATATAAACAGGAAAGAAACTGGGTTTTCTCATTCCTGGAAATTTGGGAATGCTGGGTATATGTTTGGATCATACCAAACTAAAACCCAAATCGGATAAGTGCCTAAGTTATGGGTTATCCTAGGGTAACCAAAGTATAGTACTAATACAACTCACTAGAGAACAATGTAATTGTTGCTCGCCATGCGGTTTTCCTAAGAGGAACACCTATATGCAGTGGTAAGTGGGAGGAAAGTAAAACTCGATGAAAATCGAAGTAATACTATTCCAGGCACCGATTCCTTAATGGAACACAAATAGTTCATCAAGGATGAAACTATACCAATAATCTTCGAATACACAAGAACCCCGCAAGTCGGAGAGAGTCAGAAAACAACCTGAGAGGTATGAGTTTCTGATCTCACCTCATAAAGATGTCAATCTTATTGAGAAACCGAACTGACTACATATGAGGAAGTGATACAAGGTATCGACTCCCTATTATAGCAAAGTGCCATGATATCCGAAATGGATTCCATGTATACCAACCGAGTTTGGACACTGGTTGATGTACCAGAAGGCATTGTGCCTATTGGTACTATATGAGTCTTCAAGGAAGACATACATGGAAGGCAACATACCAACGTACTAAGCTGGGCTTGTAGCGAAAAGGTATCGTTATCAACATTGTGTCGATTACGACGAAACTTTTTACTCTTTTCCATGGTTAAACCCATTTGGATAAATGCTTGCCAATGCTGCATGTTTCATTTATGAAATATGGCAGCTGAACGTCAAAATCGCTTTCCTTAAATGGAAACCTTTTAGAGGATGTTTACAACATCCTGACGGTTTTGTCGTACCAAGACGAGCAAACAAGGTTTGCAAGTTAATTCGATCCATTTATGGATTGAAGCAAGTATTACGTTTTTGGAATTATCGTTTTGATGTAATCATAAGGGTGTATGATTTGATTCAAAATAAAAATGATTCTTGTGTATATATATAAGAAGGTTAGTGGGAGCGCACTGACAATGAATGTCCTAAGTAATGATGATATGTCATTTCTTGGAAATGATATTCCCATAAAACAATCGGTGAAAGCTTGGCTTTCATTAAAATTCTCCGTAGAATTCTTTAGAGAGACAACCTTTATTCTAGGAATAAGGATCTACTGGGATAGATCTAAAAGTTGTTGGCACTCTCTGAGAACTCGTACATTGAAATAAATGTACGCGACCTGGTGTCTCATATGCTTTGTGTTGGAGTTTCTATAGGTCCCAAGATCAAAACTCAAGCATGAATCATAAGTGAATACAACGACGGAAGTGCGGAATACTTACATCGAGCGGTTGAGCGACGATTTGGGCAACAAAAATTCGAATTCTGCTCACTTTGTCAAGGCAGTGGGCTGCTGTGAATAGTGAATTTCGTCCCTTGTCTTCATGATTTGAAGCTCCAAGCTTCAACATTTGGCTTCCCGGCTCATGGGTATACTTCCCTTATCACCTTGGCATGATCCCGGAGTGTGCTAGCACTCTTGTTTTGCCACAAAACACACTTGCTTCCCTTCCATTTCCTTTGCTTCCATCGGCAGTTCACTGCCTCAAGAACAAGAAGAAATGCGTGAGTGATGAGAGGAAGAAGAAGAGGAGAGAGAGGAGGGAAATGTGTTATGCGTTTTTGGTGAATACCAAAAGTGTATCTAATACACTTGAAATGAAATTCATTTCATTTCAAACACATTTGGCTTTAATTGCCAACCACACACATCACTCAAGTCACATCAAGTCAACTCAATCAAGTTGTCAAGTCACATCACTCAAAGTGACAAGTGATTTGACGCTTGATGCGACTAATGATTTGACGCTTGATTTGACGAGCCGCTCTCGAATTCGAAATGTGAATGCACTCGTAAATATTCTCGGGCTCGGATTCGCTAATTCTAAATTAACGAATTTTCCGTCGCGTCGTAATTAAATGATTACGCCTAGCGAAATCACTATTCACGTCGCTAACGAATTAATTCTAAATTAATCCGCTCGCCCGAATTAAAATCTAATTTAAATCCCCTGTCGAAATCCAATTTCGTTTAATATATCAAATATATTAATTAATCGGCTAATTCCAAATTAATCATTCTCTCTCTTTAAATTTATATTTTATCCCAGATAAAATATCTCTGTAATTAATCCCAGATTAATTTTCTCTCTCATCATATTAATCCCAGATTAATAAAAGTGCGAGTCATACGTCATCGGTGAATCTTTGGGAAGCGACCCATGAGATCCCCGGATATGTTGGCAGTCAAATCGGTCATCGGACTATCCGAACACGTGAGTACCAAGTACTACGTTTTACCGATTTACTAGACAAGGTTGGCTTCTAGCAAAGCACCAAGTCTTCCCAATTCTCCGGACATATTCTTGTAAGAATATTTAAGATCTGTATCAAGCGTATAGTATACCATTGTATTGTGTATCGGCCCAGTATCGGATAGTCACGTGCTAGGGCTGGGGCTGGATAAGTGTCTACCCCGTCCGAAGCACATATCGGATGCCTGGTAACATAGTCTCTATAATCGGATATTCATGACCTGGTCACAATATCCCGATTGGTTGCGCAACACTCAAGAGCACTAGTACCGTATCCTGCGTGACATCATCTCCAATATGACTGAAGTGATACTTCCGTCTTGACATCACACCCAATACACTACGACTCTCTGATAAACCCAGAAGTGGTGTACGCAGAACCGGTTAAAGCCCTGTACCACCAAGACCAAAGTCTATCGATTATCGTAAGTATTAGCGATGTAAGTCTCAGGTTAAGACTATACACACCTACCTTGATTTCGGCCTCCCATAGACACATAGTCATAATACCAATGGGATTCCGAAGGGTCTATCCAGAGCGAAGCTGTTTCCCGTACCATCGGTGAAACACGACCTCCTATCGCACTTGCATAAGTATCCAATACTTATATATATGAGAACTATGCCGTTGTGCCTCACAACGCGCACAAGTGCAATACTAGCCTATTCCGCATTATCGATGTCCAGTCTCGATAATACTCCGGCTAGGGATATTTAATGATTAATCCTTCGGGGACTGATACTGTCTCATATCATTCTCAATCCAGGAACTAATCATAGGGACCTCTCTTCATTTATATATCTATGGTGATCTAATCACAAATGATGAGAGTGCAATTTCCTTGTCACATAGTTAATTTGCTACAACAACACAATGATCTGTGCAAATAGTGACGCTATGGGTCATTTTGTCCAACAATCTCCCACTTAGCACATAGCCAGTCACTCAAATGTCCCACACCCGAACTATGTACGGTTCGCTCAAATTACTGAGGAAAGATTTTCGTCAGCGGATTTGCTTGATTATCGTCTGACGCGATTTATACGATCATCACATCGCCACGATGTATGATCCGAACGAATCAGATGATATAGAAGTATATATCTGGATCGTCGATGAGACCTTTAATTCCTTAGCATGTGCTGACGCCTAGCTCAGCTGCTAACAGAACTATATCTAATCTAATTAGATTTATTTTCGATCCAAATGGCTTCTATTGCTGCCTCAGCTGCAGCAATAATCTGAATTTGTTGTTTATTCGGCAACAGTTATCTTGCTCGGAATATTTCCAGCTCACTGTCCCAGTGTACAAACTTAATAGTACCGTAGTATTTAATTGTTTGGAAACTTGCAGCGGTGATCCCAGTCACTTCAAGTTCTCCTTCTCCATAGTTTAAGACAACATCTTTAGTTCTCTCATATACTAACAGATGTTCTTAATGTTCAATCCAGTGACTATCACTTGGATTGACCTGATCGTGACTCCATATGCTCGAAGCGTATGAGACACCCTATCAAGTACATTTTAAATGTACAATTTCCCATAGAGTGTTAACAATTCCAAATCTATCCCAGTAGATCTTTATTCCTTGAATAAAGGTTGTTACTCCCCAGAATTCTACGGAGAATTTCTATGAAAACCAAGCTTTCAACAATTGCTTTATGGGAATTTAACTGTTAGTGCGCTCTCCCACTAACCTCCTTATATACACAAGAATTATTTCGTTTTGAGTCAAATCATAAATCATTATGATTATTTCAAAACGACAGTTCCAAGAACCTTATGCTTGCATTAATCCAAACATGGATCGAATAACCCGCAAACCTTGTTTGTCGGTTATTCAAAATCGTCAGGATGTTGTAAACATCCTCCAAAAGGTTTCCTTTTCAGGAAAGCGATTTTGATCTACAACTGACACATTTCATAAATGAAATACGCAGTTATCAACAAGCATCTTCAAAATGGATTTACCATGGCAACAGGTAAAAGGTTGAACCGTTATTAACACAATGTTGATAACGATACCTTTCCGTCAAAAGCCCAGCTTTGTACGTTGGTATGTTGCCTTCCATGTATGTCTTCCTTGAAGACGTTTAATGTACCAATAGGCACAATGCCTTGTGGTACAACAACTAGCATCCAAAATAGTTGTTATACATGGAATCCATTTCAGACTCATGGCACTTTGCCATAATAGGGAGTCGATACCTTGTATCACTTCCTCAAAACGTAGTCGGTGGATATACCTTCATAAGATTGACATCTTTATGAGGTTAGATCAGAAACCCATACCCTAGGTTGTTTTCTGACTCTATCCAATCTACGAAGTTCTTGTGTATTTGAAGATTAATGGTATAGATTCATCATAAATGAACTATTTGTGTTCCATTAAGGACTTCGTGCCTTGAACAGTATTACTCCGATTTTCATCGAGTATCACTATCCTCCCACTGACCACTGCATATCGGTATTCCTCTCAGGAAAAACCGCATGGTGAGCAACAATCACATTGTTCTCATGTGAGATTTACAAGTACTATACTTAAGGTTTCCCTTAGGATAACCTATATTGGCACTTATCCAATTTGGGTTCTTAGTTTGGTATCATCCAAACGTTATGCCTGGCATACCCAAATTATTAGGAGTGAGAAACCCTGTTTCTTTCCTGTTCATATCCTATATGATATCTGTCAAACAGATTTATATGGAACCTTATTCTAAATAAGCTTTGCACTGTTAATACATATCCTATTGAAGGAAACAGTAGCTCAGAGCGACTCGTGATAAACCTTATCATGTCCAACAAAATTCGGTTTTTAGTTCGGACACACCGTCTAACTGACGTGTCTCGGGAGGAGTCCTCATTTGAAAGAATACCGTACTCTTTCATGTACGTATGAAACTTACTGCTTAAGTATTTTTCCATTACGGTCTTACCGTGGCGGAATGATACTATAGTCGATCTGTTTTTCTATTTCGTGTCGAAACTCTAAAGTTTCCGATTTGTGTTCTTCAAAAGAAACACATAACCATAACGTGATGCCACATCCGTTAAGGTCACGAAATATTCATGTTCACATCTAGACTAGCTAGATATGGGCCCACTAACTTCACCATGAATATGGCTAACAGATCGGTGGCCTTTTCACTATTACCAAGTAAATAGTATTTTAGGTACTTTACCTAATAAACTGGATTCGCAGACCTTATTTGAATAGTCAAATCAGTCCTAGTACCCACTCTTCAAAAGTGTGGATATACGAGTCTCGTTTAATTGTGTCCTAGACAACAATGCCACAAATAAGTCTCTATTGATCAAATCAATTTGAGCTATTTATTTGTCATTTTATATGTTTGAGATTTTATTTATATTCAAAATATAAATTCTGTTATTCACATCTAATGTGTTTATCTCAGTATCATCTTTATATAATAAAACACTTTAGTGTTCTAGAATATAAAGGTTATCCGCAATGGATTAAACACTGATATAGAGATAATGTCTCTAGTCAAACTAGTTACATTATAACAGTTCCTAATTTAAGTACATACCCAAAGGGTAGTTCCTAAACTTAGGTATCTACGGTCGAAACAGCGACTTTCGTCCCGTTTCCGATTTGCAGAGAAATCTCGGCTTGAAGTCAGTATCCAGCTCATAGCGGATTCTGAACATCAATACATATATTTTATGTACCACACTAAGTATTTAAAATCTAATTTTAATACTAGTAGTGAACATAACTTTGACAAACATTTTTAAAGTCAGAGCCTTACCCTTTCTTTAATTCCTTCGTGTCTGTCATATCCAAATGGTAGTCACTTTGGTATATGTCAATTATCCTTTTCAATATTTTAGGAACCTTAGGCCAAGCCTTGGGTTTTTAGAATATCGAAACGATGTGCACCTCGTGCTACATGCCCAATTGCAAACTTTGACTTTATCTCCTCTAGAATAGTCAATTAATTCTCCAAGAATTATAAATTGCAATTTTAATACTTCTTAAATCTAAAATTAGATTTATGACAAGTATATTAAATTAAGCATTAAAGTCATCATCACATAAATCTTCCAAAGAATTTATGCTCTACTTATTTTGCTTAATTTTGGGCGTAAGGTATAATAAGTTATTTTATCAAATAAAGTAACCTATTATTTATTCCCAATTTGAAAATTAAATCATTTAAAATATTTTAATCCCAGATTATATTTTAAATATCCAACTTTTCAATTATTTCTTGATTTCAATAGTCCAACTATTTAATCAATTTTAATAAGGTACTATTTATTATAATGATTACAATAATCCAATTATTTAATCAATTATAATTTTAATATTGATTACTATAATCTAATTATAAAATCAACTATCATTTTAATTCAATTATATTGATTACTATAATCCAATTATAAAATCAACTATATATTGAATGAGTTTGTATATAGTCCAACTATATATATTTTAAAAACAACATAAAATATTAGTCCAACTAATACTTTTGATTAATATGACGAGTAAAATAGATGAGCGCGTTTAGCGAGTATTCGAACGAATGTTGCAAATTCAATACTTGCCTCCCACTATTTTTCGTCGAGCCTCTAACCCTCTGTCGAGTACTCGGGAAACCGTGTTTCCTAGTGGGCTAGGATCCCGTTAAATATCACACAATCTTGGCTTTGGCCAACAAATTGTATGATAATTAACTAGGTAGATCTCAAAGATCAATTGGATCTCATCCAACTCCTAGATCCAGTAGGTGGACATCCAAGTCCCAAACATATATTTATATATGCCTATACATCGAATGTATACCCTAACCTTTTTCCTCTGAATCAACTAGGCCTTGGCTTTGGCACAACAAACCTAGTGATCCCAGTCAAGCGCGGACCCATTGACATGGAAGCTTCGTAATCAATGTCAATGGACAAGAAGTGGTCTTGACTTTGGCCAACAAACCACAACTTGGACACGACACCGATATGGAACAAAGCCTCGTGATTAAAACACATCTTCGACGGACAAGGGCTTGACTTTGGCCAACAACCCCTGCCAATCTCGGATCTTGAGCAAGAATCACTCAATGGAAGGAAAATAAACGCTTGATATTTAACGAGGGTTTTTCGCGTGCAAATTGGCAACCAATTTATTATCTTTGTTAAGGTCTCATCATCATACACCCTTAAACATGCATTCTAAACACATAATAAAGCGCATATGATAAAATAATAATGATATGCGGATGGATATTTTACACATTGATCCTAGATCAAATCTCTCATTTTCTCTCTCCCGCTAGCACAAATTTTCTTCTACCCGTTACACTACACTTCTAAAGAAACCTCATTTACATTGAGGGGAATAGGTGAGAAGAGAATACAAAGAATAGGAGGTGATAAGGCTGGACACGCAGGTCCAATTAATAAATCGAATTTATTACAACAATTTCTAAAATTGCCCCACCCATCTAATATCCATCCGATAATCATTATTCATGCATCACAATCATGTATTCACTCAAGCATGTTATCAATCAATCTAATCCAATTAATTAATCTTGATAATTAGTGATCATCCAATGTTCAAACAACGATTTGATTTTGTTCGAGTCAAACTCGTTTTTGCGAATAAGTACTTAAAGTACAAATTCTCGAATTAAATTAAACTACACAATTAAATCCAATTCAATTTGTATTTAATTCTAATTCACTATTTAATTTCAAATTAAATATCACACTTTATTAATAAACCTTTTACAAATTAAATTCCAAATTTAATTTGTTACGGGTCTCAAAGCCCGATTAACGTCCAACGTCACTTAATTAAAGTCCAATGGGCTTTTAATTAATTTCTTAAGGCGTGGACTTTTGGTCAACTCGGGTCAAACCCGCAACCAAAGTCCAATCCGGGATTTACCCCATAAGCCTTTAAATTAATTTTGGCCCATTAGGCCCAATAAATTACAAAGGTCCATTATGTCGCATTTGGGCTTTATGGAAGTGGTTTTGGCCCCAATTGGATCCAATCCAATTTGCCTTAACCCAACTTTGTACAACAAAGCCCAATAAGCCCAATAACAACAATTCAAGCTCAATTTCCAAAATTAGCCCAATTAATTAAATTACACAAATCCAATTTCGCAAATTAATTACCTAAAGTGTATATCATGATTAATCACCCAAATTAACATTTCTAAAACATCAATTCATACAATTAATCATGCTCATCATCATCATATGTCCAACACATTTTGATTAAAATCAAACCCATTACATGCTCTTTAAGTCTCGGCCAAGGAGGAGATTTTATATCCGATTTGTTTCAATCCAATTAATCCCACAATCGACATAAATCAACATCCTAATTGATTCCAACTCATCCAATGAATTAAAAATCAAAATTACCAAGATTTAGGGCATACTCCTATTCGGCAACACATCAAAATTGGGAAATTTGTTCCAAACAATATTTAATCAAATTGATCCAACCAATCATCAATTAAACATGTATTAAACATACTTAATCATCCAATTTCATAATTGCATGCTCAAATCAATTTTACCCAATTTCAAGTTTCATGACATACTTGGCAATTTGGGGATTTTACGTCCGAATCGAATTCAATCCAATTGATTCCGCAATCGACATCAAATCATATTCCCGAATGATTTCCAACACATCCAATTGTCAAAAATCAAAAATCCCAAGACATTAAAATTATGCATCAAATTCGGCCAAGGTGGAAATTTGGGGAAAAAATGATCCAATCAAATTTTCTTGAAATTGACTCAATCAATCTTCAATTCAAACATATTTAAGCATACAAATTCATCCAATTTAATTTATCATGCTCAAAATCAAGTTTGCCCAAATTTTAGCCCTAACTTTTTCATGCTTTTAACCTAAGCTCTTGATGCCATTGTTGGAGTTTCTATAGGTCCCAAGATCAAAACTCAAGCATGAATCATAAGTGAATACAACGACGGAAGTGCGGAATACTTACATCGAGCGGTTGAGCGACGATTTGGGCAACAAAAATTCGAATTCTGCTCACTTTGTCAAGGCAGTGGGCTGCTGTGAATAGTGAATTTCGCCCCTTGTCTTCATGATTTGAAGCTCCAAGCTTCAACATTTGGCTTCCCGGCTCATGGGTATACTTCCCTTATCACCTTGGCATGATCCCGGAGTGTGCTAGCACTCTTATTTTGCCACAAAACACACTTGCTTCCCTTCCATTTCCTTTGCTTCCATCGGCAGTTCACTGCCTCAAGAACAAGAAGAAATGCGTGAGTGATGAGAGGAAGAAGAAGAGGAGAGAGAGGAGGGAAATGTGTTATGCGTTTTTGGTGAATACCAAAAGTGTATCTAATACACTTGAAATGAAATTCATTTCATTTCAAACACATTTGGCTTTAATTGCCAACCACACACATCACTCAAGTCACATCAAGTCAACTCAATCAAGTTGTCAAGTCACATCACTCAAAGTGACAAGTGATTTGACGCTTGATGCGACTAATGATTTGACGCTTGATTTGACGAGCCGCTCTCGAATTCGAAATGTGAATGCGCTCGTAAATATTCTCGGGCTCGGATTCGCTAATTCTAAATTAACGAATTTTCCGTCGCGTCGTAATTAAATGATTACGCCTAGCGAAATCATTATTCACGTCGCTAACGAATTAATTCTAAATTAATCCGCTCGCCCGAATTAAAATCTAATTTTAATTCCGCGTCGAAATCCAATTTCGTTTAATATATCAAATATATTAATTAATCGATTAATTCCAAATTAATCATTCTCTCTCTTTAAATTTATATTTTATCCCAGATAAAATATCTCTGTAATTAATCCCAGATTAATTTTCTCTCTCATCATATTAATCCCAGATTAATAAAAGTGCGAGTCATACGTCATCGGTGAATCTTTGGGAAGCGACCCATGAGATCCCCGGATATGTTGGCAGTCAAATCGGTCATCGGACTATCCGAACGCGTGAGTACCAAGTACTACGTTTTACCGATTTACTAGACAAGGTTGGCTTCTAGCAAAGCACCAAGTCTTCCCAATTCTCCAGACATATTCTTATAAGAATATTTAAGATCTGTATCAAGCGTAGTATACCAATTGTATTGTGTGTATCGGCCCAGTATCGGATAGTCACGTGCTAGGGCTGGGGCTGGATAAGTGTCTACCCCGTCCGAAGCACATATCGGATGCCTGGTAACATAGTCTCTATAATCGGATATTCATGACCTGGTCACAATATCCCGATTGGTTGCGCAACACTCAAGAGCACTAGTACCGTATCCTGCGTGACATCATCTCCAATATGACTGAAGTGATACTTCCGTCTTGACATCACACCCAATACACTACGACTCTCTGATAAACCCAGAAGTGGTGTACGCAGAACCGGTTAAAGCCTTGTACCACCAAGACCAAAGTCTATCGATTATCGTAAGTATTAGCGATGTAAGTCTCAGGTTAAGACTATACACACCTACCTTGATTTCGGCCTCCCATAGACACATAGTCATAATACCAATGGGTTTCCGAAGGGTCTATCCAGAGCGAAGCTGTTTCCCGTACCATCGGTGAAACACGACCTCCTATCGCACTTGCATAAGTATCCAATACTTATATATATGAGAACTATGCTGTTGTGCCCTCACAATGCGCACAAGTGCAATACTAGCCTATTCCGCATTATCGATGTCCAGTCTCGATAATACTCCGGCTAGGGATATTTAATGATTAATCCTTCGGGGACTGATACTGTCTCATATCATTCTCAATCCAGGAACTAATCATAGGGACCTCTCTTCATTTATATATCTATGGAGATCTAATCACAAATGATGAGAGTGCAATTTCCTTGTCACATAGTTAATTTGCTACAACAACACAATGATCTATGCAAATAGTGACGCTATGGGTCATTTTGTCCAACAATACGCTTTGAGCATATGAAGTCACAAACAGGCCAATCCAAGTGATAGTCATTGGATTGAAGTTAAGAACATCATTTAGTATCTTAGATGAACTAAGGATGCTTTCTTATACTATGGAGAAAGAGAACTTGAAGTGACTGGGTCCACTGCTGTAAGTTTCCTAACCGATAAAAATGACTATAAGTCATAATAAAGGTACTATATAGTTTGAATAACGGAACAGTGAGCTGGAAATCTTCCAAGCAAGATACTATTGCCGAATAAACAACAAAAGTGGAATATTGCTGCAACTGAGGCATCAATAGAAGCCATTTGGATCGATAATAATCCTAATTAGATTAGGTGTAGTTCTGTTAGCAGATGAGTTAGGCTACAGCACAGGCTAAAGAATTAATGGTCTCATCAACGATCCAGATATATACTTCAATACTCATCTGATTCGTTCGGATCATACATCGTGGCGATGTGATGATCGAATAAATCGCATCAGATGATAACACCGCAAATCCGCTGACGAAAGCCTTTCCTCAGCAGAAGTTTGAGCGAACCATACATAGTTCGGGTGTAGGACACTTGAGTGATTGGTTATAGGCCAAGTAGGAGATTGTTGGACAATTATGACTCATAACATCACTATTTGTACAGATCATGGTGTTGTTGTACAAATTAACTATGTGACAAAGGAAATTTCTCTTTTATCATTTGTAATTAGATTACCAATATGTATAAATGATAAAAGGTCCTTATGATTAGTTCCGGATTGAGATGATATGAGAAAATATCAATCCACAAAGGTTTAATCATTAAATATCTCTAGTCGTAGTATTATCGAGATTGGACATCGATAATGCGGAATATACTAGTATTACACTTGTGCGCGTTGTGGGAGCATAACGGCATAGTTCTCATATATTTGGGTATATGATACTCATGCAAGTGTAATAGGAGGTTGTGTTTACCGATGGTACGGAAACAGCTTCTCTCTGGATAGACCCCTCAGAATTCCATTGGTAGTATGACTATGTGTCTATAGAAGTCCGAATCAGGGTAGGTGTATTTGGTCTTAACCTGAGACTTGCACCGCTAATACTTGCGACAATCAATATACTTTGGTTTTGGTCGTCCATGGCTTTAACAGGTTCTGTGTACGCCTCTTCTAGGTATATTGAGAATCGTAGTGTATTGGGTGTGATGTCAAGATGGAAGTATCACTCCAGTCATAGTGGAGATGATGATCACGTAGGATACGGAATTGGTGCTCTTTTATGCTGTAGCTATCGGGATATTATAACTAGGTGATGTTTATCCGATTATAGAGAGTAGTTACCAGAGATCCTATATGTGCTTCGTACGGGACAGACACAATTCCAGCCCCAAGCCTAGCACGTGACATCCGATTCTGGATCGTAATACGCAATACTATGTATATTACACCTGATAAAGATTACATATTCCTTTAAGAATATTTCTGGAGAATTGGGTAGGTACGGTGCTTTGCTAGAAGCCAACCATGTCTTGTAAATCGGTAAAAACGTAGTACTAGGTACGTACGTGTTCGGATAGTCCGACGACCGAATTTACTGCCAACATATACGGGGATCTCATGGGTCGCTTCCCGAAGATTCACCGATATCGTATGACTCGCACATTATTAATTTGGGATTAATTGATAGAGAGTGAAAATTAATATGAGATTAATTACAGATATATTTTATCTGGGATAAAATATTATTTAAAGAGAGAGAACGATTAATTTGGAATTAATCGATAAAATAATGTATTCGATATATTATACGAAATTTGATTTCGACGCAGAATTAAAATTAGATTTTAATTCGGGGAACGAGTTAATTTAGAATTAATTCGCTAGCGATGTGAATAGTAATTTTGCTAGGCATAATTATTTAATTAAATTTGATTTGAATACGTCGCAACGGAAAATTCGTTAATTTGGAATTAGCGAACCCGAGCCCGTGAGTGTTTGCGGGCCCACTCGCATTTCGAATTCAAGTGCGGCCCACAAGTCACATCAAGCGTCAAATCACTAGTCAATCAAGTGATGGAAGTCACATCACTTGGAGTGAAGTGATGCTTGTCATCATTGATTTATGTGAATAGTGATGTGAGTTGTTGTAGGCATTTATTGCCATTTTGGCTCTAAAATATTGTTTGACTTTTTGAAAGTCATATACATAATTTTGGAAAATATTTTTGGTATTAGTTTTTTGGAAAAACAAAATACAACACACCAACTCATCTTCTCTCTCCCCTCTCCTTCTCCATTTTCGGCCAAGGGCCAAAATATTTCCTCTCTCATTTTTCCTCTCAAAGCCGAGAGTCACAAAGAGTAATAGAAGGATTTGTGGCAAATTTTTCCTAGTGCTAGCACACTAAAGAGTCATCCAAAGGTGATAGGGAAACAAACCCTTGAGCATGGAATCCTCATTCAAAGCTTGGAGCTTGGAGACCATCCATGGAGGGCTTGACCGAAAATCAAAGGAGCAAAAATTGGAGCTTTGCCGTGAGCACCTTGGAGGAAAAACTTGAAGAATTTGTGTTGTTCCTCGCATCGCAAAAGCCGATCATTGTAAGTATGATTCCGCCATACTTCTTTATTGTATTCACATATCCATAATGCTTGAATGATCTTGGGACTATAGTAGAAACCAAACAGGGCCGGGATGACCAGGCCACTTGTACAATGGCCGGTCAGCCCTTACTTGTAATTGGGCTGTAAATTTCACTACTCAATTATGATTTTGCCCTTATATGTATTAATTTCAACCATATAATAAAATAATAATTAATTATCATTTAAATAAATATTATTTTTTATTTATGGACATGTGTTATAATTATAAAATATCTAATGTGTGTCTAATTATGTATCAAATACAAATACATATTAAATATAAAATTCTCCGGCATGTGTAAAATTATAAATAATCCAAATTATTTATAATTAATTGCCCTAGTATACTATGAGTACACTTAATATTAAAGGACTTTATAGATTCAGGTAAATCTGTCATGGAACTGATTTTCGTGTCTGTAATTACCCACTCGTAAATTACTATGACCACAAATAATTGTCCCGAATCATTCAAGTCGATATTTTTACATAAGCTTAATCCTTCCGTCAAAGGTTGTCCTTAATTGTATCGGAGATATAAAAAAAATGTCAAATCTCCACTGAGTACAATTATGTCGCGACATATTCATGATATCCTAAATAAATATTCGAAACTATTTTCCATAATATACTTCGTCCAATGACTTTAAGAATCATGAATTGGACACATAAATTCCATATAAATAACTGACAGATCCTCTTTGAATATATCATTGGATATAACGAGCATCAGTGCACCCTCAACGAATATACAGATGTTTGATATAAAGATCGATGACATGTCTGCAATCAGAATGGGGAAGATAGCTCAAACATCCACTCGTGGTATCAGAAGTCAAAAGATCACATATACTACTCGACTCAGAAAGATTCATTTTGACGTTGTATATCATCTATTATGATTCTTTTATCGAGTCATTTAGTATTCATCTAATGAACACGTACATGTCTATTCTTGTCTATCGAGACTTATGGTTTACTGAGATGAACCATTGAAATCAAGTTCCAGTATATGACATGTAGCAGTCTTACAGATTTACTAACCTACTAGGTATGTAAACCTTGACTAGTAACAATTTTAAGAATGAACTATATAATGATGTTTCTCAGTAAAAATTGTGACGATTTTACAATAACATCATAACTATTCATTTTATGGTTAATTTACGTATTTACCTTTAATAAAAATATATTGATTGAAATTACTTATTTTATAATAAAATATATACATAATGTATTTATATAAAATACATAATAAATTTTGCACGCCGAGCACCAATACTAACAGTGTTGGTTTTTATTAAGGTCCCAAGATCAAACAAGCAATGAAAAATCATGCATGAATACATCAATGGAGATAGCGGAATACTCACATCGATCGGTTGAGTCGATTTGGAGATGAATGAAGGCCAAAAACGCACTGCCTTGCTCACGCCACTGCAACAGTCCACTGTCCACCAAATCAGAATTTTGAGCTGAGAAACGGAGCTCTGAGCTTCGTCCGATGGATCCCGGCTCATGGGCGAACCTCCCTACCACCTTCGCAAGACTCGTAAGTGTGCTAGCACTTGAATTTTCACCATGAAAACCCACTCTAGCTTCCCTTAAAGCTCACGTTTTTCTGGTTCAAAACCAGTCCCAATGTTTCTGTTTTGGGCGTGAGAGAAGAGAGCAAAATGAGAGAGAAATAAATGTGTTAAGTTATTACAAAAGTTGTAAATCATTTGTTTATATATTTTCAAAAAATATTAAATGATTTTCCAATTCATTTTAACTTTCAAAAAGTCAAATAAATTGAATGTAATAAGCTTGAGTGTTCCACACTCAAATATCAATGTCCATCAAGTTATATCAACTTTAATAAAGTGACATGTTGAGTGTCTTTCACTCAATCAATTAATCAAATCAATCAATCACTCAAAGTGACTTTTGATTTGACGCTTGATGTGACGATTGATTTGACGCTTGATGTGACTTGCGTCGCCGCACTCGAATTCGAAATACGAATGCGCTCGCAATCACACTCAGCTCGGGTTCGTTAATTCCAATTTAACGATTTTTCCGTCGCGTCGTAATTAAATGATTATGCCTAGCGAATTCACTATTCACGTCGCTAACGAATTAATTCTAAATTAATTCGTTCGCCCGAATTAAAATCTAATTTTAATTCCGCGTCGAAATCTAATTTCGTTTAATATATCGAATATATTATTTTATTGATAATTCCAAATTAATCGTTATCTCTCTCTAGACGATATTTATCCTAGATAAAATATCTCCGTAATTAATCCTAGATTAATTTCCTCTCTCTCTTCTATATAATCCCAGATTATTCAAGAGTGCGAGTTGTGCGTCATCGGTGGATTATCGGGAAGCGACCCATGAGATCTCCGGATAAGTTGGCAGTAAATACGGTCGTCGGAGTATCCGAATCACGTACGTACCAAGTACTACGTTCTACCGATTTACGAGACAAGGTCGACTCCTAGCAAAGCACACAAGTCTACCCAATTCTCCGGACATATCCTAATAAGAATATTAAGATCTATATCAAGCGTAGTATACAATTGTATTGTATTGCGTATATCGATCCAGTATCGGACGATCACATGTTAGGCCTGGGGCTGGAAATGTGTCTGCCCCGTACGAAACATATATCGGACATCAAGCAACTAGTCTCTTTAAATCGGGCAATACTGACCTAGTCATATTGTCCCGACGGTTGCAACCTTTTATAGAGCACTAGTTATGTATCCTGCATGATCATCAACTCCATATGTCTGAAGTGACACTTCCATCTTGACATCACACCCAGTACACTACGATTCCTGATAAACCCAGAAGAGGTGAACACAGAACCAGTTTAGGTCCCCCAACCACAAAACCAAAGTTTACCGATTGTCGCAAGTACTAGCGATGCAAGTCTCAGGTTAAGATCATATACACCTACCCTGATGCGGCCTCCCTAGACACGCAGACATACTACCAATGGGATTCCGCGGGGTCTATCCAGAGCGAAGCTGTTTCCCGTACCATCGGAGAAACACGACCTCCTATCGCACTTGCATAAGTATCCAATACTTATATATATGAGAACTATGTCGTTGTGCCCTCACAATGCACACAAGTGCAATACTAGCCTATTCCGCATTATCGATGTCCAGTCTCGATAATACTACGGCTAGGGATATTTAATGATTAATCCTTCGTGGACTGATACTGTCTCATATCATCTCAATCCAAGAACTAATCATAGGGACCTCTCTTCACTTATATATCTATGGTGATCTAATCACAAATGATGAGAGTGCAATTTCCTTATTACATAGTTAATTTGCTACAACAACACAATGATCTGTGCAAATAGTGACGCTATGGGTCATATTATCCAACAATCTCCCACTTGGCACATAGCCAGTCACTCGAGTGTCCAACACCCGAACTATGTATGGTTCGCTCAAATTGCTGAGAAAAGGTTTTCGTCAGTTGATTTGCATGATTATCGTTTGACGCGATTTATCGATCATCACATCGCCACGATGTATGATCCGAACGAATCAGATGATATAGAAGTATATATCTGGATCGTCGATGAGACCTTTAATTCCTTAGCTTTTGCTGACGCCTAGCTCAGCTGCTATCAGAACTACATCTAATCTAATTAGATTTATTTCGACCCAAAAGACTTCTATTGCTGCCTCAGCTGCAGCAATAATCCGCATTTGTTGTTTATTCGGCAACAGTTATCTTGCTTGGAAGATTTCCAGCTCACTGTCCCGTTATTCAAACTTTATAGTACCGTAGTATTTAATCGTTTGGAAACTTGCTGCAGTAATCCCAGTCACTCAAGTTCTCCTTCTCCATAGTTTAAGATAGCATCTTTAGTTCTCAGAGATACTAACAGATGTTCTTAACTTCAATCCAGTGACTATCACTTGGATTGAACCGATTGTGATTCCATATGCTCTAAGCGTATGAGACACCAATACAAGTACATTTTAAATGTACAATTTCCCAGAGAGTGTTAACAACTCCAAATCTATCCCAGTAGATCTTTATTCCTTGAATAAAGGTTGTTACTCCCCAGAATTCTACGGAGAATTTCTATGAAAGAATATCTATGAAAGCCAAGCTTTCACCAATTGCTTTATGGGAATTTCAATGTCAGTGCGCTCTCCCACTAACCTCCTTATATACACAAGAATTATTTCGTTTTGAGTTAAATCATAAACCATTATGATTATTTCAAAACGTCAGTTCCAAGAACCTTATGCTTGCTTCAATCCAAACATGGATCGAATAACCCGCAAACCTTGTTTTTCGGTTATACAAAATCGTCAGAATGTTATAAACATTCTCCAAAAGGTTCCTTTTCAGGAAAGCGATTTTGATTTGTAACTGACATATTTCATAAATGAAATATACAGTTATCAACAAGCATCTTCAAAATGGATTTACCATGGCAACAAGCAAAAGGTTGAACCGTTATTGACACGATGTTGATAACGATACCTTCCGTCACAAGCCTAGCTTTGTACGTTGGTATGTTGCCATCCATGTATGTCTTCCTTGAAGACGTTTAATGTACCAATAGGCACAATGCCTTGTGGTACAACAACTAGTATCCGAAATAGCTGTTATACATGGAATCCATTTCAGACTCATGGCACTTTGCCATAATAGGGAGTCGATACCTCGTATCACTTTCTCAAAATGTAGTCGGTGGATATACCTTCATAAGATTGACATCTTTATGAGGTTAGATCAGAAACCCATACCCTAGGTTATTTTCTGACTCTATCCGATCTATGAAGTTCTTGTGTATTTGAAGATTAATGGTACAGATTCATTATTGATGAACTGTTTGTGTTCCATTAAGGACTTCGTGCCTTGAACAGTATTACTCCGATTTTCATCGAGTATCACTATACTCCCACTGACCACTGGATATCGGTATTCCTCTCAGGAAAACCGCATGGTGAGCAACAATCAAATTGTTCTCATGTGAGATTTATAAGTACTATACTTATGGTTTCCCTTAGGATAACCTATATTGGCACTTATCCAACTTGGGTCTTTTAGTTTGGTATCATCCAAACGTTATGCCTGGCATACCCAAATTATCAGGAATGAGAAACCCTGTTTCTTTCCTGTTCATATCCTATATGATATCTGTCAAACAGATCTTCATGGAACCTTATTCTAAATAAGTTTTGCACTGTAAATACATATCCTGTAGAAGGAAATAGTAGCTCAGAGCGACTCGTGATAAACCTAATCATGTCCAACAAAATTCGGTTTTAGTTCGGACACACCGTCTAACAGACGTGTCTTGAGAGGAGTCCTCATATGAAAGAATATTGTAATCTTTCATGTATATATGAAACTTACTGCTTAAGTATTTTCCAATACGGTCTTACCGTGGTGGAATAATACTATAGCCGATCTGTTTGTTTACTTCGTGTCGAAACTTTAAAGTTTCCGATTTGTATTCTTCAAAAGAAACACAAAACCATAACGTGATGCTACATCCGTTAAGGTCACGAAACATTCATGTTCACATCTAGTCCAGCTAGATATGGGCCCACATACTTCACCATGAATAGGGCTGACAGATCGGTGGCACTTTTACTATTACAAAGTAAATAGTATTTTAGGTACTTCACCTAACAAACTAGATTCGCAGACCTTATTTGAATAGTCAAATCAGTCCTAGTACCCACTCTTCAAAAGTGTAGATATACGAGTCTTCTTTAATTGTGTCCTAGACAACAATGCCACAAATAAGTCTCTATTGATCAAATCAATTTGAGCTATTTATTTGTCATTTTATATGTTTGAGATTTTATTATATTCAAAATATAAATTCTGTTATTTACATCTAATGTATTTATCTCAGTATCATCTTTATATAATGAAACACATAGTGTTCTAGAATATAAAGGTTTATCCAGAATGGATTAAACACTGATATAGAGATAATGTCTCTAGTCAAACTAGTTACATTATAACAGTTCCTAATTTAAGTACATACCCGAAGGGTAGTTCCTAAATTTAGGTATCTGCGGTCGAAACAGCGATTTTCGTCCCGTTTTCCGATTTGCAGAGAAATCTTGGCTTGAAGTCAGTATCCAGCTCATAGCGGATTCTGAACATCAATACATATATTTTATGTACCACACTAAGTATTTAAAATCTAATTTTAATACTAGTTGTGAACATAACTTTGACAAATATTTTTAAAGTTAGAGCCTCGCCCTTTCTTTAATTCCTTCGTGTCTTCCATATCCCAATGGTAGTCACTTTGGGATATGTCAATTAATATTTCACAAACCTTTGGCCAAGCCTTGGGTTTCGGAATATCGAAACGATGTGCACCTTGTGCTACATGCCCAATTGCAAACTTTGATACTTTTAAATCTAATGATAGATTTATTATAAGTATATTAATTAAGCATTAAAGTCATCATCACATAAATCTTCCAAAGATTTTATGCTCTACTATTTGCTTAATTATGGGCTTAGTCATAATAAGTTATTTTATCAATAAATTAACCTATTATTAATTCCCAATTGAAAATTAAATCATTTAAAACATTAATCCCAAGGATTATATATTTTAAATATTCAACCTTTCAATTCTTTCTTGATTTTAATAGTCCAACTATTTAATCATTTAATAAGGTACTATTTATTATAATGATTACAATAATCCAATTATTTAATCAACTATAATTTAATATTGATTACTATAATCCAATTATAAAATCAACTATCATTTTAATTCAATTATATTGATTACTATAATCCAATTATAAAATCAACTATATATTGAATAAGTTTGTATATAGTCCAACTATATATATATTTTTAAAACAACATAAAATATTAGTCCAACTAATACTTTTGATTAATACGACGAGTAAAATATAAATGAGCGTGTTTAGCGAGTAATTGAACGATTGTTGCAAATTCAATACTTACCTCCCACTATTTTTCGTCGAGCCTCTAACCCTCTGTGGAGTACTCGGGAAACACCGTGTTTCCTAGTGGGCTAGGATCCTATTAAATAACATACAACCTTGACTTTGGCCAACAAGCTGTATGCTATTTAACTAGGTAGATCTCACAGATCAATTGGATCCAATCCAATTCCTAGATCCGGTTAGGTGGACATCCAAGTCCTAAACATATTACTTATGCCAATGTATCTAATACATTTTCCTAACCTTATCCTCCGAATCATCTAGGCCTTGGCTTTGGCACAACAAACCTAATGACTCCAGTTAAGCGGGACCCATTGACAAGGAAAGTTTCGTAATCAATGTCGTTGGACAAGAAGTGATCTTGACTTTGGCCAACAAATCACAACTTGGACAAGACACCGATGTGGAACAAAACCCTCATGATTCAAATACATCCAATTGACAAGGTCTTGACTTTGGCCAACAAACCAATGCCAATTGGATCTTGAACAAGAATCATTCAATGGAAGGATAATCGCTTAATATAGAACGAGGGTTTTTCGCGTGCAAATTGGCTACCAATTTAATTATCTTTGTTAAGGTCTCATCATCATACACCCTTAAACATGCATTCTAAATACACAATAAAGCGAGTATGAAAATAAATAATAATGATATGCGGATGGATACTTTACACATTGATCCTAGATCAAATCTCTCCCTTTCTCACTCAAGCTAGCACTAGTATTACTACTACCCGTTACACTACACTTCTAAAGAAACCTCATATACATAGAGGGGAAGGGGAGAAGAGAATACAAGAGAACGAAGGTGAAAAGGCTGGACACGCAGGTCCAATTTAATAAATCGAATTTATTACAACAATTTTTAAAATTGCCCACCCATCTAATATCCATCCGATATTCATTATTCATTCAACACAACCACGTATTCACACACATAAGCATGCTATCAATCAATATAATCAAATTAATTAATCTGATAATTAAGTGATCATCCAATGTTCAAACAACGATTTGATTTTGTTCGAGTCAAACTCGTTTTTGCGAATAAGTACTTAAAGTACGAATTCATGAATTAAATTAAACTACATTATTAAATCTAATTTAACATCTACTTAATACTAATTCACTATTCAATTCCAAATTAAACATTACACTTTGTAATAAACCTTTCACGATTTAAATTCCAAATTTAATCGTAACGCATCTCAAAGACCGATTAACGTCCAACGTCAATTCAATTAAAGTCCAATGGGCTTTTAATTGATTTCTTAAGGCGTGGACTTTTGGTCAACTCGGGTCAAACCGATAACCAAAGTCCAATCCGGGATTTACCCCATAAGCCCATAAATCAATCTTGGCCCATTAGGCCCAATTAAACTTTAAAGGTTCATTAAGTCGCATTTGGGCTTTATGGTTAAGGTTTTAGGCCCAATTGGATCCAATCCACTTGGCCTAAACCAAACTTGATAAATCAAGTCCAATAGGCCCAAATACAACTTTAAAGTCCAATTTCCAAAATTAGGCCCAAATAATTAAATCCAAAAATCCAATTTTCACAATTTAATTACCAAAAGTGCATTACATGATTAATCAACTAAATCAACATTTCCAAAACACTAAATTAGTCCAATTAATCATACTAAATTCATTATCATATGTCCAACACACAAAATGAAAAATCAAACCCATTTACATGCTTTTATGTTCTCGGCCAATGAGTGATTTTGTGCCCGATTCGGTTTCGATCCAATCGAACCTACAATCGACATAAAATCACCATCCAATTTGATTTCATACACATCCAATGTCACAAAACCAAAAACACCAAGACATTAGGGCAATAAACCTATTCGGCCAACATGAAGATTTTGGGGTTTTTGTTCAATTCCAAATCCAATCCAATTCGATTCAAATTAACATCAACCTAAATGATTCTAACTCATCAAATGAATCAAAATTCAAAAATTCCAAGAATCCAAAATCAATATACCATTCGGCCAAGGTAAAGTATTTGGGGAAAATAATTCCAAATCATTTTTCAACAAATTGGTCCAACCAAAATGAAATTAAATATGTTATAAGCATACTCAAACAATCAATTTATTCAAATCATGCTCAAATCACATTTACCCAAATTTTAAGCCCTACAAATTTTATGCTTGAACCTAAGCTCTGATACCATTGTTGGTTTTTATTAAGGTCCCAAGATCAAACAAGCAATGAAAAATCATGCATGAATACATCAATGGAGATAGCGGAATACTCACATCGATCGGTTGAGTCGATTTGGAGACGAATGAAGGCCAAAAACGCACTGCCTTGCTCACGCCACTGCAACAGTCCACTGTCCACCAAATCAGAATTTTGAGCTGAGAAACGGAGCTCCGAGAGCTCGTCCGATGGATCCCGGCTCATGGGCGAACCTCCCTACCACCTTCGCAAGACTCGTAAGTGTGCTAGCACTTGAATTTTCACCATGAAAACCCACTCTAGCTTCCCTTAAAGCTCACGTTTTTCTGGTTCAAAACACAGTCCCAATGTTTCTGTTTTGGGCGTGAGAGAAGAGAGCAAAATGAGAGAGAAAGAAATGTGTTAAGTTATTACAAAAGTTGTAAATCATTTGTTTATATATTTTCAAAAAATATTAAATGATTTTCCAATTCATTTTAACTTTCAAAAAGTCAAATAAATTGAATGTAATAAGCTTGAGTGTTCCACACTCAAATATCAATGTCCATCAAGTTATATCAACTTTAATAAAGTGACATGTTGAGTGTCTTTCACTCAATCAATTAATCAAATCAATCAATCACTCAAAGTGACTTTTGATTTGACGCTTGATGTGACGATTGATTTGACGCTTGATGTGACTTGCGTCGCCGCACTCGAATTCGAAATACGAATGCGCTCGCAATCACACTCGGGCTCGGGTTCGTTAATTCCAATTTAACGATTTTTCCGTCGCGTCGTAATTAAATGATTACGCCTAGCGAATTCACTATTCACGTCGCTAACGAATTAATTCTAAATTAATTCGTTCGCCCGAATTAAAATCTAATTTTAATTCCGCGTCGAAATCTAATTTCGTTTAATATATCGAATATATTATTTTATTGATAATTCCAAATTAATCGTTATCTCTCTCTAGACGATATTTTATCCTAGATAAAATATCTCCGTAATTAATCCTAGATTAATTTCCTCTCTCTCTTCTATATAATCCCAGATTATTCAAGAGTGCGAGTTGTGCGTCATCGGTGGATTATCGGGAAGCGACCCATGAGATCTCCGGATAAGTTGGCAGTAAATACGGTCGTCGGAGTATCCGAATCACGTACGTACCAAGTACTACGTTCTACCGATTTACGAGACAAGGTCGACTCCTAGCAAAGCACCAAGTCTACCCAATTCTCCGGACATATCCTAATAAGAATATTAAGATCTATATCAAGCGTAGTATACAATTGTATTGTATTGCGTATATCGATCCAGTATCGGACGATCACATGTTAGGCCTGGGGCTGGAAATGTGTCTGCCCCGTACGAAACATATATCGGACATCAAGCAACTAGTCTCTTTAAATCGGGCAATACTGACCTAGTCATATTGTCCCGACGGTTGCAACCTTTTATAGAGCACTAGTTATGTATCCTGCATGATCATCAACTCCATATGTCTGAAGTGACACTTCCATCTTGACATCACACCCAGTACACTACGATTCCTGATAAACCCAGAAGAGGTGAACACAGAACCAGTTTAGGTCCCCCAACCACCAAAACCAAAGTTTACCGATTGTCGCAAGTACTAGCGATGCAAGTCTCAGGTTAAGATCATATACACCTACCCTGATGCGGCCTCCCATAGACACGCAGACATACTACCAATGGGATTCCGCGGGGTCTATCCAGAGCGAAGCTGTTTCCCGTACCATCGGAGAAACACGACCTCCTATCGCACTTGCATAAGTATCCAATACTTATATATATGAGAACTATGTCGTTGTGCCCTCACAACGCACACAAGTGCAATACTAGCCTATTCGCATTATCGATGTCCAGTCTCGATAATACTACGGCTAGGGATATTTAATGATTAATCCTTCGTGGACTGATACTGTCTCATATCATCTCAATCCAGGAACTAATCATAGGGACCTCTCTTCATTTATATATCTATGGTGATCTAATCACAAATGATGAGAGTGCAATTTCCTTATTACATAGTTAATTTGCTACAACAACACAATGATCTGTGCAAATAGTGACGCTATGGGTCATATTATCCAACAAACAGTACTATAGTATTATAACATGTGTTATCCTCCTATTGGATATTTGTCTGTCTAATAGCAGTTCCACTGAGGAGGGCTAAATTTAGGCACTTACAACCAAAAATTAGTTAATAATTGATTTAACTATTGTACCCCTAAATGAACTTATTGAAAAATTTATTTTAATGGTTTTAAGAGTAAGACATTGCGCGTGAAGATGGGCACGACATCAATCATACTTGCATTTAGGGAATTGGTGCGCAATCAATTTCAAAATATAATTTAATTAGTTTAATTCTCGTAGTGAAAGTACGAGATCACGAGTTCAAGTTCTTAAGAGATACTTTTGATTTAGGAATTATATTGAGTGTATAATATATAAGAAAGACACTTAGACATTAAAAAAAGCGAGATTAGTATGCAATCAAATCATTGAGTTTATGGGGATTTTAAATGGTATCTAAAGTAAGATGTGAAAAGATAACACAGTCTAATTGTGATTTCAATAAATTATAAGGATTCAGAAGTTATTAGCCCATCTTTGTTTGCCATGGAACGAATTTGGCTTATTTTTATCGATTTTGAAGTTTGAACGTATAGGCGAGGCCATTTTTTGTTGTGTTGGGTTAGGCGCATAGGAGACAAAATAGCCGACCAAAAGGAAAGCAAAACCCGGAATTGCTTTGCTGGGTCCCTTCTTCTTCTTCTTTCCCTTTTTTTTTTTTTTTGGCTGGGTCCCAACGTAAAGCTTTGATCATGATCATCCTCTTTTTTTTTTTTTTTTTTTTTTTTTTGTGGATCGATGATGATGATTAATTATTATGAAATTAAAGCTCATCTTACGTGGAGTTGATTGAGTAACAGTGGTGGCTACTCTACTTTGACTGTATATAGATCTAACTAGCTTATGCCCTATAGCGAGCTTCACATGTCTGTCGTGTTACATTACATACAACAGTGACTCTTAAAAAGAAAACGTTAAAGTTTGAATTGTATAGTAAAGTTTTAATATAATAATCAATCACATTAGGGTTGGCAAGGAATTTGTCAATTTCAACTCCGGTGAGATAATATAATCAAAACAAAAAATATCTAGAATATTTATCGAATTATGTATCCAAATAAAAAAATAATTTGATTTTTTATTAGATTTTTCAATTAGAACGAAATATCATCTCAATTTTAATAAAAAAAATGATACACAATCTTAAATTTCAATTGAAATTGGAAATTTTCTAATAACCTAAATCACACTGTTGATATCAAATTTTTTTTTTTTTTGTTTTTTGAAAAATTTACATTAATTTTGGGCCAACCAGTGATTATTATTTCGGGTTGGACTTTGGAAATGGTTAGGTCCAGTTGAAAGTGGGAAGGCCCCACTCAAAGGAAAAAAAATAGCATGGCTCCTGCCTTCTAGTTCAAAGAGCAGAGAATTGCGGAGATAAGAAGGCGTGGGCCCCATTAATCAGGCTAGGCTGGCTAGCTACTACGATGCATTAAATTAGGTTTTGTTTTTGTTTTTGTTTTTTGTTTTTGTTTTATTTTTTCACGTGGGCGTTAATTTTAAATATATATTAAATTTTTTATTTAATAACCATCCCTCACAAATAATTAAAAAAAAAAAACGCAAATCTTACTCAGGGGTCCCTCGTCATCTTTTTAAAGAGGAATTCTTATTGGTTTTTGTTGACGGCTGATTTTGGTCTCATGACAATATAGGATTATCACTCCCAAGGTAATCCTCCTTCAATAGTGAATTTGTTTGGTTATGGGGGAAACCAAAGGCAAATTTGGCAAAAGATAGATAAATACACCAATCCACAAGGAGATTTAACGTGGTTCGGCGGATCAGATCCAACCTACGTCCACGGGCACATAACGAGTGATACTTTATTACTGAAATATGCTTCTCTGCTCTGTTTTTTGTTTACAAGTCTGATCGTCATGATTCTGATCTTGATACTTAATGCTCTCCACTTGTTTTTTTCCCCCTTTATGCACACTCTACCCTTCTATTTATAATAGTGTAGAAATCAGATTCCTTCTCCTATAAGAATTTCATAGTTGAAACTATTCCATTTTCCCATAAGGATTCCTAATCAAAACTACCTTTACTTTCTTTATCATACTAGGACTCTGACTCACCAGTTTTCCCCATGAAAGTAGGATAACTTGTCATCTTATCCGTAAGAATAGGGTGTCATCTTCCGGAGCACGCCTCGCCATATGCTCGGTCTTCATGAGGTCGGTCATGATGGTCCTTTGAGCTGAGAATGCTGCTATCGATCTTATAGTGCTCGGTCATCCGAATCAAAGTGGTCGGTCACCAATCAGCAAATGCTCGGTCACTTACTGTTTGGTTCTTAGTGGTCGGGTCGACATTAATGATTTCGACCGAGAAGGGAATTACCGTTTTTACCTCTGCCGTACTCCTTAAATAACATAGTGCCTAAAAAACACCATCAACATCTATCCCCTAGTTCTCGGTAACAATGAGTTTGTGAGTTGATGCCGGGAATTATAAAAAAGATGGTGTGTCAATGAATCCGTCGGTGGTCACTTCAGGAACTGCAGAGAAAAATGTCTTGGCTGCAAATCTGGTCATTCCTGCCACCTTCATGAGCTCAGTCAACGAAGATCCCGATATCTACCTGTGGGAAAAAATGCTCTGCCCTTATGCTGATGACGATCGACTCGGTGGGATGTAACCCGACCCCGAGCTGAGAAGAACATTTGGCTCTGGGGGAATGTCACCTCCCCAGACAAAAAGAGGGCCGACCATGTGGGAGATGCTCTGATCCCATGTCGATGATAAGTCTCTCGGTGGGACGTATCCCGACCCCGAGCTGAAGAAAGACTTGGCTCTGGGGGAATATTACATCCCCAGTCCAAAGAAGCCGACTCGGTGGGACGTAACCCGACCCCGAGCTAAAAGAAAGACTTGGCTCTGAGGGAATGTTACATCCCCAGTCCAAAGAAGCCGACTCGGTAGGACGTAACCCGACCCCGAGCTAAAAGAAAGACTTGGCTCTGGGGGAATGTTACATCCCCAGTCCAAAGAAGCCGACTCGGTGGGACGTAACCCGACCCCGAGCTGAGAAAGACTTGGCTCTGGGGGAATATTACATCCCCAGTCCAAAGAAGCCGACTCGGTGGGACGTAACCCAACCCCGAGCTAAAAGAAAGACTTGGCTCTGAGGGAATGTTACATCTAGACCCGGCCACGGTTCCGGTTCGGAACCGGAACCGAACCGGTTGGAACCGGAAGGTTCCAGTTCCAACGGTTCCGGCTCCTGTTCCGGAACCGAACCGGAATGGGACCGGTTCGGTTGGGGTTCCACCCCAACTCGAACCGGTGGAACCGTACGGTTCCACCGGTTCGGACGGTTCCCCCAATGGCTAGTAGCCGTTGGGGGCCGCAGGGAGCCGTTTGGCTCCCTGCCAAAAAAAAATTAAAAAAATTAAAAAAAAATATTTTTATTATATAAAATAAAAATTACTAATGTACCCCTAATAACGGTAATAAAACGGTTATATTTAGGGGCATTTTTGGTATCAAAAAAATTCTAAAATTCTATAAATAGGATTCATTTTTCATAATTTCATCACACCAAATTCTCAACTCTCTCATTTTCTATAAATCTCTTATTCTCAATCTTACTTCAATACAATTCTCGTATTATAATCTTATATTCTTATTCTCAATCAGATTGAGTCAATCTCAATTCATTTAGTTGTTAATTTGTTATCATTCGCATCGCAATTATTCAATTTTCTTATTTTTCTTCCTAATTTCTCAAACGAAAAATGGCAAGCTCATCTGAGAACATTATGTCAAATATGCCAACCCAAGAGAGCGGCCCTAGTGTCAGTGCACAATCACGGAGAAGAGAAGTTAAGGCTCGGTCCTCGGATATTTTCAAAATTCATTTTACTTTGGAACGCCTAGAAGATGGTTCACAACGAGCAATTTGCAACTATTGTGGGGTTATCTATAAATTTTCAGGTGGATACGGCAATATGATCAAGCACATGGAAAAACATCATCCGGTTGAATTTGGCATTGATACGACGCAGACTCAAATGGCCAGGTATGCATCATCTAGTTGAGGTACGAGTAGTGTTGATTTATTTAAATATTCTGATGCAAAAAATAGAGAAGAATTTGCGAAATTAACTTGTATGGCACATCTTTCTTTAAGCTTTGGTGAAAAACTTCATTTTACTAATTACGTGCATAATGCTTTAAACCCTGCTGCATGTAGAATGTCTCGAAACACAACAAAACGTCATATTTTCAAATTATATAAAGATGGTAAAATTATTTTAAATGAAATATTTAAAGAGATGAAAGGTCGTATTTCTATATGTTCTGATATTTGGAGTGACCATTGGCAAACACACTCATACATGGGTGTGACTTGTCATTGGATTGATGCATCATTTACCATGCAAAAAAGACTTATTGCATTTAGAGTTTTTGATGACCAACATACTGCACAAAATATTTATAGAATGATGAAGGTAATTTTTGATGAATATGGTTTAGTAGAAAAAATTTTAACAATTGGATTTGATAATGCATCTGCAAATACTGCATCCATTAATGATTTAAAATCCTTATGTGAACCAAATTTAGGGGGTCGATTTTTTCATATTCGTTGTACATGTCATGTCCTAAACTTATGTGTGCAAGACGGTCTAAAATTATTATCTCCTTTCCTTGATCCAATTAAAATGGCACTTAACTGTATTTGGTCATATTCTCAAGTTAGGAGAGAATGGACCAAGTTTTGTAAAATAAATGGTATTAAACCGATTAAATTTTCTAGAGATGTTCCAACACGTTGGAATTCTACTTATTTTCTTTTATGTCAAGCATTTCAATACAAAGATGCATTATATAGTTTTTTTTCTCAACATGTTCAAAATATCACACTTTATCCTAGTCAATGGGATATTTGTGAAATATTTTTAGATATTTTAAGAGTTTTTAATGATGCTACTTTAGTTTTTAGCGGTGTTTATTATCCTACAGCACATTTATTTCTTCTTGAGAGTTTGAATATTGTTGGCACTCTCGATGAGCATGTTGACAGTGACGACCCTAATGATCTTGTTTTGCTCGAAGCCATTACTGTTATGAAGGTAAAATGGTTGCATTATTTTAGAGAAATTCCTTTACTTTATCTTATTGCTGCTGTTTTTGATCCTAGATTTAAATTAGAAGGTTTGAATGGTGGTTTACAAGCTTACTATGGTTATTTAGGAATATTAGATGACATTGATATTACGAGCATAATGACGAAATTAAGAAGTGATTTAATTATTTTATTTAATGATTATATTGTAAGATATAACTTAGGAACATTAGGTCAATCTAGTAGTAGCGAACCGGTAATTCAAACAAGCCTTAGCGCAGGGGATCGTTGGTTATTGCAACGAAATAAAAAATCTAGGGATACGACAACTAATAATCCTGAATTAGATAATTATTTATCTACAAATTTTGAGTTTTCTAATGAAAGTTTATGCAGTAAAAATTTTAAAATCCTTGAATGGTGGAACCGGCATCAAAATATATATCATGTTTTATCTATTATTGCTAAAGAGATCTTGGCAGCACCTATTTCCACCGTTGCGGTTGAGCAAGCCTTTAGCTTGGGAGGTAATATATTGGAAGCTAGGCGATCTTCATTACATCCAAGCACTCTAGAAGCAACAGCTTGTGTGGATGATTGGACTCGAGCTGATCTGAGACAATAAGAAGATGCCCCCGATGATTGTGAAGATTTGTTCGATAATGCTTCTGCAACAAGTGCAAGCGGAACCGGAGCCGAAGGATCAACTGATAATGATGATTGATAATTGTAAAATTATAATTTACAAAGGGGATATGTCTAAAAGACTAAAACTAGTAATGGAACTACATGAGCTTTGATTCCTCTCACCCTTGGAGGATACGTAGGCAACTTAAATTTTTAAAAATTTAAGGTCAAGCTCTTCAATGTAATAAATTTTTTTTATTTATAAATTCAACCTTATTTTTTTATTTTAATTAATTAAAAAAAAAAATAAACGGAACCGAACCGAACCGGAACCGAACGGTTCGGTTCTGGTTCGGTTTTAGGTTCCGGTTCCACTTAAGTGTGGAACCGGAATCGAACCGGATTTAACCGGTTCGGTTCCGGTTCCACACTTGTGGAACCAGAAACCGGCCGGTTCGGTTCGGTTCCGAACCGGAACCGAACCGCCGCCGGGTCTAGTTACATCCCCAGTCCAAAGAAGCCGACTCGGTGGGACGTAACCCGACCCCGAGCTAAAAGAAAGACTTGGCTCTGGGGGAATGTTACATCCCCAGTCCAAAAAAGCCGACTCGGTGGGACGTAACCCGACCCCGAGCTAAAAGAAAGACTTGGCTCTGGGGGAATGTTACATCCCCAGTCCAAAGAAGCCGACTTGGTGGGACGTAACCCGACCCCGAGCTGAAAGGAAGACTTGGCTCGGGGGGAATGTTACATCCCCAGTCCAAAGAAGCCGACTCGGTGGGACGTAACCCGACCCCGAGCTAAAAGAAAGACTTGGCTCTGGGGGAATGTTACATCCCCAGTCCAAAGAAGCCGACTTGGTGGGATGTAACCCGACCCCGAGCTGGAAGGAAGACTTGACTCGGGGGGAATGTTACATCCCCAGTCCAAAGAAGCCGACTCGGTGGGACGTAACCCGACCCCGAGCTGAGAGAGACTTGGCTCTGGGGGAATGTTACATCCCCAGTCCAAAGAAGCCGACTCGGTGGGACGTAACCAGACCCCGATCGAAAAGAAAGACTTGGCTTTGGGGGAATGTTACATCCCCAGTCCAAAGAAGCCGACTAGGTGGGACGTAACCCGACCCCGAGCTGAGAAAGACTTGGCTCTGGGGGAATGTAACATCCCCAGTCCAAAGAAGCCGACTCGGTGGGACGTAACCCGACCCCGAGCTGAATAAACCAAAAGGCCTCGGCCGAACAAAATCCAGCCCCGAGTCGAATAACCAAGTGGCCTCGGCGGAACGAAATCCAGCCCCGAGCAGAATAAACAAGTAGCCTCGGCGGAACGAAGTCCAGCCCCGAGCCGAATAAACATCGGTCTCGGCGGTACAAGAGCAGACCCGAGCCGGAAAGAGACATCGGTCTCGGCGGTACAAGAGCAGACCCGAGCCGGAAAGAAACATCGGTCTCGGCGGTACAAGAGCAGACCGACCCGAGCCGGAAAAAAACATCGGTCTCGGCGGTACAAGAGCAGACCCGAGCCGGAAAGAGACATCGGTCTCGGCGGTACAAGAGCAGACCCGATCCGGAAAGAAACATCGGTCTCGGCGGTACAAGAGCAGACCCGAGCCGGAAAGAGACATCGGTCTCGGTGGTACAAGAGCAGACCCGAGCCGGAAAGAACACATCGGTCTCGGCGGTACAAGAGCAGACCCGAGCCGGAAAGAGACATCGGTCTCGGCGGTACAAGAACAGACCCGAGCCGGAAAAAGACATCGGTCTCGGCGGTACAAGAGCAGACCCGAGCCGGAAAGAAACATCGGTCTCGGCGGTACAAGAGCAGACCCGAGCCGTAAAACATATATCAACAAAACGGACTAAGCGGTATAAGAGCAGACTCGAGCCGTAAAACAAATATCAAAACCATTGTGTGAGCCATAACAAAAAAGCATAATCAAATGTCAACCTAAGACAGAAAAGGTTTTACTCACATTTTTGGGATCCGTTGCATTTCTTGCAACTCTACAAGGGTCACTACAAGCAAGGCTCTTCTTAATACATCCTCTCCGCATCTCAGCATTCCACGCATTCGACCGGATGACTTCCGCCATCAACTTGGTCGACCTCAAAAACCGAATGGTCTATGTACACACTGAGATAACCTTCTTTCACCAAGTCTTCCACCTGCTCCCGCAGGTCTCTGCACCCATTCGTGGCATGTCCCCTTACGTTTGGTAGATACAGTATTCCCTACTATTTCCCTCCTTAATCAGGAACCTCCTCAAATTAGGCTCGGCCAACAGACCTTTATCCTGGATTTCCTGAACTATCTGGTGAAATCCCTGACGATCGGTGATTTCCATCTTCTGCCATCGTCTTACTACGCGAGCTGATTTTTGTTGAGTTCCCCACAGACGGCGCCAACTGTTGACGGCTGATTTTGGTCTCAGGGCAATATGGGAATATCACTCCCGAGGTAATCCTCCTTCAATAGTGAATTTGTTTGGTTTAGGGGAAACCGAAGGCAAATTTGGCAAAAGATAGATAAATACACCAATCCACAAGGAGATTTAACGTGGTTCGGCGGATCAGATCCAACCTATGTCCACGGGCACAGAACGAGTGATACTTTATTACTGAAATATGCTTCTCTGCTCTGTTTTGTGTTTACAAGTCTGATCGTCATGATTCTGATCTTGATACTTAATGTTCTCCACTTGTTTTTTTTCCCCTTTATGCACACTCTACCATTCTATTTATAATAGTGTAGAAATCAGATTCCTTCTCCTATAAGAATTTCTTAGTTGAAACTATTCCCTTTTCCCATAAGGATTCATAATCAAAACTACCTTTACTTTCTTTATCCTACTAGGACTCTGACTCACCAGTTTTCCCCATGAAAGTAGGATAACTTGTCATCTTATCCGTAAGAATAGGGTGTCATCTTCCGGAGCACTCCTCGCCATATGCTCGGTCTTAATGAGGTCGGTCATGATGGTCCTTTGAGCTGAGAATGCTGCTACCGATCTTATAGTGCTCGGTCATCCGAACCAAAGTGGTCGGTCACTAATCAGCAAATGCTCGGTCACTTACTGTTTGGTTCTTAGTGGTCGGGTCGACATTAATGATTTCGACCGAGAAGGGAATTACCCTTTTTACCCATGCCGTACTCCTTAAATAACATAGTGCCTAAAAAACACCATCAACAGTTTTACTTATGTTTTAAAAATTAATGGTTTTCTTTTGGAATTAAAAAGTTTGTAGTAAAAAATAAGGGTGGTAGAAAAGTTCAAGCCTGAGCTCGATTCGACCAGATCAAGACCGGTTTGGCCTGTTGCTAATCCTAGAAAAAGGAAAAAATATTAGGTAATATTAAGCTGTGATATTTTAACATTGATTAATTTTCAATTAATCGGTGCTTAACATAAATTACTAATTGAGTGATTCGATCCGATTGATTTTGATCGTTTTAATTGACACCAATTTTTTGGCTTTTTGAATTGCTTAATTGGTCGATTTTTGTTTTTCAATTTCTCAAAAATTGTCCGATTTTATTTTTAACCAATTTTAATATTTTGTAGAATTTTGATTAATGATTTTATGTGGAAAATAAAATAATTCCATTAGAAACTATGAAAAAGAGTGAAAACATGCTTCGATTAAAAGAATTATTATTTTGATAGTAATTCTAATATCCTTAATTTATTATATTTTCGTAGATAAAGATAAGGATAATTTTTTTTTCTATTTGTATCAATATAATCCCTATTCGTATTGACATAACTAAATACTCTTAGATTATTAAGTATTTTTTAATCATAAATGAATGGCGTTTAGTGCTTTTTGAAGGATCATAAGAGATTTGTTTTGAATTTTTTATTTTCAACAATTGCGAATGTCAATTTTACTCTTCTCGTTTCATCTCCAATAAATCAAAAATCACTCAAATTGCTATCGAGCATAATTTTCCAGAAGCTTGTGTGGTTAACCGATCCTGTTTCCAACCTGTAAAACTAACTAACTGTTGTGGTGTGAGTTATAAAAATCAGTAAGTAACCCCGCTCATACTATAAAAGAACAAGAATAAATCTTGAAGATAATATATATGTAATTATAACATAAATTTAATTATTATTTTACAAATGTGCTAAATTAAATGGATTAATGAAATTTTAAGTGTAAAATGATTAGTTTCTCTTATATTTATTGTACATTTTTTCATGTTCATCACACCCTCCACCGAGCTTATTACTAGTCCATAGTAATTTAAGCGAAAACTTCAAAAAATTATTATCCAAGTCAGTAATTGTTTTCTTTCTTTCTAAATTATCAAATAAGTAAATTCTCCTGTACTTTTTACCCTTCTTCCATACACACATAAAATAAAGTATAAATCAATTCATTGTGCCCACAATATTCACAGGTATTGTTGAAAAGAGAGTAATATTTTTTGTCTTAAAGTTATATCAGAATTCACACATTTTGACAATATCACTTTATTTATATACAAAAATAGTGGTTTTTTTTTTTATATATATATAATACATCTTTAACCTTTGTAACAAGCTTTCAGCTAGTGACTCCCAAACCAGTTGGCTTTAGGGCACTAGGTGTTGAGACACCCCTACAGACTTAATTGCTCGGATTTCAGATGTAAAATTTTTTTTTCGATTCCCTTAAACTTTATCTTTAACCCCATGTAACAAGCTTTGAGTCAATGACTTCCAGACCAATTGGCCTTAGAGCACTAGGTGTTAAAACACCCCTACAGACTTAATTGCTCGAGTTAGAGAGGCTACGAAATCGAACTTATTCACACAATTTTTTACATACTCAAGCTCTATCATTTTACGCAAACAATCACTACTTACTGAGACAAAATGTTTGGTTACTAAGTAAAGACTTGAATATTATTATTACCATTTTTTTACTAACTCAAGCTCTACCGTTTTACACGAACAATCACTGCTTGTTGAGGCAAGATGTCCGGTTACTAAGTAAAAACATAGTTAGTTTTTTTTTTTTTCTGAATAAAATCACAATTTACACTACCTTTAGGTGCTACCTTCAATAAACTAGAGAACTGAATATTATAAAATTTTCACTTACAACCCACGATCATATGTTACCGTATATGTTGATAATGTTGGACAATTATGACCAATAGCATCACTATTTGTACAGAACATGGTGTTGTTGTATAAATAAACTATGTGACAAATGAAATTGCTCTTTTATCATTTGTAATTGGATTACCGGAATTTATAAATGATAAAAGTCCATATTATTAGTACCAGATTAATAAGATATGAGACTGTATTAATCCACGTAAGGTTTAATCATTAAATATCCCTAGTCGTAGTATTATCGAGACTAGACATCGATAATGCGGAATAGGCTAGTATTACACTTGTGCGTGTTATTGAAGCGTAACGACATAGTTCCCATATATTTGGGTATTGGATACTCATGCAAGTGTAATAGGAGGTTCTGTTTACCGATGGTATGGAAACAGCTTCGCTCTGGATAGACCCATCGGAATCTCATTGGTAGTATGACTATGTGTCTATGGGAATCCGAATCAGGGTAGATGTATTTGGTCTTAACCTGAGACTTGCATCGCTAATACTTGCGACAATCAGTATATTTGGTTTTGGTCGTCCGGGGCTTTAACATGTTTTGTGTACGTCTCTTCTGGGTATATTGAGAATCGTAGTGTATTGGGTGTGATGTCAAGATGTAAGTATCACTTCAGTCATATGAAGATGATGATCACACATGATACGAAACTGGTACTCTTGTATGCTGCAGCTATCGAGATAATATGACAAGGTCATGATTATCCGATTATAGAGACTAGTTACCAAAGATCCGATATATATTTCGTACGGGGCAGACACAATTCCAGCCCCAGGCCTAGCATGTGATATTCGATACTGGATTGTAATACGCAATACTACGTATACTACGCCTGACAAAGATTACATATTCCTTTAAAGAATATTTCTGGAGAATTGGTTAGGCATGGTGCTTTGCTAGAAGCCAACCATATCTTGTAAATCAGTGAGAACGTGGTACCGGGTATGCACGTATTCGGATAGTCCGATGATCATATTTACTGCCAACATATCCAGAGATCTCTTGGGTCGCTTCCTGAAGATAACCGTTGAGATTTGACTTGAACAGAAAATTAATCTGGGAATAATTATGAAAGAGAAAATTAATCTGGGATTAATTACGGCAATGAATTAATATGGGTTAATTAAAAGAGAAAAAATTAATTTGGATTAATTGCGACGAGAATTTATCTGGGATTAAATTCGTCAAGAGGAGAGAACGCGATTAATTTAGAATTAATCGGTAAAGTAAATTTAATAGTGAAATTAGATTTTACTATTTAATTTATTTAATTGGGCTAAAATAATATATATTAGATATATTAATTGAAATCAGATTTCAACACGGAATTAAAATTGGATTTTAATTCAGCGAATGAATTAATTTGGAATTAATTCGTAAGTTGCTTCTGCAATAATTTTGCTAGACATTATTATTTAATTTAATTAGATTTAATTACGTCGCGACGCAAAATTTGTTTAATCGGACTAAACGAACCCAAGCCCGAAGTGTGTGTAGTCTCACTCAACTTGAATTTTGAATTAAAATGTGGGACCCACCAACTTACATCACTAGTCAATCTAATTGATGGAAGTAGTTGAGAGCAATTATGGAAACTTGCTTAACACACTTTGACTTTTGGAAACTATATACACTTTTTGGAAAAGAATTTTGGTAATTTTGGAAAAACAAAAAAAAAACTATTTATCTTCTCCAAAAAACTCTCTCTTGACCGAACACTTGCTTCTTGGAGGGTAAAATTTTCTTTCAAAATTTTACAAGCTAGCACTTAAATGAGTGAATCAAGGTGATAGGGAAACTCACCCAAGTGACCGTGCCGGGCTTTCATTTTAAGGCCCGGCCCGGGCTTTTTCCACCCCGGGCCAGGTCGCGGGCTAAACTGCCACCCTTAGAGCGATCTAAGTTTGATTTGAAATCTAGGGTTCTAAACTTTAATTTGGATTTTTTTTTGATTGGAGCATGAAAGCCTAAATTGATTGTTGGGTTATGTTTGTATATTGTTGAATTGGATTTGTGCATTGATGGAATTGAGAAAAAATGATTAGATCAAAAATCCCTAATTCCTTGGACATGGCCGATTATTACCCTAGGTGTATTCATGGTGATTTTTTGAAAATTTAACAATTGGATATGTTATTTGCATGAAATGAATATTAATTGTTGGTTTAATTGGATTGAAATCGGAATTGAATGTTATTTCATGATGATTGTCGTGAATGATGCATGTTATAAGATTGATTTCGCTTCAATTTGTGTTGGACATGAATTGGAAATGTAGAGCATGATTAATTGAATTAATTAGTGTTTTGGAAGCATTAGATTAATTAATTAATTATGGTAATTACACTTGAATTGAATTAATTTGTAATTTGGAATAATGAGTTAATTTAATTTATTGTATTTGGGCTTAATGGGCTTGGTTGGGCCAAGTTTGGTTTAGGATAATTGGTCGGATCCAATTGGGCCTAAAACCATTTCTATAAAGTCCAAATATGATAATTGGGCCTAATGGGCCTAAATTGATTTTGGCATATGGTGATTCCTAATTGGGCCTTGGCATCTTGGGTTTGACCCATAATTGCCAAAGCCCATGCCTTAAGAATTAATTGAAAGCCCATTGGACTTTAATTGAATAGTATTGGATACTAATTGGGCCTTTGAGACCCATTAAAATTGGATTTGGAATCCAAGTCTAAAATGCACTTTTAAAAGTGTAATTATTTAATTTGGAATTAAATATGAATTAGTACTGAATACAATTTAATTGGATTTAAAATTATAGTTCGATATAATTCAAGAATACTTACTTTGAGTATTTATTCTTAAACGAGTTTGACTCGAGCAAATCAAATCGTTGTTTGAACATTATATGGTCACTAATCAAATATTAATTAATTGTATTAGATTGATTGATAACATGCTTTGTGTGAATACTTGGATGTTTGTATGAATAATGTATATCAGATGGATATTAGAAGGGTGAGGGAAATTTTGGAAATTATTGTAATAAATTTAGAATTTATTAAATTGGACCTGCGTGTCCAGCCTATTACCTCTTTTCTCATTGTATTTATCTTCTCACCTATTCCCTCAATGTAAATGAGGTTTCTTTAGAAGTATTATGTAATTGGGTAGAAGTATGAATAGTGCTAGCGGGAGAGAGGAAATGGAGAGATTTGTTATAGGAACAAGTTTGTTGTATATCCATCCGCATATCATTATTAAATTTTATCGCGCCTTATTATGATTTTAGAATGCATGCTTAAGGGTATGTATGATGAGACCTAATTAAAGATAATAAATTGGTTGCCAAATCGCGACAAAAAAACCTCATTTTATTAAGCATTTTTCCTTCCATTGAGTGATTCTCTCTCAAGATCCAAGATTGGCATTGGTTTGTTGGCCAAAGTCAAGACCTTTGTCCATCGCGGATGTGTTTGAATCATGAAGGCTTTGTTTCATATCGTACGCCTTGGGCAAGTTGTGATTTTTTGGCCAAAGTCAAGGTCACTTCTTGTTCATCGGCCTCGATTACGAAGCTTTCCCACTGTCAATGTGTCACGCTTAACTGGTTTCATTAAGCTTATTGAGCCAAAGCCAAGACTTAGTTGATTCAGAGGAAAAAGGTTAGGGAATATATCAGATATATTGGCATATATTGGATATATGTTTCGGACTTGGATGTCCACCTACTGGATCTAGGAATTGGATGAGATCCAATTGATCTTAGAGATCTACCTAGTTAAGTTTCATACAATTTGTTGGCCAAAGTCAAGGTTGTGTGTTATTTAACGGGATCCTAGCCCACTAGGAAACTAGGTTTCCCGAGTACTCCACAGAGGGTTAGAGGCTCGCCGAAAAATAGTGGGAGACAAGTATTAAATTTGCAATTTCGTTTAAATATTTGCCTACACGCGCTCATTTCATTTTTCGTCATTAATTGTTTATAAATATATTATTTGGACTAATATTCAATTGTTGTTTTAATTAAACAGCTGGACTGTATTCAAACTACTTCATTTATAGTTGATTATATAATTGGATTAGAGTAATCAATATATTTGAATTTAACCAATCAAATAGTAGTTTATTATATAGTTAGACTATAGTAATCATTATATTCGATTGTACCCAAAATCGTTGATTGGATAGTTGGACTATTGGAATCAAGATAACTGAAAGATTAGCTTTTAAAACATAATCCTGTGGTGAAAATATTTTTAAGCGGCTTCAATTTTCAAATTGGGAATAGAACCTCAGGATAGTCCTGGGAGCCGAGAAGTTACTTTATTTGATAGAGCAACCTCTCGGGCTTGAGCCCAGAGTTGAGTAAATAGTGGAGCATGAGCTTTGGAAGAATCATGGTGATGATAACTTTAGTGCTCAATCCGTTATGCACGTCGCAATGACTCTTTAATTCCATCGTCAGAACTAAGGATTAGATCTTTATACCATGATGTTGAAATTAAGGGATCTTCATAGATCTAACCTTATATCTTAGAAGTACGAATTACAAAAGAAGCTCTGTCGCTCGCGTATGTCAGAGGGTACATCTGTCGAGCACTAGATGTCGCAGATGATTGCTGACATCGAACAACAAGGTTAGCTGGGCATTACCTACGTGGCCGAGACTTCCAAAGATTTGATCTTACAGTCTCGACCGAATGCTGGGGCAGGTTCATTATGAACCAAGAGAAAACTCTTGGAGAGTTGATGAGTATGCTCAAGGAGGCAGAGCCAGAGCTTCTAAAAGGGGGCAAATGAAATATCGTCATAGTCTTCTGGGAAGACAAATGACATATCCCAAGATGTCTGCCTAAACTGTGGCAAACAGGGTCACTGGAAGCGTGACTGCCGTATGGACAAGGCAGACATGAAGGAAGTGAAGGCGGGGCAAGGTTCCAGCTTCAAGTATGTTTGTCATAAACATGTTCACTACTGGTTTCAAAATTGGATTTTTGATACTAGATGTGGTATATAAATATGTACTGATGTGCAAAATTTGCTGATTAGCAGGAGACTGACTTTAGATGAGATCGACCTGTGAGTCGGAAACGGGACGAGAGTCGCTATTTTAACCGTAGAAACCTAAGTTTTGGAACTGCCCTTGGGGCATGTACTTGAATTAGGAAACTGTTGTAATGTACCTAGTTTGACTAGAAACATTATCTTTGTATCTAGTTTAACCCGTTGCGGGTGTACCTTTATATTCTAGAACACTAAGTGTTTTGTTTATAAAGAAAATATTGAGATATACACATTAGATGTGAATAACAGTATTATATTTAGAATATAATGAATCTCAAACATATAGCATGACAAACAAATAGCTCAAACTGAATCAATCAGATGAGACTTATTTGTGGCATTGTTGTCTAGGACACATTAACAAGACTCGTATATCCACACTTTCGAAGAGTGGATAGGACGGATTTGATTCTAATTCAAATGATGTCTACGAATCTAGTTTATTAGGCAAAGTGCCTAAAACACCTTTTACTTGGTAAAAGTGTAAGTGCCACCGATCTGTTAGCCCTCATTCATAGTGACGTAAGTGGGCCCATGTCTAGCTAGGCTAGAGGTGGATATGAATACTTCGTAACCTTTACGGATGTGGCATCGCGTTACGGTTATGTGTATCTTATGAAAAACACAAGTGGAAACTTTTGATATATTCAAAGAGTTTCGACACGAAGTAAAACAAAGAAAAAGACCAAAGTATTAAAACATCACGATTGGACCATGGTGGAAATACTTAAGTAATAAGTTTCTCGACTATTTGAAAGAGTATGGTATTCTTTCACAGTGGACTCCTCCCGGGACACCTCAATTTGATGGTGTGTCGAACGAGAGAAACCAAACTTTGTTGGACATGGTAAGGTTAATGATGAGTCGCTCTGAGCTACAATTTTCCTTCTGAGGATACACATTAAACAGTGCAATACTTATTTTGAATAAGGTTCCATGAAAATCTGTTAGACATACTTCATATTAGATATGAACATGAAAAAAATGGGTTTCTCATTCCTGAAGTTTTGGGATGCTGGGCATATAATTGAATGTTTAGATGATACCAAACTAGAACCCAAATCGGATAAGTGCCTATTTGTAGGTTGTCATAGGGAAACCAAAGTATAGTACTTATACAACTCACAAGAGAACAATGTAATTGTTGCTCTCCAAGCAGTTTTCCTAAGAGGAATACCAAAATGCAGTGGTAAGTGGGAGGAAAGTAGAACTCGATGAAAATCAGAGTAATACTATTCCAGGCATTGAGTCCTCACGGAACACCAACAGTTCATCAGGGATGAAACTGTACCAATAATCTTCGAATACACAAGAACCACGTAGGTCGGATTCAGAAAATACCTGGGAGGTATGGGTTTCTGATCTCACCTCATGTAGATATTAATCTTATTGAGAAAGATGAACCGGCTACGTATGAGGAAGTGATACAAGGTATCGACTCCTTTTATGGCAAAGTGGCCATGAATCCAAAATGGATTCCATGTATACAACCAAGTTTGGAGACTGGTTGATGTACCAGAAATCATTATGCCTATTGGTACTATATGAGTATTCAAGGAAGACATACATGGATGGAAACATATAAATGTATATAGATAGGCTTATACAGAAAGGGTATCGTTAACGACATGGTGTCGATTACGACGAAATTTTTTCACATGTTGCCATGATTAAATCCATTGGATAATGCTGCTGTAATTGTATATTTCGTTTATGAAATATGACAGTTGAATGTCAAAATCGCTTTCCTTAACGGAAACCTTTTGGAGGATGTTTACAACATCCTGACGGTTTTGTCGTGCCAAAACATGCAAATGAGGTTTGCAAGTTAAATCGATCCATTTATGGATTGAAGCAAGTATTGTGTTCTTGGAACCAACTTTTTGATAAGATGATAATGGTATATGATTTCATTCAAAACGAAGATGATTCTTGTGTATATAAGAAGGTTAGTGGGAGCGCATTGACAATGAATGTCCTATAAGTTTATGATGTATTGCTTCTTAGCAATAACATTCCCATAATATAATCGGTGAAAGCTTGGCTTTCATTAAAATTCTCCATGGAATACTGTGAGAGACAACCTTTATTCTAGGAATAAAGATCTACTGGGATAGATCTAAAAGTTGTTGGCACTCTCCGAGAACTCGTACATTGAAAGACATGTACGTGACATGGTGTCTCATATGCTTTGAGCATTTGGAGTCACAATTAGGCCGATCCAAGTGATGGTCACTGGATTGATGTAAAGAAGATCCTTGAGTATCTTAGACGAACTAAAGATGCTATCTTAATTTATGGAGAAGAAGAGTTTGAGGTAACTGGGTTCACCGTTGTAAGTTTCCAAACCGACAAAGATGACTTTAAGTCGCAATAAGGGTACATATTTAGTTTGAATAACGGAATAGTGAGCTGGAAATCTTCCAAGCAAGATACTGTTACCGAATAAATAACAAAAGCGGAACATTGCTGCAGCTGAGGCAGCAAAATACGGATTTTGGATCTATATAATCCTAATTGGATTAGGTATAGTTTTGTTAGTAACTGAGCTAGGCTACAGCACAGGCTAAAGAATTACGGTCTCATCAACGATCCAATTATGTACTTCAAATGATTCGTCTGATTCGTTCGATCATACATCGTGTCAATGTGATGACTGAATAAAACACATCAGACGATAACATTATAAATCTGCTGACGAAAGCTGTTTCTCAGCAGAAGTTTGAGCGACCCGTACTATATTCAGTGTGTAGGACACTTGAGTGTTTGGCTATAGGCCAAGTAGGAGATTGTTGGACAATTCTGACACATAGCATAACTAATTGTACAGAACATGGTGTTGTTGTACAAATAAAACTATGTGACAAATGAAATTGCTCTTTTATCATTTGTAATTGGATTACCGGAATTTATAAATGATAAAAGTCATATGATTAGTACCAGATTAATAAGATATGAGACAGTATTAATCCACGTAAGGTTTAATCATTAAATATCCCTAGTCGTAGTATTATCGAGACTGGACATCGATAATGCAAAATAGGCTAGTATTACACTTGTGCGTGTGTTATGGAAGCGTAACGACATAGTTCTCATATATTTGGGTATTGGATACTCATGCGAGTGTAATATGAGTTCTTTTTACCGATGGTACGGAAAGAGCTTTGCTCTGGATAGACCCCTCGAAATCCCATTGGTTGTATGACTATGTGTCTATGGGAATCCGAATCAGGGTAGATGTATTTGGTCTTAACCTGAGACATGCATCGCTAATACTTGTGACAATCAGTATACTTTGGTTTTGGTCATCCGGGGCTTTAACAGGTTTTATGTACGCCTCTTCTGGGTCTACTGAGAATCGTAGTGTATTGTGTTTGATGTCAAGATGTAAGTATCACTTCAGTCATATGGAGATGATGATCACGCAGGATACGGAACTGGTACTCTTGTATGCTGCAACTATCGGGATAATATGACAAGGTCATGATTATCCGATTATAGAGACTAGTTACCAGAGATCCGATATATGCTTCGTACGGGGCAGACACAATTCCAGCCCCAAGCCTAGCATGTGATATTCGATACTACATCGTAATACCCAATACTACGTATACTAAGCCTGACAAAGATTACAGATTCCTTTAAAGAATATTTCTGGAGAATTGGGTAGGCATGGTGCTTTGCTAGAAGCCAACCATGTCTTGTAAATCGGTGAGAACGTGGTACCGGGTATGCACGTATTTGGATAGTCCAATGACCGTATTTACTGTCAACATATCCATGGATCTTTGGGCCGCTTCCCGAAGATTCACCGTTGAGATTTGACTCGAACTGAAAATTAATCTGGGATTAATTATGAAAGAGAAAATTAATCTGGGATTAATTACGGTAATGAATTAATCTAGGATTAATTAAAAGAGAAAGAAAATCTATGGGATTATTGCGACGAGAATTTATCTGGGATTAAATTCGTCGAGAGGAGAGAACGCGATTAATTTAGAATTAATCGGTAAAGTAAATTTAATAGTGAAATTAGATTTTACTATTTAATTTATTTAATTGGGCTAAAATAATATATTAGATATATTAATTGAAATCATATTTCAACACGGAATTAAAATTGGATTTTAATTCAAGCGAATGAATTAATTTGGAATTAATTCGTAAGCGACTTCTGCAATAATTTTGCTAGACATTATTATTTAATTAAATTAGATTTAATTACGTCGTGACGCAAAATTTGTTTAATCGGATTAAATGAACCCGAGCCCGAAGTGTGTGTAGTCTCACTCAACTTGAATTTTGAATTAAAGTGTGGGAGCCACCAACTTACATCACTAGTCAATCTAATTGATGGAAGTAGTTGAGAGCAATTATGGAAACTTGCTTAACACACTTTGACTTTTGGAAAGTTTAGTTATACACTTTTTGGAAATTTTTTTTGGTAATTTTGGAAAAACAAAACACAAAACTATTTATCTTCTCCCAAAAACTCTCTCTTGGCCGAACACTTGCTTCCTTGGAGGGTAAGATTTTCTTTCAAAATTTGTTCAAGCTAGCACTTAAAGGAGTGAATCAAGGTGATAGAGAAACTCACCCAAGTGTTGGAAACACTAAAAAAAGCTTGGAGCTTCCACGGAAATGCATAAAAAAGTTTTGAACTCATCCGATCAATGTGAGTATATTCTGCAACTCTTTTGATTTTATTCACACACAAATCACTCTTAGAAGATCTTGGCATGTTCTAGGAACACTTACAATGGTATCAGAGCGATCTAAGTTTGATTTGAAAATCTAGGGTTCTAAACTTTAATTTGGATTTTTTTTGATTGGAGCATGAAATGCCTAAATTGATTGTTGGGTTATGTTTGTATAATGTTGAATTGGATTTGTGCATTGATGGAATTGAGAAAAAATGATTAGATCAAAAATCCCTAATTCCTTGGACATGGCCGATTATTACCCTACGTGTATTCATGGTGATTTTTTGAAAATTTAACAATTGGATATGTTTTTGCATGAAATGAATATTAATTGTTGGTTTAATTGGATTGAAATCAGAATTGAATGTTATTTCATGATGATTGTCGTGAATGATGCATGTTATAAGATTGATTTCGCTTCAATTTGGTGTTGGACATGAATTGGAAATGTAGAGCATGATTAATTGAATTAATTAGTGTTTTGGAAGCATTAGATTAATTAATTAATTATGGTAATTACACTTGAATTGAATTAATTTGTAATTTGGAATAATGAGTTAATTTAATTTATTGTATTTGGGCTTAATGGGCTTGGTTGGGCCAAGTTTGGTTTAGGATAATTGTTTGGATCCAATTGGGCCTAAAACCATTTCTATAAAGTCCAAATATGATAATTGGGCCTAATGGGCCTAAATTGATTTTGGCATATGGTGATTCCTAATTGGGCCTTGGCATCTTGGTTTGACCCATAATTGCCAAAGCCCATGCCTTAAGAATTAATTGAAAGCCTATTGGACTTTAATTGAATAGTATTGGATACTAATTGGGCCTTTGAGACCGTTAAGATGAATTTGGAATCCAAGTCTAAAATGCACTTTTAAAAAGTGTAATTATTTAATTTGGAATTAAATATGAATTAGTATTGAATACAATTTAAATTGGATTTAAAATTGTAGTTCGATATAATTCAAGAATACTTACTTTGAGTATTTATTCTTAAACGAGTTTGACTCGCGCAAATCAAATCGTTGTTTGAACATTGGATGGTCACTAATCAAAGATTAATTAATTGAATTTTTTTTTACACACAAAATAACAACAAAAAAACAACAATTTTTTTTTTAAAAAAACACAAAAATAAAAGTAATTTTTTTTACAAAAGGGAAAATATAAAAATGAACTATCTAGTCAACTATCCCCTCCCCCCAACCAAATTGAGACATTGTCCCCAATGTCTGAATAAGAGGAAGTAGAGTTTAAAAGACATCATCTGGTTAATACAGAATTGACAATTGAATCTACCCCTATTTAAAAGAAAAAAATTACAGATTAAGATTCAAGTCCCATCTATACTTTTTGCCTCGATCGTTATCATACCAGTTCAACTTGGAAAGAATGCGGTCGATTTTTGGTTAATAAGCTAAGAGTTGGTCAATTAATTCATTGACTTTTCTTGCAATTAGGACGATATCTTTTACTGGTTTCGAGATGAACACGAGTCTTTTGTCATCCTTAAGAAATACTAAAAGAAAATAAAAAAAAGTGATCAAGTAGTCCAATGGGTTTTCGGTGTTCAAGTTCGCCTACAACACAACTATAAAAATTTCTTCCAACGTGCCTAGCCCACCTGGTAAAGCAATGAAAGTGTTAGCAAAATTAATCAATTCAGTAAGTCTTTCAGACATACCTGAGACAATGTATTCTTTTCCATTTGATTTTCCGATGAGGTTTTCATCTGCCAAAGTTTTTGAAATGATCCCCAAAACTTGACTGCTACCTTCTTGCATGGCTTTTGAAACATATCCCATCAATCCAAGATTGCCACCGCCATATACTAAGTGCATGTTTATTTCCACCAAAACACTACCCATTTCTTTTACAGCCTCAACAAATTCTGGTTTAGTAAGTGACTCGTCGTCTTGAAGTTTTCTCCATTTTTACTCTTTCTCTTATTTGGATGTATCGAAAAGAAAATGACGAGCTGCATTTATAGATCTTGAAAAAAGGTGAGTAATAAAAGCACTAGTACCTGTAAAATGATAATTGTCAGATCAACAATAAAAAGATTGTGAAAGTCAAAAAATTTAGATACTGCCAGCAAAATTAAAGTAAAGGAAATCAAAACAGTAAATTAAAGTAAATCAAAACAATAATTTTAAGTAAAGGAAATCAAAACAATAAATTAAAATAATATTTACTGGTAGTTGTGATTGTGGCTCACATAGTCCTCTAGTTTTACATTCAGTAACGACTTGAACGCCCTCTATAGGTCAGAGATATGCTTCTCATCCTATTTTCTTACAAATTGAAAAACATGGTCTTTTAAAGTCAGATTCCCGATACTGTATTGTTGTCTTTCTTTTTAAAATTATGTATGTAAATTTCGAATCAGTCTATCAAATCCACTAGGATGCGTCTCAAAAGTCAATGATATATTATTTAATGACTCATTAATCAAGCAATCTCTAATGAATTGATTTTTTCTTCGCGATTATTAGACATCATTCCTAAAGAACGAAAACGAGTGTTGCACGTCCAACATGCGCATTTATAACAAACACCTAATTGTTTAGCTCTTCGTTTCTTAACATATTTGTTTTCTCCAAACTAGATATGTAAGAGATAAATGAATCAAGAAATTTAAGGACTCATGTTTTAACCACTTATTTCTTGTAAGGATTTACTATTTTTTTAGTGTTGGGGTTGGTGCTCAGAGCGCCAATTCCCTTTTGTATTTCCTTGTAAATACTCTTGTAAACGTTTTATTATGAATAAAATAAGCAATTTCTATAATATAATATATCTTCTTATATGGTAAAGATGTAATTGACCTTAGAATAATTAGTCATGATGCAGTTGCAAAAGCGTCGCAACTGACATTGAGTTGTATCATGATGTTGTCATCCTTAGACAGTTCCTGGTCAAGGTTTACACTACCTGGTCAGTACAGTAAACCCGATGAGATTGATACATGTTGTATACTGAAATATTGGATTTCAATGGTTTCTCAATGAACCATGAGTCTTGGAGACTCGTATAGACGTGTAGGTGTTTATAGCGGATAAAAACTGAACTACTCACCGAAGATTCTTAATGGATGGTACACCAACGTCAATAAGAATCTTCTTGGGTTGAGTAGCATTTGTGATTCTTCGACTTGAGATACCACTGTGGGCACATGAGACATCTTCCACACTTAGATGGCAGTCACGTCACCGATCTATTTAGATCAGACCTCCACCTGTTAGTTGGGTGTGGACAGATCATCATGGTGTCCTGTGTGCATCGAGATAAGATCCGTCAGTTCTTTGTACAGAGCATAGGTAGTCCATATATGATTACCAATCAGATAAAAACCATGGGCCCATGGTACACTTTAGAAGTAAGTTCTAAGTGTTCTTTTAGAGATTGCTAATAGAGACATCGACATGATTGTCCCAATAGATATTTGACGTTTACATCTATATCTTTGGGATATATCCGGATACCTGTGATGGAGGAATTAAACATATGCCATGACCTCGACCTGTGTGATTCAGCGAGTTTATCTGTGGTCATCATAATTTACGGGTGGGTAAATTATGGACACGAAATTGGATTTCGTGACAGATATGCTTGAATCTAGAGAGTCTCACTAGTGAAATATACGCGTAGAGCACTAGAGCAACTTTTATGAATAATACTGATTATTTATAAGTCGTTTAAAGGTTAAACGAAAAATACATGCAAATGAACCTAATGGTCATTTCCTAATTACTGTGTATTTGTATTTAATGAAAGATTTTATTAAATACACATTAATTAAATATCAAATTGTGATATTTGACATATATCATAAATATATATGTATTTGGATATTTAAAGTAAATATAATACTTATATTTAAATAATTATTTAATTGTTAGATAATTAAAGTAATTAAAATATAAATATCTTAAGTTATGATAACTTTAGGACATGACTTTAGTTTCTTTATTTGACTTGTTGTAAATCATTAAATGGTGTAATGATCAAATACACAACTTGATTAAAGCTTCATTGAAAAAAAAAAAATATCTAGATATTTGTATATACTCACAATTTCGGCCAAGGGCATTTTGGGAGAGTATATATTGTTTTTTTTTTTAATTTTTCATTCATTAGGTTAACAAGTTACCAAAAACAAACACAAAAGAGTTGAGAGCAAAGAAAGTGAAGAACCAAAAAGAAAAAGCTTGGAAATATTTGATTTTGTAAGTTTTTCTTTAAACTTTTCAATTAAGAAAATATTTCTATCATGCTTAGCTTCAACATGTGTTGCTAGGATGTTTTCTCTACACTATTAGTTTGTGTTTTAAATGGTTTTGGATTTGTTTGAAAGATGAAAGCATGTATGGTATCCAAGTGAGCTTGAAATGAGTTCTTAAGCTCTCGTTTGGTTATTTGATAATCAAGTTGCCATTCTAGAGTTTCTAATCCACTCATTGATGACCTATAATAGTTCTTGAGTTTTTTCATGATGGTGAGACTTGTTTGGTGTGGTAAAGTTTGAATTAAAATGTTGGATTTATTAGATTTGGTGTATTTTGTCAATTTGAAGAAATTATAAAATTAGGGTTCTTAACCCTTTCCAAATTTGGGGATTTTCATATATATGATGTATTATGGTGTTTATATGATGCATATTAATTTTTGGATTGATTGGATTTGATCTTGACATGTTTTGAACAAAAATGAACTAAATTGCAAAAACTGAAAAATTGAGGGACTGTTCGGCAATTTGAAATTTTTTGGGGATTTTGTTGCAATTTTATTTTGATGTGTGGACATGTTGGAAATAATTTTAGAATTGATTTAGAATCATCCAAAATTATATTTGACAATTGAGGACTAAAATGATCAATTTGTAAACTATTGAGCCAATTCGGTAATTAGAAAGAAATTTGATTTTTTGTGTAAAATTTCAATTTTTTTAAGTATTGTGTAATTAAATAAATAATTTTATTTAATTGATCGAAGAAAAATTATTGAAATCGGAAAATTTTGATTTTCCGCGTTCCGTTGCATGACCGGATTTTCCCTATAAAACCCCTACAACATGGTATCAGAGGGAGTCTGATTCTGGACTCACGATATGATTATGCCTTTAAATTCAATGTTTAATTTAATATTTACTTTATGCATGCATGTGTTTATTTAATTTGATTAAATAAAGTAAAAAATATCTTTTGCGGAAAATCTTTAATTAATAAGGTTTTATGATAAATATGTATTTTATGTATGTTACATGGTCCGTCTTGTCAATACGGTTTATGGATTTTTTTTTCTATGACTACATCCGAGAACGTGCCAAAGCTGTGAGGGTGTATGACCGGCGCGTAATCACAAACGTATAACGCAAGCGCACGTATCGTTCAAGTAGTATAAAAGTATCGATCCCACGAGGACTTAGAATCTTTTTTTATTAATTTATGAAGTTAAATATTTACAAGTATCTAATGGATTGGTTGTTTGATTGGGTGGTGACTTTAAAACTTAAAACAAGTAAATAAAATTGCTTGAAAGTAGATTGAAGAAAATTCAAATTTATAAAACTATCCAGGGTTGTGAATCATTCCAATATCTTTATAAAATATGAAGTGGTTATTTTACATTTGTGTAATATATTGGTTTATTAACCTGGAACACGAAATTATGTAAAAGCCTCTTCCGATGGTCAAATAAAAATACCCAGTATAACCCAATTAATCATATTCATATGTTAACCAAGTTATCTGAATTTATTAAGATTAAGTTCCAATTATGGCTACCCCCGCCCGACATGTATATTCCTATCCTGTAAGGAAATCTATTAAATGGTTATCTATCCTCAAGGAAGATCGTGGGCTATTAAGTCTAAGGCCTTAAACCTAAAATACCTTTTCCAAGTTCATTTTAAGTTTACCGATTCAATCTTATTAATGGCCAGTTAACAAGATGCATTAAGACTAAGGCTCAATAAATAAACCTTTATATTACCCAAACCGTAATTTGACCCCTTATAAATCGGTGATATTGGACTTCATCACAACCCCAGATAATTGGTTTAGTTACGACACATATTTACGGGTAGTAAAAACTTAAATAAAATAAAAGACATAAAGTAAAATGCTGAAAAGTAAATTGCTGAAAAGTAAATAACGAAAAGTAAATGCTGAAATTAAATAATGAAAAGTAAATGCTGAAAAGTAAATGCTGAAAATAAATTACTGAAAAGTAAATGCTGAAAGTAAATTGCTGAAAAGTAAATTGCTGAAAAGTAAATGCTGAAAGTAAATTACTGAAAAGTAAATAAAGTAAAAGTACAATAAAAGAAAATGCTGAGGTAAAAGGATCCACTCTTATTACTACTATTTTAGATATCTCCCTTAATATAATAGATTAAATTTGCATGATAATTACCAACCAGCCATATAGGCGGTATCCAGATTAAGTCAAATTAATAATTAATTACCAACCGATCAATCAGGCGGTATCCAGTTTAGTCAGGTTAAAACCAATTTAAATAATACGAACCGACCAATATGGCGGTATCCTCGTTAAGTCAGGTTTTAACTAGTTTATATATTATAATCAGGGGAGATTAATCTAAATAGCAATAATAAAAGCTTTACCTTTTACCCCAATAAGGGGGAGTTACCTTCTCATTGCTTGAAAAGTAAAAACTGAAAAATTAAAGAAAGGAAAGTACTGTGCGTAAAAGTAAAATGCGGAAAGTAAAAACTGAAAAGTAAAGAAAAGAAAGTGCGAAAGTGGAAATTAATTACTGAAAGCTGTAAATAAACAAACAAGCTACAATCTTCTTAGTTATTCTTAAGGAATTTCAAAGAAGAAATTATGAATTTACAAATGAAATGGCTTGGTATTTATAGGCAAAATTTTGCTCCATCAAATCATCCATCAAATGCTCCACCAAATCCATTATTAATTGCTCCACTAATTACTCCACCAAATCCATTATTAATTGCTCCACTAATTGCTATCATGTTTGGTGGTGATTTGATAATTTTTAATATCTATTTATTAATTTATTTTTTTGCTTTGAAAATGACTTTAATGATTACACATAACACACTTCCGGATGTTTCATCAATTTCGGTCATGAAATCTTCAGAATTAGAAATTTTTTGTCTTTAAAAGTTGTAGATCTTTAAGTCTTCTTTAATCTGGAACTTGAATCAGCTCAATCCGATATCGGAGTAAAAAGTTATTCCCAAATACGAAAGATGCGCAAAATTGGAATTTCCAAAACTGCACTTCGTTAAAACGCCATTTCAAGTTTCCAATCTCCAAAATTAATATGTCAAGTCCAATATTTGCCCTCATTTGACCCACATTTCGTCCTAAATGATTTCTTTCAGTCCCAATATTTTTTTATCTACAAAATAAACTAAAACATATCAAAACGTTCATCAAACCCGAGAAATTAAATGTGGGACACAGAAACTGGACAACGCATGCTGTCCCGGGCTCGTGGCCCGGTCAGGAGTACGGAGTAGCCACGGGGGACTAAACCAGAGAATAATGGAGTCGCCACCCGGTGTGAACCGGGAAAATCAAATTTAAGGCCGCACTCACCCCTCGCAAGGGAAGACCTCAAACCGTTGGGTTCGGAATGGTCCCTTACTTATGCCACTTGTAATGAAAGGATTTATGTAATAATTTAATCTGGCTTAAGTAGCACTTATTTCCAAGAGTATCATGCTTCTAAATTCACATGTACAAAATCAAACTCACACCTAAGTTTACATATATTTCACATCTAAGATTGCATGCTTGAAAGTACATCAAAGGAGCGACAAACATACAACTTCAATGGCATATTATATTCAAGAAAACACAAGCACACATACTAACCACACAAGCACACATGTGAGCACCTTCTCAAGTGGTACGTGGAATTGTATCCCAAGTACAGACCGTACTACCGTCCATTCGGAATCGGCTACGGAATTTATGTCTGGATTTCCATCCGATATACCACAAGAAATAATACTCAAATGTTATCATGACATAGATATATGAATTGTAATACATTAAACACATTGTATTCATACATGTGGGGATAGCTACTAGGAAAACTATGTATGAAATCTGATGAAAAAGACTCAGTTCAGTGGGTGCGCGTTCTCGTAGCGTTTGAAAACGCGTTGGAATGATAAACAGAAGGTTCGAGTTCGTATAGCGTTCGAGAACTCGTTCGAACGGAACCAGACCTGATGCATGATAAGACTAAGAAAGTACGTGTGTGTTCGCGTAGCGTTCGAGAACGCGTTCGAACGGTAAATAGAAGGTTCGCGTTCGTATAGCGTTCGAGAACGCGTTCGAACAGAACCAGACCTGATGCATGAAGAGACTAAGAAAGTGCATGTGCGTTCGTGTAGCGTTCGAGAATGAGTTCGAACGGTAAACAGAAGGTTTGCGTTCGTGTAGCGTTCGAGAACTCGTTCGAATGGACCCAGACCTGATGCATGCAACACAAAGAATAAAGACAACAATGTCAAGCTCAGTATGTCCGATTAAAGGTATCTTGCATTCAACCGAACACACATCAACCGGCGCGGCAAAGCATCGTGGTAAAGGGCTTTAACCCCTCCCCATAGGGGATCTTTCATTCCACTTACTAAGCCCATGCGCTCGATTGAATCATGCATACAAAGAATTAAAAACAATAATATCAGACTTAGTATGCCCGATTGAACGTATCTTGCATTCAACCGAACACACATCAACCGGCGCGGCAAAGCATCGTGATAAAGGGCTTTAACCCATCCCCATAGGGGATCTTTCATTCCACTTACTAAGCCCATGCGCTCGATTGAATCATACATAAATAAGCAACATGCAGAATTCAAGTGACGAAAAATAAATAAACCAAAGCAACACAAAACAAAAGAGGGTGACGTTTACTCAAGCGGTACGTGGAGTTGTATCCCGAGTACAGATCATACTACCGTCCATTCGGAATCGGCTATGAAATTTATGTCCGGGTTTCCATCCGATATACCGCGAGAGTTGACACATCTCTCATTTTATTCCAAAGCCACAACATACAACATCTCATAATTCATGCATATTTATCTACTCAAGGGCCACAACATACATTTCAACATGACAATCATGCAAGCAATATTCAATAAATAATAAGAGAAAACGAGTGTGGAAAATACCCTCAGGTCTAACCTTTTTGCCAACTTTCAGGCTTGCGTTTCACGGATGTCGGAAGGGTACAGCTCCTCAACTTCTCCGGTTCACTGGTTTAGCGTCCTAGCCCACTGTTTTGCTGTTTTGCTTGTTGTTCAGTCTCCGTTCTGCTGCTGTTCGGCCTCTGTTTTGCTGCTCACTGTTCATGTCACTTGTTTTGACATTTCAACGGACTGTTCCGAGTGTTTTTTGTGGGTTTTTAGTGTAGTCTTGTGTGATTATTTTAAGGATTATGAATGCAGTTTTTATGTTACTGTTTTGAGGATTTTTGTGGGTTGTTGTTTCGGTGATATAGGGAGGCTTATGGGGCTGTGTTTTTCGGTCAAGTAGGGGAATGAGATGAAGAGAAATTTGTTATATTTTTTTTGTGTAATATGCGTGAATGGAGAGCTTGGAGAAGGGGATTGGAAATTCTTTGCTTCTTTTTTCTTGTGATGGGCGTCAATTAGGAGGAGTGAATGCCTTGGAGAGGTGTGGTTTATATAGAGAAAGGCTAGGGCTTCACCTTGTCTCACAAGGAAGGGATTTTGGCATTAAAAGGAGGATTTGATTTGGTATTCAACAAGGAAAGGATTAGATTGAGGGGGACAAATCTTGGCTAGATTAGGAATGCAAAATATTTAATTGGTTATGATTGATTTTAATTAGGCATGATATTTGTTAAGTTTGGTATATAATATATTTGATTTATCTTTATTAGGTATGATTATATTTTATGTTTTATTTAATTGGTAAATGGTTTAATTATTTTATTTAATATTTAATTTAATTTCCCATGTGTTTTAAATGTGTTTTATTAATTGGGATGTGTTTTATGGGCTTTGGGGGGCTAATTGGGCTGGGGTGCGAGGCTAGCAGCAAAACCAGAAATACTGACTCCGTTCGAACGCCCATTCAAACGCTACACGAACGTCCACAATCTGCCTAACGTTCGAACGAAGTAACGAACGCAGCACTAACGAAGACAGTGAACTTGTGAAATGAACTTGATGACGTACTTATTCTGAATTTCCCCTTCCGACCTCCATTTCTCGCAATATCCTTAGCTAAAAAGGTAGTGCCTCTAACTGAGACTCATCACCGGGTTTCACATGCGAAAATGCAATACCTACAGTCGCCCCCACTTTGATGGGACTTGTGCAGTGTGTGGCTTTGAACAATCCTATCAATGTTATGCAATGTATTTTCACTTACCTGGCTCGGCTGCTGCCTCGAGCTGAGTTGGTGCTGCAGTGGACCTCGATCCTGGGACGCATCCCAATAACTGCAACCGACAATGGGGGCACCTCGACCTTGGGCACCTCGACCCAATATCGCTGACAATAAGGACCTCGCCCTCGAACTGATGATGTAGTGGGCACCTCGACCCAGAACTACAACTGACAACGGGGGCACCTCGACCCTGGGCACCTCGACCCAACACCGCTGACCATAGGGACCTCGCCCTCGAACTGATGATGTAGTGGATACCTCGACCCTGGGCACCTCGACCCGGAACTACAACTGACAACGGGGGCACCTCGACCCAACACCGCTGACCATAGGGACCTCGCCCTCGAACTGATGATGTAGTGGGTACCTCGACCCTGGGCACCTCGACCTGGAACTACAACTGACAACGGGGGCCTCGCCCTTAAGCTGATATGGGCCTCGCCCCCGAGCCGACATGATATGGGCCTCGCCCCCAAGCTGATATGGGCCTCGCCCATTGGGACTCATCCCAAAAACTGAAATTGCGCTGACGCTGCTTGGCTCATTTCTGCCGCTTTCTCCTTTTTTCGAACCTGCGAACACAAAACAAAAACAAACACGAAGAGAATGCAATGTTACATGTATGCATGAATGATTTTCTTATTCCGTTGGGTTAGGTCTTCTGCTAATTCCCATGGTGACTGCTCGGTCTTCTCTCCCTCAGGCAAAGTATTGCTTCAATCTGTCTACGTTGATCGGCTCGGTGAACTCGTTCCCCTCCAAGTCTGATAGCTTCACTGCTCCATTTCCCATTACCTTCTGCACTATATAAGGTCCTTCCCAGTTTGGTCTGAATTTTCCTCTCGGATCTGTCATCGACGGCCTCGACTGCTTAAGTACCAAATCACCTTTTCTGATCTTGGTGGGACGTACTTTCTTGTTGAATGCTCGGGCTAGTCTCTTCTGATACAACTGCATGTGATACAAAGACTTATTTCTCTTCTTATCCAATAGTGCTAACTGATCAAACCTCTATGCGACCCACTCCTGTTCCGGTAATTCTGCCTCTGCTAATACCCTCATAGACTGTATTTCCACTTCTACTGGTAACACTGCTTCCATTCCATAGACCAAAGAGTAAGGTGTGGCGCCTGTTGCTGTCCTCACTGATGTTCTGTACCCCCACAGAGCATATGGTAATTTCTCGGCCCAATCTCTGCAGTTCTCTGTCATCTTGGATAAAATCGTCTTTATGGTCTTGTTGGCTGCCTCAACTGCCCCATTTGCCTGCGGCCTGTACGGTGATGACTTGTGGTGGCCTATCCCGTACCTCTGCAACATTGCCTTCGTCTCTCCTTGAAACTGAACTCCGTTGTCTGTCACTACATGATGCGGCATACCATACCGACAAATGAGGTTCCGAGCTATAAACTTTGCCATCTGTTTTGCTGTAACATTGCGGAATGATTCGGCTTCCACCCACTTCGAGAAGTAATCTACTGCCACTACTATGAAGCGATGCCCATTTGATGCATTCGGTCGAATTTCCCCAATCATATCAATCCCCCATGCTGAGAAATGCCACGGCTCTGACAACCCGTGCAACTCTGTGTGCGGTAAGTGATTCAAATTACCGTGTGCTTGACAGTCATGACAGTGCTTTACCATCTTCGCGCAGTCTGTTTCCATGGTTGACCAATAAAAACCTTGTCTCACTATCTTGCGGGACAGATTCAACCCGTTCATGTGCGGACCACATACCCCGGCGTGTATTCCTTCCATTACATGCTGAGCTTCTTCCTTTCTCAAACACTTCAACTGAATACCGTTTGCTTGCCTCTTGTACAGTTCCCCTTTCAAAATCACATACTGGGAAGCTAACTTCTGAATGGCTATTCTGTCTTTTCTGCCTGCCCCTTCCGGGAGTTCACCATGTTCCAGATACCTCTGAATGTCATAGTACCAAGGTTTACCATCGTCGACCTCAACTTCCAGAATTCTTTCTATCTCATAAACAGGTCTGCTCGCTATTGTCAGTATCAACGGTCTCATCACTAACTTTTCTGGATTTTCCCAAGTTGCTGCAAGTGTAGTGACCGGTGCAAACACACGCGTATAACGCAAGCGCACGTATCGTTCAAGTAGTATAAAAATATCGATCCCACGAGGACTTAATTCCTACTGTTGTTATTAATTGTTGAATCTATTTATTTACAAATATCTAATTAAAGGGAGAAGAGAATGATTGTTTGATTGGTTGAATGTGATTGTGGTTTTTCTAAATAAATAAAAAGACAAAAGAAAATACTAAGGAAAATAACAAAAGACACAAAGATCTAGGGTTGTGAATCATTCTAATATCTTTTAAAAGATGAAGTGATTATTTTATGTTTGTGTAATAAATCGGTTTACTAACCTGGAACACTAAATTATGCAAAAGCCTCTGTCGATGGTCAGACGCAAATACCCAGTTTAACCCAATTGAACCATATGTCTATGTCAACCAAATTATCTGGATTCATTAAGTTTAAGTTCCAATTATGGCTACCCCGCCCGACAGGTATATTCCTATCCTGTAAGGAAATCTATTAAATGGTTATCTATCCTCAAGGAAGATCGTGAGCTATTAAGTCTAAGGCTGAAACCTAAAATCCCTATGTCTAGTTCATTTTAGATTTACCACATCAATCTTATTGGTGATCAGACAACAAGAAGCATTAAGCTTAAGACTTAATAAGTAAGCCTTTAAATTACCCAAACTATAAAATAACCCCTTATAAATCGGTGATATTAAAAGTCATCACAACCCCAGATAACTAACACATAACTAGGGCTAGTAAAAACATAAAAGTAAAAGACATAAAGTAAAAGCTGAGAAGTAAATTACAATAAAATGCTAAGGTAAAAGGAATTACTTTTACTACTACTAATTTAGATATCTCCCATAAAATAATATATAAACTTGTGATAATATTACCAACCGACAAATCTGGAGGTATCCTGATTAAGTCAAATTAAGTCCAACCAGCCATAAAGGCGGAACCAAAATTAAATTACCAACCGACCAATCTGGCGGTATCCTTTATTAGTCAGGTTTAAACCAGATTAAAATTAAATTACCAACCGGCCAATATAACGATATCCTTTTTAAGTCAGTATTTTAAATAGTGAATATATTATTTTTAAGGGAGATTAATCTAAATAGTAACAGTAAAAGAATTACCTTTCCCCCTAGCTGGGGAAGTTACCTACTCATGGTGAATAGTAAAAACTGTAAAAAGTAAAAAGTAAAAATTAAATTATTATTATCACAAAACGTAATTAAAATTATTTACAAAACTAAAAATTAAAAAACTAAAAAAAACTAAAAACTAAAGAATCTAGAGAGAGAAACTCTCTCTTTAGATAGAATAGAAGAGAGAGGAAGGTGCACTGAATTCTGAAATCTCGAGCTCAATTTATAGGCACGGATAAGCTTCCAGCGTCGCGACGCCAAGGCCTCTGGCGTCGGTACGCCAGCTTTTGTTGACGTGGCAAGCTCTGGTTCGCTGGTTTGAAGATTCTGGATAAGCTGATAAGGTGACACGTGGCGCGGTGGTTGAGCTTCAATTATTATGACACGTGGCGAATTCTGATTGGTCATTGAGATTCTTATCCGCCACGTGTCAGATAAGGATTAGATACTCAATTATTGATGCTGACGTGGCGGTGATGTGGCGACGACATGGCGACACGTGGGAAAGAGACTATCGGCACCATAGAATTGCGACACGTGTCACTTCCTGATTGGCTGATGATGATGTGGCACGACACGTGGCAATTTTGACTTGTTGACTTGCTGACGTGGCTGATGACATGGAGACACGTAGGCTGACACGTGGTACATGTGGCGATGATGACTGTCGGCACCGTAGGATGCTGACACGTGTCACGGCGCATGTTAGCAGATCGGCTGTGATGGTGACACGTGGCACAACGCATTTTAGCAAAGTCAAACTTTTCTCAGATTCTGATTTATGGACCCGGCGCACGTTAGCACTCTTCGGCGCATTTTAGGCGTCGCGACGTAGAAGTCTTGGCGTCGCGACGCTATTAAGACTAAAATATCACTGTTGACGCATTTTTGTCCGTTTTTGCCCCAAATTGCCTCCAATGCTTTCCAAACTTTATTTATCTGTAAAATAACACAAAATACATCAAAACGTTCACAAAACTCAAGAAAATATACAAAATATTAGGTCAAATGAGTGGGAATAAGTGATATAAATACCACTCATCATGTAGCCAATGCATCTGCCATCTGATTCTCTTCTCTCGGTAAGTGCTGAAACTTACACTCGGGGATAACCTGTGCCAATTTTCTGAGGTGAAGAAGGTAAGGTTTCAACCGTTCTTCTTTCAATTCCCATTCTCCTCGCATCTGCTGGACTACCAACATAGAATCTCCGTAGACTTCCACACTTCCGGCCTTCAAGGCTATCAATGCCGTCAAACCAAAAGCACATGCTTCATACTCGGCCATGTTGTTAGTCACTCTGAATGTCAACCTCTTGGCCAAAGGCAAAGTCTCTTCCTCGGGGGTCACTATCACGATCCCAATTCTGGCTCCCTTGTAATTCACTGCTCCGTCAAAATACATCTTCCATCTCTGGACTGTTATTGCTTGGATCTCTTCATCTGGAAATTCAAACTTATACTGATCCCCCTCAACAGGTTGCATTGCCAGAAACTCTGCTACTGCTCGCCATTTGATCACTTTGGAGGTGAGATACTCAATGTCAAACTCTGTCAGCAATACCAACCATCTGCCCAATTTTCCCACTAGTGAAGGCACCGAATGAAGATACTTCAGAGGATTCTCCTTTGCCACTACCTGGATCTTGTATGACTGGAAGTAATGTCGCAACTTTCTGGAAGCCCATACCACGGCAAGACAGATCTTCTCAACTTCTTGATACCGAGCCTCATACGGGAGCATCTTCTTACTCAGATAATAGACTGCATGTTCTACCCCTGTCTCATCAGCCTGTACCATCATCGCCCCCAGTGCTTCTGATTCTATAGCCAAATACAATATCAAAGGTCTGCCCGGTCTCAGAGGTTTCAATACAGGAGGCTTTACCAAATACTCTCTGATTTTGTCGAAGGCTGTCTGACACTGTTCATTCCATCTCACTGGCTGATCTTTTCTCAACAGTTTGAAGATAGGCTCACATACTGATGTCAACTTGGCAATGAACCGACTGATGTACTGAATCTTTCCCAAGAATGCTCTGACTTCTTTTTCTGTCTTCGGTGCAGGCATTTCTGTGATTGCCTTGATCTTTTCGGAATCTACCTCTATTCCGCCCATTCCCACTGTATGACCAAGCAATTTCCCTGATGTCACCCCAAACACACATTTCTTAGGGTTTAGCCGCAGGTTGTATCTGTCAACTCTCTGAAGAAACCTTTCCAGTGCTTCAATATGCCCAACTCTTGTCTCTGATTTTACCATCATGTCATCCACATACATTTCAATCTCTTTGTGCATCAAGTTATGGAAAAGTGTAGTGGCCATCCGCTGATAAGTAGCCCCCGCATTCTTAAGCCCAAACGGCATAACCTTGTAACAATAAGTACCCCACTCAGTAACAAATGCAGTCTTATGTTTGTCTTCCTCAGCCATGAGAACCTGATTGTAACCTGAAAATCCATCTGCAAATGAATACATAGCAGATAAAGCCGCACTATAAACCAGAACATCTATATGCGGCAGAGGAAAATCATCTTTCGGACAAGCCTTGTTGAGATCTCTATAGTCTACACACATTCTGACCTTCCCATCTTTCTTCGGCACTGGTACTATATTAGCCAACCACTCAGGATATTTTACTACTTCTAAGAACCCCACATCTATCTGTTTCTTAACTTCCTCTCTGACTTTCTCAGCCCATTCTGGTCTCATCCGTCGGAGTTTTTGTTTTACTGGCCTCATATTTGGATAAGTTGGTATTGTGTGCTGGGCAATGTTTCTGTCTACCCCAGGCATTTCCTCATAGGACCAAGCAAACACTTTGGCATATCTGACCAACACTTCTTCTAGTTTCTCCCTCTCTTCGGAGGTTACTTCACTTGCAATCAGAATTTCCTTGGGGTTCTCAAGTGTACCCAAGTTAAATGCAATAGTTCTGGCTGAACTGATGTCAAATATGCTTGATTCGTGCAGTGTAAAAGGAAATGACTCAGGCAAGTAAGCAAAAGAGATGTCTTTATTATTGGATAATGCGAAGTACATTCAAACAAATCAAGAAGGTAAATGTCTTCATCATCTATAGACATTTCTTCATCTGCAATCAGATTTTCCTCAGGCTTTTCGTCCTCTCCCAGAGTCAGGATCTCCAACTTCATCAGTTCTTCCTCCCAATTCTCTTCTTCTTTCTCTACAATTTCTTCAACTATCAGCTTCTTACCCAACATATCCTGGAAGATCTCAAACCCAGGTACCACAATTCCATTAACTTCCACAGGTTTAGGCTCCCCTTGATATCCTGAAGCTTTCACAAAACATTCCATCAGTTTCAGGCCATTTTTCTTGACCTTTGGCTTTTCTTCATCAGACTTGTACCCCAAACCCTTCCGAGTAGTCTGTCCTCTGAAATCTGGTAATTTTGAACCTTTACCCGGCTCAAACTTCATTTTCTTCATAATCCTAGCCACCCTAGGATCCACCCACTCCTCAAAAGTAGCTGACACCTGAAACCTCGTGAAAGGTTGTATCTCCAAGGCATCCGCGACATTATCTAACTCAGCCCGGATGGTAACAACTTCTCCCTCATACGGGAACTTGATCATCTGATGCAAAGTGGAAGGCACGCCCCCAAGTTTGTGAAACCAAGGCCTTCCCAACAATAAGGTGAAAGTAGCCGGGATGTCCAGTACTGTGAACTCTACCTCATCTTCAATCGGTCCTACCTTGACCATAGCCACAAAGGTACCCTCAACTCCTCTTTTACTGTCATCATAAGCCTTAATAGTCATACTGGAGGGGTCCAAATCTGTTGCTTTCATACCCAATCTCGCCAGAATTTTCAGCGGGCACACATTGATGGACGAACCGTCATCTACCATTACACATGAAGTTCTCTTGCCCCTCACCTCGGCCCTGATAAATAGAGGCATGTTATGATTTCTCCCCTCCGCCGGGAGTTCATCCTCAGAAAAAGATATCTGCAAAGCTTCTTTCTGAACCGACCCAACAAACATTGCAGGGTTGGCGTCTTCCGGTACCACAATCTTGCTCAAGGCCTCAACCATGGCTTGCCTATGCTCTCGAGATGCACATAACAGTTCCCAGATACTCACTTGTGCTCTAGTCTTCCTCAATTGCCTCAGCACTATATCCCCCTCAGTATTTTCTGCAGTCTCAACCACTTCTCTACCATCTGTCAAAACTTCATTACCCTTTTCCGCCATATCATTGTAGAAACGACCACTGCGCGTCATTCCCCTTACTTCTTCCTCATCGCTGCTAGAGAAATCAAGCCAAAAGCTTTTCCCCTGCTCAAACTCATCTTCACTAGTACTATCCCAGATTCCCAGGCAAAAGGCTTGAGGGTAAAAGGATTTCAGGACAAGGTCTTCTGGGAGGCCAGAATTGATCATATAGGCTGGTGGTGGTACGACACGGTAGTTGGGTAAGGGGTTTCTGTGTGTGTCAGGCTGTTCTGTTTCTGGGTCAGGTATTTTCTTGGAGTCTATCAGGTCTTGGATTTCATGGCTGAGTCGGGCGCAGTTGTCGTTGTCATGGCCCTTTTGTTGGTGAAAGTGATAGTAAAGGCTTAGGTTATAATGTGATGGTAGGGGATTGGGTAATGGTTTGGCTTCCAATGGTTTTAAGAGCCCTTGCCTCTTCAATTTCTCTAGCACCTTGGACAGGGGCCTTCCCAAGTTGGAAAACTGCCGGTTCCGGATAGCGGCAATCTCAGCAGAAACGGGCTTTGCTCCCGATGTTCCCCCAATGGGCCTCCTGTTCAGACCATAGAATTTTCTGTTTTCCGCCTCTTCGTCTTCAATGTCCATGACAGTCTCCCTCAACTACCGAAAGTCTGTAATCACGGAGGTCATCCTCCTCAACTTGCTGTAAATGGAGGGCCTGGTGCCCTTGATAATCATTTTAATTTGGTCCTTCTCTGAGGGCCTAGTCTATATTTTCAATAACTGACCCCTCCACCGGTCCACATACTCCTTAAAACTCTCTTCCGCTTTCTGCTTAACATTCTCCAGATCACGGAGTGACAGATCGATCTCTAAGTCAGTGACATACTGCTTCAGGAAAGCATCGGCCAACTCCCTCCAATCTTCCTTCACTTTCTTCTCCAAACTGTGGTACCATACCACGGGAGCTCCTTCAAGCGACATTCCAAACATTTTCTGCACTTGGCGCTGAGATAAGCCAACTGAACTCATGACTGATACAAACTGTCGGAGATGCACCCTTGGATCCCCATTCCCGTTAAACTTAGCCATATCAGGCATCTTGAACCGTGCTGGCAACTGTTCCTCGAAAGTCAGTGTGTCATAATCCAGCAGATCCTCATTCTTACCCCTCATCTTGCGGGTAACTGACTCAACCTGATCCCGAAGTTTCTGTAACTCTGCCTGCTGCCCATACACTCTGCCTGCTGCATACTCTGCCATATCATCATCAAAAGTGGGGATATCATCCCCCAACCCATTCGGAGGCTCCTCACGCCTCACATTCTCAGAAATACCCCAGGACGGGGCACAACTATACCAGCCACAGCAGTAGTCAAAGCTTGCAACTGTTCAGTGACCTTGGCGAGACTGTTCTCTAACTGATCCATTCGGGATACCTCATTACCAGATTCACTCATGACTGTTACTGTTCTCTTAATGAGTCTTGTCCCTTCTCTAACCCAAACGGTATCTATGATGTCTTTTTGAGACATAGAGGGTGTTAACATGATATATGTATGCATGAGGTGCATGAGATGCAGGTAACATATATAACATACTAAATTAAAACTAAAATTTTCAAACAAATCGGACTGTTATCATTTTAGAAGCTTTCGGGCTAGTTGTTATAGGAGTGAACTCATCCCAGTTTAAATGGCCCAACGAGTTCACATCTCAGGACAAAGAGCCCGACTAAATCCAAATGGTAACGTTCTGAACACAAGCACAAAGTGGCCCATCAACACTTAGAAGCCTTTGGCCCAACCGTCATAAAATACGTTCTTGTCCCAGTTTAAATGGCCCAACAAGCCCATATCTCATGACAAATGGTCCAAATGGATCCAAACGACGATGTTTTCACACACAAGCATAAAAGATAATCCAAACATAAAGTAATAATTTCTACGGAATGGCCCATCAACATTTCAGAAGCTTTGGGTCTAATGGTCATAATGTACGAACTCGCCCCAGTTTAAATGGCCCAGCAAGTCCGCATTTCTGACAATGGTCCAACTGCATCCAAATGAGGATGGTCCACTAGCACATACTCAAGGAAATAATTGTTACTTTAACCATGCAAACCCGGTCTATGGGTGGGTTCGTAGGAGTATAGACAAAGGCTCTCACCGGCGAAGGATGGCCCACAACTAGGTCTCCCCACTCAAGGGTTCGAGCGACCAAGTGAGCGCACCCTCTTTTATACACTAAGGTACATGCCAATGAGCTATGGTGTGTGACGGACTGTCAAATGGATTTCTCGTTGTAGATTCCCCAGAGGGAAGGTGGAGCGAGGCTCACTTAAATACCCAAGCCTCTTAGGCTCTTATCGCTTGGTGTCAGGAATAAACAACGAGTCCTCCAAATTAGTCCATCACAATAGGCTACGGGTAGATGGCTATATAGGTGCCTTCACAGCTTTTCCTTCTAGAAAGGTAGTGAATGAAGGAAGACACCAAACCATTACCTAGCCTTAAAATGCCTTTGATTAAACCCCCATTTTATCCACTATAGACACGGTCAATTAAAACATAAATCCAATCATTACAAGACAATATTCGGGGCCGATTCTCTATCTCCAGTGGAGTCGCCAGACTATGGGACACAGAAACTGGACGACGCATGCTGTCCCGGGCTCGCGGCCCGGTCGGGAGTACGGAGTAGCCACAGGGGACTAAATTGGAGAATAATGGAGTCGCCACCCGGTGTGAACCGGGAAAATGAGATTTAAGGCCGCACTCACCCCTCGCAAGGGAAGACCTCAAACCGTTGGGTTCGGAATGGTCCCTTACTTATGCCACTTGTAATGAAAGGATTTATGTAATAATTTAATCAGGCTTAAGTAGCACTTATTTCCAAGAGTATCATGCTTCTAAATTCACATGTACAAAATCAAACTTACACCTAAGTTTACATATTTCACATCTAAGATTGCATGCTTGAAAGTACATCAAATGAGCGACAAACATACAACTTCACTGGCATATTATATTCAAGAAAACACAAGCACACATACTAACCACACAAGCACACATGTGAGCACCTTCTCAAGTGGTACGTGGAATTGTATCCCAAGTACAGACCGTACTACCGTCCATTCGGAATCGGCTACGAAATTTATGTCTGGGTTTCCATTCGATATACCACAAGAAATAATACTCAAATGTTATCATGACATAGGTATATGAATTGTAATACATTAAACACATTGTATTCATACATGTGGGGATAGCTACTAGGAAAACTATGTATGAAATCTGATGAAAAGGACTAAGTTTAGTGGGTGCGCATTCGCGTAGCGTTTGAAAACACGTTCGAACGGTAAACAGAAGGTTCGCGTTCATATAGCGTTCGAGAACACGTTCGAACGGAACCAGACCTGATGCATGATAAGACTAAGAAAGTGCGTGTGCATTCGCGTAGCGTTCGAGAACGCGTTCGAACGGTAAATATAAGGTTCGCGTTCGTATAACGTTCGAGAACGCGTTCGAACGGAACCAGACCTGATGCATGAAGAGACTAAGAAAGTGCGTGTGCGTTCACGTAGCATTCGAGAATGAGTTCGAACGGTAAACAGAAGGTTTGCGTTCATGTAGCGTTCGAGAACGTGTTCGAACGGAACCAGACCTGATGCATGCTACACAAAGAATAAAGACAATAATGTCAAGCTCAGTATGTCCGATTAAACGTATCTTGCATTCAACCGAACACACATCAACCGGTGCGGCAAAGCATCGTGGTAAAGGGCTTTAACCCCTCCCCATAGGGGATCTTTCATTCCACTTACTAAGCCCATGCGCTCGATTGAATCATGCATACAAAGAATTAAAAACAATAATATCAGACTTAGTATACCCGATTGAACGTATCTTGCATTCAACCGAACACACATCAACCGGCGCGGCAAAGCAAGTGATAAAGGGCTTTAACCCCTCCCCATAGGGGATCTTTCATTCCACTTACTAAGCCCATGCGCTCGATTGAATCATACATAAATAAGCAACATGCAGAATTCAAGTGACGAAAAAATAAATAAACCAAAGCAACACAAAACAAAAGAGGGTGACGTTTACTCAAGCGGTACGTGGAGTTGTATCCCGAGTACAGATCATACTACCGTCCATTCGGAATCGGCTATGAAATTTATGTCCGGGTTTCCATCCGATATACCGCGAGAGTTGACACATCTCTCATTTTAATCGAAAGCCACAACATAAACATCTCATAATTCATGCATATTTATCTACTCAAGGGCCACAACATACATTTCAACATGACAATCATGCAAGCAATATTCAATAAATAATAACAGAAAACGAGTGTGGAAAATACCCTCAGGTCTAACCTTTTTGCCAACTTTCAGGCTTGCGTTTCACGGACGTCGGAAGGGTACAACTCCTCAACTTCTCCGGTTCACTGGTTTAGCGTCCTAGCCCACTGTTTTGCTGTTTTGTTTGCTGTTCGGTCTGTTCTGCTGCTGTTTGGCGTCTGTTTTGCTGCTCACTGTTCAGGTCACTTGTTTTGACGTTTCAACGGACTGTTCCGAGTGTTTTTTGTGGGTTTTTAGTGTAGTCTTATGTGATTATTTTAAGGATTATGAATGCAGTTTTTATGTTACTATTTTGAGGATTTTTGTGGGTTGTTGTTTCGGTGATATAGGGAGGCTTATGGGGCTGTGTTTTTCGGTCAAGTAGGGGAATGAGATGAAGAGAAATTTGTTATATTTTTTTTGTGTAATATGCGTGAATGGAGAGCTTGGAGAGGGGGATTGGAAATTCTTTGCTTCTTTTTTCTTGTGATGGGCGTCAATTAGGAGGAGTGAATGCCTTGGAGAGGTGTGGTTTATATAGAGAAAGGCTAGGGCTTCACCTTGTCTCACAAGGAAGAGATTTTGGCATTAAAAGGAGGATTTGATTTGGTATTCAACAAGGAAAGGATTAGATTGAGGGGGGACAAATCTTGGCTAGATTAGGAATGCAAAATATTTAATTGGTTATGATTGATTTTAATTAGGCATGATATTTGTTAAGTTTGTCATATAATATATTTGATTTATCTTTATTAGGTATGATTATATTTTATGTTTTATTTAATTGGTAAATGGTTTAATTATTTTATTTAATATTTAATTTAATTTCCATGTGTTTTAAATGTGTTTTATTAATTGGGATGTGTTTTATGGGCTTTGGGGGGCTAATTGGGCTGGGGTGCGAGGCTAGCAGCAAAACCAGAAATACCGACTCCGTTCGAACGCCCATTCGAACGCTACACGAACGTCCGCAATCTGCCTGACGTTCGAACGAAGTAACGAACGCAGCACTAACGAAGACAGTGAACTTGTGAAATGAACTTGATGACGTACTTATTCTGAATTTCCCCTTCCGACCTCCGTTTCCCGCAATATCCTTAGCTAAAAAGGTAGTGCCTCCAACTGAGACTCATCATCGGGTTTCACATGCGAAAATGCAATGCCTACACTAAACAAAATATTAAGTAAAAGGGGCGGTAAATATTGATATATTTTCCGCTCATCACACCCCCATACCTAACATTTTACTAGTCCTCGAGCAAAAAAATAAAATAAAATACAATAAATAATTAAAATAAACTAAGCCATTTTCGTAGGGATCACAGTTGCATTTAGCGTATGCAACAAGCCTTTAAACCCCTAGGTGTCCCTAGTGGACGAGTTGCAGTCTCGTGAGGGTTTACAGCAACGATACCCACAAACGTTTTACAAAAGTAAAAAAGATAATTAAACTAATGCACACAAAAGCAAAAAGACAAGAGAAAAGAGAATAAAGAAGTTAGTGACTAAACAGATGAAACATCGAATCCAAGTCAATAGCTGTTTTGTTTCATTCTAAATTACCGAATAAGTAAATTCTCTGATTATTTTTACCATTCTCCATATACACAGTCAACAAAATATTAATCAACTCATTTTTGCCCACAATAGTCACAAGTACAGTTGAGAAGAAAGTAATATTTTGTCTTAAAGTTATATCAGATTTCACACCTTTTTTTAAGCAATGGAATAATTTTTCCGACTTTTCTAATTTTTTTTCTTTGATTTTTTGATTTTTTGATTTATTTATATGCAATATCTTCCACCTACGTAGTGAGTTTTGGGTCAGTGACTCCCAAACCAGTTGGCTTTAGGGCACTAGGTGTTAAGATACCCTTACGGACTTAATTACTGAGACTTCAGATATATATATTTTTTGGAAAAATCTTCGATCCATGTAATGAGCTTTGGGCCAGTGACTCTCAAACCAGTTGGTTTTAGGGCACTAGGTGTTAAGACACCCTTACAGACTTAATAACTCGGATCTCAGACATTTTTTTTTATCCCATCGCTTTTTTAGATGCTTCCTCCAATTAAACTAGAGCACTAAATATTACAAACTTTTCAATTATAGCTAATGTCTGTATGGTACTATGTATGTTGATAATACTTGTCAACTGAACATATGAAGATTCATTTTAGTCAGTATTATAGAGAATTCAAAAATTAAATTATTCAAAAGGAAATAAACAAAAATTAACTTGTTCCGAAATAGGTTGAGATACGTCTCAGGAGTGGAATTTCCTTACACAGCTATCTCTTACACCAATTTCACCCGATTAATCAAATTAAAAACATAAAATATTTTTGTGATTTTTGAAAAAAATTTCAATTTTTTTTGTATTTTTCGAAAATTTTTAGACTAAAAATAAAACAATAAAAACAAGATACAAATTAACTATTCCCTTCCCCAAACCTAAATGAGACATTGTCCCCAATGTCTTAAACAGTAGAAGAAGAGTTTAGAAAACCGTACCTGGTTAGCTGAAATTCTACATCTAAGTGAAAAATTACAGGTTAAGATCCAGATTTATCTGACGCCTCTTACCACGATCATCATCTGACCAGTTTATCTTGGAAAGAATGAGGTCAATTTGAGGTTCAAAGGCTAAGATTTGATCAATTAAATCCGGGGCAGTTCTGGCAGTAAAGAGAAGTTCTTTTACAGGTTTTGACACGAACCCATTTCTCCGGGCATTATCAAGAAACACACATAGAAAATCATAGAATCCTTCAATGTTAAACATTCCAAGTGGTTTCTGGTGTATGTTCAGGTTTGCCCAAGATAACACTGTAAAAATTTCCTCTATTGTGCCCAAGTCACCTGGAAAAGCAATAAAAGCAATAGCACGGTTAATCATTTCTACCAGTCGTTCAGACATACCTGGCACAATTAGTTCTTCGCGTTTGATGATCCAATAAGATTCGCCTCTGCCAAGGGTTTTGGGATGATTCCCAGAACTTGGCTGCCTCCATCCTGTACAGCCTTTGAAATGATCCCCATTAGTCCAAGATTGCCACCGCCATATACTAAGTGCATATCCTTGCAGCAATGAATCGACCCAATTCCTGTGCTGCTGCTACATATTCTGGGTTAACACCAACAGTAGTACCACAAATCACACAAATGTTTACAACTCGTCTTCTTGAAGTGGCTTCTATATTTTTGTGTTTCTTTTTCAGCTCTGGATGCCTTCAAGTGTGAAATGATGAGTTGAATTTATAGAACCTGAAAAGGGTGAGTAATAATAGAACAAGTATCTTCCAAAGGACGATTAGTGGCAAAATAGTAAATCGTGAAATGTCAAAAAGTAGTCTGGATCCTGTCGGAGAAAATGACAAAACAAATCACAATTATTAAGAAAAGACAAAGAGATATAATATTTACAATAATGTAAAGGCTTGAATGACGTCTATGCGTCAGAGACAAGCTTCCCATCCAATTTTCTTATAAATTGGCAAACAGGGTCTTTTAGAGTCAGATTCCCGAGACTTAACTGTTGTCTTTCTTTTCGGAATTGTGTATATATTTTGCGAATGGATATATGAACATATCCACTGGGATGCGTCTCAAGAGTCAAAGATATATCATCTAAAGACTCCTTACTCAAGCCATCTTTAATGAATTTAATTTTATCTTCACGATTATCAGACACCATTCCTAAAGAACGACAACGAGTATTGCAATTCCAACGTGCACATTTGTAACAAACACTCATTTGCTTAGCTCTACGTTTCTTTGCATAGGTGCTTTTTCCAAAACCAGGCAAATAAGAATTATAAGAATCAGAATACTCACCTGCTAATCGGACCCGTGCTTCGATTACCTAACTGTAGACACTCGTATTTTCGCATGAAAGCCCGATGATGAGCCTCGTTGGGAGGCACTACCCGATAAGTTACGGAAGTTGTGGGAAACAGACGTCGGAAGGGAAATAAGTATACCATCAGATTTAATTCGCATGTTCACTGCCTGCGCGTTCATCCAGCGTTCGGAAACACGTTCGAATAGCAAACAGATTGCAAGCGTTCGTGTAACGTCTAGAAACACGTTCGAACGACCAGCTGTATTTCTGTTTTACTGCTAGCTCAAACCCAAAATTCCGACAAGCCACTCGCCCAAGTCCAAAGAACCAAGCCACACGCCCAAGCCTACCAAAGAGCCAAGCCCACAAATCCCATCCAAAAATATTCAACACATTAAACACATGTCTAAATTAAATCTAATCCAAATAAATATCCTTCCTAATTAAAGCAAATCCCCACCAAATCACCTTCCTAATTACCAAAGATTTAAATCCAATCACATCCCAAATTAAAGATACTCCCCCACCAAAAATATAAATATTCTTTTCCTAAATAAACACACCTATAATTACTTGATTTACTTCCTTTTGAAAACCCATGCACACAAGGAAACCCCAGCCCACTTTTATAAAATGACACACAAACCAAACCCTTAGACCCATAGAACTCATTCATGGCAATAACAAAAAAAAAAACACCCTAACCACTCACGCCTCTCACTCCTCACAATAGACTCTCACGCTCTCTCTCTCATTTTAACAAAGACAACCAGAAACCCTAGGATCTCCACTCACTCTCGCTTCCTCTCTCCCACATTCACTCAACAAAGCAACTCTAAACCTAAGCCCCTCTCACTGACTGAGCAGCACCTTGGCCTCTCTCTCTGAACCAAACGTAAACAAATAAGACTCTCACACGCACTCACCAAGCCACACAAAAAACCCACTCATGCACACGTAAACCATGAAAAGTAACAGCCCTTCACTAGGTAAAACAACTGAAAACACTGCCCCTCACACAACCATTGACGAAAACACACAATCCCTCTCACTCTCTTTCATCTCGCAATCTCAGACCACAAATAGACACCTTGCACGGCCGACTCGTACACACACATACGGCCAGCTCACCACTAACAAATCAACAAAAACACACCAAGCTATTGCCGACTAAACCGACACAACCAGCCCTCCACCAGATAAAAAACAGCCACCTCATGCAACAAGCACCACTCACACAGACCATCATTCTCTCCTCACACCCATAGACATAACAAAATCCACGTGAAGGCCACCTAACCAAACAATAACAAATAACACACTAATGATTCAAAAAACAACAATAACCCTAAAACCCTTAGCCACGTGAACAACAAAATAATAAGCTAAAATCGTGAAACTGAATACAAACAAACATCAAGCAACGTGAACAAACAGTGAGCACAAAACAAACGTAAAACAATCCCTAAAATAGCAGCGAACCCGAGTCAGAAAACCAGAAAGGTTACAGAGCATTAACCCTTCCGGCGGCGACGTAACATACTCCCGAAAAGCGACTTAAAAGGTAAGACCTGAGGGCGCCCTTTATTATATTTTATTTTGTTGTCCTGGAAACGGCATGCTTGGTGGGACGTCGAATACGTCCAACCGTGCATGCGAAGTCCTACATTGAAAACAACCAAATCATTTTGTCACATATTTAGTATTTTTCATTTATTTCGTATTATTAGTATTTTATTATTTCACATTTAATTTATGTTTATTGTTGTTTTATTGTTCTGCATTTATTTTGTGTTATTTATCTTCCTTCATTGTTTCGCATGTTTATCTATTCGGTTATTTATGGTTATATGAATTATCATGTTTCATGTATGTCAATATTGGATTAGTGATTGAGTGTTGCCTCTCATGGTATATCGGATGGAAACCCAGACATAAATTTATAGCCGAATCTGAATGGACAGTTGTACGGTCTGTACTTGGGATACAACTCCATGTATCGCTTGGGGAAACACTCATGCATGTGTTTATGTGATTATAGACGTCTTATTTGTGATCTCATTTGAACGTGTTTCCGAACGCTACTCAAACTCATGCATTCGGCCTTACCCCGTTCGAACGCATGTCCAAACGCTACTCGAATACGCATGCATTCTGTCATGTCATACATGATATCCCATCCCATTCGAATGCGTTTATGAATGCTACTCGAACGTATACATTCGGCTTTATCCCATTCGAACGTGTTTACGAACGATACTCGAACGCGTGAATTCTATTTATTGTTCGAATGCGTTTACGAACGGTACATGAACGCGCACACAGTGGACAAATTCTTTCCTCATGTTTCATGCATGTTTGCCTCTTTGGTTATTCCTTTCTACCTCATGTGCTTAAATATCCATTCTTTAATGTATTATGATTCCATTGTTTCTATTAATGTTCATGGGTATGCAAACTTGTGTGTTGATTAAATTATCTTGCATGTGCTATATAAGACCTGGTTATACTATTGCATAAATCTTTTCATTACAATTGGCATAAGTAAGGGACTATTCTGAACCCAACAGTTTGAGGTTTTCCCTTGCGAGGGGTGAGTGCGGCCTTAAATCATTTCCCAGTTCACACTGGGTGGTGACTCCATTTTATTTCTCCGGTTTAGTCCCCCTCCGGGCTACTCCATGCTTCTGACCGGGCCACGACCCCGAGACAGCGTCGCCGATTTCTGTGTCATACACCAACGAATGTCATTAGGAATACCTTTGATCATCAGAAGTCTCATCCGTTCCAAGCGAGTTTTGTAGACTTTAATTAGAGAATTTTGAGGGAGAGAAAGAAATTGCTTGTGAAGATTTGTGAGAGCTTCTTCCATCCTATACACAAATTGCTTGGGTTGCCTCCCAGCTAGCGCTAAGTTTGATGTCGTCAGCTAGACATGATTGCTCGAACGTTATGCTGGTTCTGAAAGTGTGACACTTTCTTTTTGTCGCTAAAATGATTCTCCCCAGTAGTGCTTGACACGCTGGCTGTTAACCTTGAATGTGTTGCTCGACTTGGGATTGTATATCTCAATAACTCCGTAGGGAAACACTTGCGTAATCACAAATGGACCTGACCATTTTGATTTCAGTTTTCCAGGAAAAAATTTCAACCTTGAATCGTACAACAACACTTGCTTCCCTAGTTCCAATTATTTGCGCACTATTATTTGGTCATGCCATTTCTTGGTCTTCTCTTTCTACAGTTTGGCATTCTTATAAGCCTATATGTGAAACTCTTCCAACTCATTGAGTTGGTGAAGTCTTTTCTCTCATGCAGCTTGTGGATCAATATTCAACTTCTTCAGTGCCCAATACGCCTTGTGTTCAAGCTCAACTGTCAGATGGAATGCTTTCCCGAACACCATTTGATATGGGGACATACCAATGGGTGTCTTGTAATCTGTCGGATAGGCCCATAATGCGTCATCCAGTTTTTCAGACCAGTCCTTCCTTGTTGATCCAATGGTTTTCTCCAAGATTATTTTGATCTCCTTGTTTGAAACTTCAACTTGCCTGTTTGACTGTGGATGATAGGCTGTGGCAACCTTATGAGTAACTCCATATTTGGATAGGAGTGCATCAAGTATCTGTTGCAGAAATGTGAGCTACCATTGCTGATAATTGCCCGAGGTGTTCCGAAGCGAGTGAAAATATTCTTTTTCAGGAACTTGATCACCACTTTTGAATCATTGGATGGCAGTACAATTGCTTCAACCCATTTTGAGACGTAGTCTACAGAAACCAGTATGTACAGGTTTCCGAATGATAGAACAAAGGGTCCCATAAAATCAATACCCCATACATCAAATATCTCCACTTCCATAATATTTTGCAACGGTCTTTCATTTCTCCTCGAAATATTCCCCGCTCTTTGGCACCTGTCACATTGAAGAGCAAATAGATAAGCATATTTAAAAATAGTGGATCAGAACAAACCTGATTGTAGGAATTTTGCTGCAGTTTTATTCCCGCTGAAGTGTCCGCCATATGGTGATGAATGACAGTGTTGCAAAACATTGTTGACCTCCTCATGTGGAACACATCATCTCAGTAATTGATCAGCACAACATTTGAACAAGTACTGCTCATCCCAGACATAGTGCTTGACTTCTTTGAAGAATTTCTACCTTTACTGAGTTGTCCATTCCAACGGCCATTTTCCAGAAACTATGTAGTTGACATAGTCAGCATACTTAGGGACTTCCTGCTGTTTCATGGCAAATAGCTGTTCATCTGGAAAAGTTTCTTTGATTGTTAATTCTTTGCCAGCTGTTTATCTATTCTCGAGCCTTGATAAATGATCTGCCACCTGGTTTTCTGTTCCTTTACTGTCTCTAATCTCCACGTAAAATTCTTGCAGAAGAAGTATCCAACGGATCAATCTGGGTTTGGCATCTTTCTTCGTGATCAGGTATTTGATTGCTGAATGATCTGTGTAGACCACCAATTTGGGACCCAGCAGATAAGAGCGGAATTTGTCAAAAGCGAACACATCTGTAAGTAGCTCATTTTCAGTGGTTGTGTAGTTGAGTTGAGCTTCATTCAGAGTTATGCTGGAATAGTAAATGGCATGGAAGATCTTTGCTTTGCGTTGTCCCAAAACTGCTCCTACAGTAAAATCACTAGCATTACACATCACCTCAAATAGAAGGGTCCAGTCCGGTGCTACTATGATAGGGGCAGAGACCAGCTTCTGTTTTAGGATCTCAAAGGCTTCCTGGCATTCTTTGGTGAAGTTGAAAGGCACATCTTTCTCTAGAAGATTGCAAAGAGGTTTTGCAATTTTTGAGAAGTCTTTGATAAATCTCCTGTAAAAGCCAACATGTCTGAGAAAACTTTGAATCCCTTTGACAGATGTGGGTGGAGGTAGTTTTTCAATTGTCTCGATCTTTGCTTTGTCTACCTCGATTCCCTTTTGTGAGATCCGATGTCCAAGAATAATGCATTCTTGCACTATAAAATGACATTTCTCCCAATTGAGTACCAAGTTTGTATCTTCGCACCTTTGTAACACATGTTCCAGATTTTGCAAGCAGTGGTCAAAAGAATCTCCAAACACAGAGAAGTCATCCATAAAAACCTCCATACTCTATTCTAGCATGTCTGAGAAGATGGCCATCATGCAACGTTGGAATGTGGCAGGAGCATTACATAGTTCAAATGGCATTATGCGGAAAGCAAAAGTACCATACAGACATGTAAATGTAGTTTTCTCCTGATCTTCTGGGGTGATGGCAATCTGATTGTACCCCGAGTATCCGTCCAGAAAGTAGTAGAACTCATGTCCCGCCAGTCTGTTTAGCATATGATCAATAAATGGCAGCGGAAAATGATATTTCCTTGTTGCTTTGTTCAGCTTCCGGTAGTCCATGCATACTCTCCATTTAGTCACTGTTCTTGTTGGAATCAGCTCATTCTTTTCATTTGTGACTACATTAATTCCTCCTTTCTTTGGTACACATTGCATATGACTCACCCAACTATTGTCTGAGTTGGGGTAGATGATGACAACATCCAACCATTTGATGATTTCTTTCTTCATGACCTCCTTCATGATTGGATTTAATCTCCGTTGATGCTCCACTGTGGGTTTGTACTCATCAATCATCAGAATCTTATGCATGCAAAATGATGGACTAATGCCTTGAATGTCTGCTATAGTCCAGCCAATGGCTTTCTTATGTTCTCGTAACCCTTTCAGCAACTTTTCTTCCTGCTCTAATGTTAGCGAAGAAGAAATAATAACAGGTAATTCAGAAGAGTTTCCAAGAAATGCATACCTGAGATGACTCGGTGGTAGTAGCTTCAGCTCCAGCTGCGGTGGTTCTTCAATTGAGGGCTTGATTCGATCTTTCTTCGAAAGTTCCAGACTTTCCACTGGTGGTGTCGATTTGAATCAGAATGGCTTGTCAAATAGTGATACATTCCAGAATTTCAGCATATAGCTCGCTGTCAGTCATGTTAGAGATGCAAGCTTCAAGTTTGTCCGTGGGAACTATATCAGTATCATGAATGATACTATCAACAACATCAATTCTGAAACATTCTTCCTCATTTTCTCACTCGGGAATTTCATGGCTTTGAAACATTGAAGGTAACTTCTTGGTCCTGTACTTTCATAGTTAGTTCTCCTTTTTGCACATCAATCACAGTTCGACCTGTAGCCAAGAATGGTCTCCCAAGGATGATAGGAACATCTTTGTCTTCTTCCATGTCAAGGATAATGAAATCTGCTGGGAGAATGAGTTTGTCGACTTTGACCAGCACATCTTCAACGAACCTCTGGAAATGCGAGCGTTCGATCAGCAAGTTACAGAGAGACTGAGGTAGGCATTGCTTCTCCGATTTGTAGTTTCCTGTAAATAGAAAAAGGCATTAAATTAACACATGCACCTAAATCACATAAAGCCTTACCAATATAATGTTCTCCAATGGTGTAAGGAACTGTGAAACTGGCAGGGTCTTTCAACTTCGGGGGAAGTTTCCTCTGAATGATGGCGCTGCATTCCTCAATCAATGCTTCTGTCTCGTAATCTCCCAATCTCTGTTTTCGTGAAAGAATGTCTTTCATGAATTTGACATAGCTGGGCATTTCTTCCAAGGCTTCTGCAAATGGAATGTTGATATGCAGCTTTTTGAACACCTCCAAGAATCGAGCAAAGTTTATCCAATTTGTTTTTCTAGAGTCGTTGAGGAAAATGTGGAGGTAAAGTGATTCTTTCTTGATCTTTTTCCTTTGCTTCTTTTTCCTCCATCTGTGGAACTGCATCTTTTGGAACTTCTTCAATGGTTTCCTTGATTACAACATCTTTGTTGATTTCAGTACCGCTTTTCAAAGTAATGGCTTGACATTGCTCATTCCCTCGGTTCCTTGGATTTGGTTCTGTGTTGCTGGGAAGATTTCCTGGCGATCTGTAACTCTGAGCATTGGCCAGTTGTCCCATTTGATTTTCTAGTGCTTTAATAGAGGCTGAATGGCTTTGATTCAATGCTACTTGATTTTGAACCATAGCTGCTAAGCATCATATTTTGCTTCTTTCTTCTTCAACTGGGCCAACACTTCTGTTATTCCTGGTTTTTTTTCATGCTCCTGGCTTTTATTTGGTTGTTGGAATCCAGGTGGTGGGTAGTTCTTTTGCCCTAATTGTTGCTCCATGTAAAATTGGGGTGATTCCTCCACCCTAGGTTATAGGAGTTGGAATATGGATTGTTTCATTGTCTGTTGAAATTGTTGACATAGTTCACTGTCTCTTCTTGTTGGTTGTAAGATTCTGACTCAGGTACTCCTCCAAATGGTGAACTTGTGGATCCACCATTAACTTTCATGTTAAGAGTTTCCAGATTTTTGCAAATCACATCCAGCTTGGAATTCGGTGCTGTGTTGGCTCCAACTTCATAAATTCATGCAATTCTTTGGATCATGCTCCTTTCTATTGGCCATAAAGAATTGTTGTTGTCCATTTCTTCAATTAAGTCCCAGGCCTGATCTTCTCATTTTGCCATCAAAGCTCCTCCAGCAGCAGCATCAATTGTGGTTCTCATTATTCCAGAAAGTCCATTGTAGAAGGTTTGGACTTGTAGCCACTATGCGATCTCATGATGAGGACATTTCCGAAGTAAATCTTTGAATCTTTCCCAAGCTTCGTAAATGGATTTTGAATCTTGTTGCACGAAGGATGTGATGTCATTCCTCAACTTTGCAGTTCTGGCTTGGTGGAAAGTACTTTGCAAGGAATTTGGTGGCTAGAGTGTTCTAAGTTGTGATGGAACCTGCTGGTAACGAATGTAGCAAGCTTTAGCTCTGTCTTTCAGGGAATATGGAAAAACCCACAGTCTCATTGCTTCTTCAGCTACTCGGTTGTAATTGAAAGTACCGCAAACTTCCAGAAGTTGCTGATGTGGGCATTAGGATCTTCAGTTGCATTTCCCCCAAACTGTACTGACTGCTGAATCATCTGGATGCATGTTTTGATGTCACCCGCATTTGCTGGTAAGGGAGGAAGTACAATACAAGAAATGAGTCCGTAACCACCGGAATGGTCCTGTCTTGAATAGGAATTGGTGGTGCAATGTTCAAAGGTTCATGTTCCATGTTAATGATTGCTTCTTGGCCTTCTCGCCTTTCCCTTCTCAACTGTCTGATGGTTCTTTCAATCTCTGGGTCAATCGGTCGGAGTTCAAAGCTTCTGGTTCATCTCATGTAGTGTCTGAGAACCTAAAACACAATAAAACAAAAACAATAAGTAAAAATAAAATTAGATACAAGTAAAGGTATATAACCTCAAAATTAATAGTGAAAGATAAATAAGTCCCCGGCAACGGCGCCAAAAACTTGACCGGTGCGTAATCACACACGTATAACGCAAGCGCATGTATCGTTCAAGTAGTATAAAAGTATCGATCCCACGAGGACTTAAAACCTTTTGTTATTAATTTATGAAGTTAAATATTTACAAGTATCTAATGGATTGGTTGTTTGATTGGGTGGTGACTTTAAAACTTAAAACAAGTAAATAAAATTGCTTGAAAGTAGATTGATGAAAATTCAAATTTATAAAACTATCCAGGGTTGTGAATCCTTCCAATATCTTTTTAAAAGATGAAATGGTTATTTTACATTTGTGTAATATATTGGTTTATTAACCTGGAACACGAAATTATGTAAAAGCCTTTTCCGATGGTCAAATACAAATACCCAGTATAACCCATTTAATCATATTCATATGTTAACCAAGTTATCTGGATTTATTAAGATTAAGTTCCAATTATGGCTACCCCCGCCCGACATGTATATTCCTATCCTGTAAGGAAATCTATTAAAGGGTTATATATCCTCAAGGAAGATCGTGGGCTATTAAGTCTAAGGCCTTAAACCTAAAATCCCTTTTCCAAGTTCATTTTAAGTTTACCGAATCAATCTTATTAATGGCCAGTTAACAAGATGCATTAAGACTAAGGCTCAATAAATAAACCTTTATATTACCCAAACCGTAATTTAACCCCTAAAAACCGTGTGTTCAACAAACCTATAACTGATATGGACTATACAACGATACTGAGTTACGACACATATTTACGGGTAGTAAAACTTAAATAAAATAAAAGACATAAAGTAAATGCTGAAAAATAAATTGCTGAAAAATAAATGACGGAAAGTAATTGCTGAAATTAAATACTGAAAATTAAATGCTGAAAAGTAAATGCTGAAAAGTAAATTACTGAAAAGTAAATACTGAAAGTAAATTGCTGAAAAGTAAATTGCTGAAAAGTAAATGCTAAAAGTAAATTACTAAAAAGTAAATAAAGTAAAAGTACAATAAAAGAAAATGCTGAGGTAAAAGGATCCATTTTAATTACTTCTAATTTAGATATCTCCTTTAGTATAATATATTAAATTTGCATGATAATTACCAACCAGCCATATAGGCGGTATCCGGATTAAGTCAAATTAATAATTAATTACCAACCGACCAATCAGGCGGTATCTAGTTTAGTCAGGTTAAAACCAATTTAAATAATTACGAACAGACCAATATGGCGGTATCCTTGTTAAGTCAGGTTTTAACTAGTTTATATATTATAATAATCAGGGGAGATTAATATAAGTAGCAATAATAAAAGCTTTACCTTTTACCCCAGCAAGGGGGAGTTACCTCCTCATTGCTTGAAAAGTAAAAACTGAAAATTTAAAGAAAGGAAAGTACTGTGCGTAAAAGTAAAATGCGGAAAGTAAAAACTGAAAAGTAAAGAAAAGAAAGTGTGAAAGTGGAAATTAATTACTGAAAGCTGTAAATAAAAAAACAAGATACAATCTTCTTAGTTATTCTTAAGGAATTTCAAAGAAGAAAGTATGAATTTACAAATGAAATGGCTTGGTATTTATAGGCAAAAGTTTACCTCCATCAAATCATCCATCAAATGCTCCACCAAATCCATTATTAATTGCTCCACTAATTACTCCACCAAATCCATTATCAATTGCTCCACTAATTTCTATCATGTTTGTGGTGATTTGATAATTTTTAATATTTATTTATTAATTATTTTTTTTTTGCTTTGAAAATGACTTTAATAATTACACATAACACACTTCCAGATGTTTTATCAATTTCGGTCATGAATATTCAGAATTAGAAATTTTTTGTCTTTCCAAGTTGTAGATCTTTGAGTCTTATTTAATCTGGACTTGAATCAGCTCAATCAGATATCAGAGTAAAAGGTTATGCCAAAAATACGACAGATGCGCAAAACTGGATTTTCCAAAACTGCACTTCGTTAAAACGCCCTTTCAAGTTTCCAATCTCCAAAATTAATATGTCAAGTCCAATATTTGCCCTTATTTTATCCACATTTTGTCCAAAATGATTTCATTGAGTCCCAATATTGTTTTATCTGCAAAATAAACTAAAACACAACAAAATGTTCATCAAACCCGAGAAACTAACAAAATATTAAGTAAAAGGGGCGGTAAATATTGATATATTTTCCGCTCATCAGTGTAGTCGTACGATAGAATTTATGCCGAATATATCTGATACTAGATAAATTCAAGCGAAAGCGGAATCCTGAACGTGGCAAAGCTGTCAGGGTTCGCAAGTAGCTTGAGTTTATCATTGACGAGTTTAACCTTGGTACACCTCCTTGTGAACGTGCCAAAGCTGTCACAACGAGAAACAACCAGGACCGGAAACCCATGAGTCACTATTGAGTGATTGACAATGAGTTGTTTACCTGATGAATATACGTAGGCAAGAACGTGCCAAAGCTGTGAGCTGAAATATATTCATGAGATCCACCTTTCACTATTTGTATTTAATTTAATTATTAAATCTTTGTATTCTGTTTGGGGATATCATAATTGCATGATTTAGTGAGAGGGGTATTTTTAGATTAAAAATCCATGATCTAGTTAATGCTTTCGATACTATTTAAAACTGTTTAATTCTACTAATCGTTTTTCATAATCTATATGATAGATTTGCGATGGCGGCACAATCGACTAATCCGTTTGTGCGTATGTTGGATACAAACAATCTTAAAGCGCTGAGAACTTTGCCGATTAGGATTTGGATTTAAGGATTGTTCTTGAATTTGAAAAGTGGGATAAATACTGAGGGTCCGCTGCCCCTTGCTGTGTCCGAGGACGCAACACCGGAGGAACTACAGGTTTTCCAACCTGGAAAGATGATGATTTAAAAGTTAAATCATACATATTAAGTTCACTGGCATCAGAACTTAAGAGGTAATACTATTGTTGGACAATTATGACCCATAGCGTCACTATTTGTACAGATCACGGTGTTGTGTTGTACAAATTAACTATATGACAAAGGAGATTGCACTCTTATCATTTGTGATTAGATCACCGAATATATAATGATGGGAGGTCCTCTGTGATTTGTTCCTGGACTGAGAATGATATGAGACAGTATCAGTCCACGAAGGATAAATCATTAAATATCCCTAGTCAGAGTATTATCGAGATTGGACATCGATAAATACGTAAAAGACTAGTATTACACTTGTGCACGTTGTGAGGGCACAACAACATAGTTCTCATATATTTGGGTATAGGATACTCATGCAAGTGTGATAGGAGGTTGTGTTTTACCGATGGTACGGGAAACAGCTTCGCTCTGGATAGACCCCTGCGGAATCCCATTGGTAGTATGACTATGTGTCTATGGGAGTCCGCAATCAGGGTAGGTGTATTTGGTCTTAACCTGAGACTTGCACCGCTAATACTTGCGACAATCAATATACTTTGGTTGAGGTCGTCCAGGGCTTTAACAGGTTCTGTGTACGCCAATGCTGGGTATATTGAGAATCGTAGTGTGTTGGGTGTGATGTTAAGACGGAAGTATCACTCCAGTCATATGGAGATGATGGTCACATAGGATACGGAACTCGTTCTCTTAAATGCTCGAGCTATCGGGATATTATGACTTGGTCATATATATCCGATTATAGAGACTAGTTGCCAGACATCCGATATGTGCTTCGTACGGGGCAGCCACAATTCCAACCTCAGGCCTAGCACGTGAACATCCGATACTAGATCAAAATACGTAATACTACGGTATACTACGCTTGATATAGATATAATATTCCTATAAGGATATTTCTGGAGAATTGGGTAGGCATGGCGCTTTGCTAGAAGCCAACCTTGTCTTGTAAATCGGTATAAACGTAGTACGAGGTATTTACATGTTCGGATAGTCCGACGACCGTATTTACTGCCAACATATCCAGGGATCTCATGGGTCGCTTCCCGAAGATTCACCGATGATGTATGACTCGTACTTTAATTAATCTGGGATTAATTAGAAGAGAGAGAAAATTAATCTGGGATTAATTACAGAGATATTTTATCTGGGATAAAATATTAATTAAGAGAGAGAACGATTAATTTGGAATTAATCGATAAAATAATATATTCGATATATTATGCGAGATTGGATTTTGACGCGGAATTAAAATTAGATTTTAATTCGGGCGAACGAATTAATTCGTTAGCGACGTGAATAGTGATTTTGCTACGCGTAATCGTTTAATTACGTCGCGACGGAAAATTCGTTAATTTGGAATTAGCGAACCCGAGCCCGGGATTATTTACGAGCGCATTCGTATTTCGAATTCGAGTGCGGCACGCAAGTCAAATCGAGCGTCAAATCACAAGTCACATCAAGCGTCAAATCACATGTCACTTTGAGTGATGTGACGATTTGATTGATTGATTTGAGTGATTGATGTGATAGTTGAAAAGCATTAATTGCTTTTGCTTTTTGACTTTTGCTTTTTGAAATTAGTAAATGTTTTTTTTTTGTTATTTGTTTTTGGAAAATCAAATATATAAAACAAATTTATTTCTTTTTCCTTCTCTCTCTTGACTCACGGTCTCCCATCTTTTTCCCTCATTCTCTCACATGGCTTAGAGCCGATTCTTTCTTCTTCTTGTTCTGGTTCTGCCGAACGAAAATGAGAAGCAAGATAATGATTTTGTTGCAAAATCTTGTGCTAGCACACACCTTGAGTCTTCCTAAGGTGATAGGGAACCATTTTCGTGAGCTTGGAAGCTTGAAGCTTGGAGCTTCAATGGTGGTCTTCAATGGCCGAATGATGGAGGATCAAAACCAGTCAAAACCGAGCAGCCCACTGCCTCAATAAGCTACTGCCGAGCTTCAAGGAAGAGTTTGAAGGCTTTTCTTCTTCACATCGCAAGATCCGGTCAATGTGAGTATATTCCGCACCTCCTTTGACATGTATTCACTTGTTCATTGCTTGATTTCATGATCTTGGGACCTAATCTAGAAACCAACAATGGTATTTTGAGCTTTTATCAAGCATGAAAAAGTTAGGGTTTGAAATTGGGTAAAATCAATTGATGCATGATTTGGTTAAATTGATTGATTAAGTATGCTTGTATGTTGATTAATTGAAGTTGTGCATGATCAATTTCATGAAATTGGATTGGATCCATTTTTCCCCAATTTTTGGGCATGGCCGAAAATCATAGGACCCTAAATGTCTTGGTAATTTTGTTTTTTGATCATTGGATAACTTAAAACAATAGGGTAATATTGTTTTGAAGTTCAATTGGGTTGAATTTTGATTTGGAACAATTTTCCCTTTAAAAGTAGGCTTGGCCGAATTCTTTGAATTTTTGAAATTCATTGTGTTTTTTGATTTTAATTCATTGGATGAGTTGAATTGATTTGGGAAATGATGATTGTGGATTCAATTGGATTGAAACCGAATCAGATTGGAAAAACCCCTAATTGCTGAGACTTTAAGCATGTAAAATGGGTTTTTGATTTTGATAAATTGTGTTGGACACTATTTGATGTTAAAGTGCATGATTAATTAGGCTAATTGATGTTTTAGAAATATTAATTGGGTGATTAATTGTGTATTACACTTAGGTTAATTAATTATGGAATTTTGAATTTTATAAGTTAATTAATTGGGCTTGTTTTTGGAAATTGGGCCTTAAAGGTTGTAATTGGGCTTTTGGGCTTGGTTGTACCAAGTTAGGTTTAGGCCAATTTTGTTGGATCCAATTGGGCCCAAAACTGCATCCAAAAAGTCCAATTATGACCTAATGGACCTTAATTATTTAATTGGGCCTAATGGGCCAAAATTGATTTCTGGGCTTATGGGGTAAATCCCGGATTGGATTTTGGTTATTCGGTTTGACCTGAGTTGACCAAAAGTCCACGCCTTAAAGAAATTAATTAAAAGCCCATTAGACTTTAATTAAATAAACATTAGATGTTAGTCGGGCTTTGAGACCCGTTGCGATTAAATTTGGAATTTAAGTCATAAAGGTTCGTTAATAAAAGTGTAATATTTAATTTGGAATTAAATAGTGAATTAGAATTAAATGCGTATTAAATTGGATTTAATTATGTAGTTTAATTTAATTCAAGAATTCGTACTTTAAGTACTTATTCGCAAAACGAGTTTGACTCGAGTAAAAAATCAAATCGTTGTTTGAACATTGGATGATCACAAATTATCAGATTAATTAATTGGATTAGATTGATTGATAATATGCTTGTATGAATACATGGTTGCGATGCATGAATAATGTATATCGGATGGATATTAGTCGGGTGGGACAATTTTGGAAATTGTAATATTTTGATTTATTAATTGGACCTGCGTGTCCAGCCTTATCACCTCCATACTATTTGTATTCTCTTCTCACCTATTCCCCTCAATATAAATGAGGTTTCTTTAGAAGTGTAGTGTAACGGGTAGAAGTAAATACATGTGCTAGCGGGAGAGAAAATGAGATTTGATCTAGGATCAATGCAAAGTATCCATCCGCATATCATTATTAATTTTCATATGCGCTTTATTATGTGTTTAGAATGCATGCTTAAGGGTGTTTGATGATGAGACCTTAACAAAGATAATAAATTGGTTGCCAATTTGCACTCGAAAAACCCTCACAAATATTAAGTGTTTTTCCTTCCATTGAGTGATTCTCACTTAAGATCCGAGACGGCATTGGTTTGTTGGCCAAAGTCAAGGCCTTTGTCTGTCGAAGATGTGTTTGAATCACGAAGGCTTTGTTCCATATCAGTGTCTTGTCCAAGTTGTGGTTTGTTGGCCAAAGTCAAGACCACTTCTTGTCCAACGACATTGATTACGAAGCTTTCCATGGTCAATGGGTCGCGCTTGACTGGGATCACTAAGTTTGTTATGCCAAAGCCAAGGCTTAGTTGATTCAGAGGAAAAAGGTTAGGTAATACATTGGATGTATTGGTATATATAAGATATATGTTTCGGACTTGGATGTCCCCCTACCGGATCTAGGAATTAGATTGGATCCAATTGATCTTAGAGATCTACCTAGTTAATTATCATACAATTTGTTGGCCAAAGTCAAGATTGTGTGATATTTAACGGGATCCTAGCCCACTAGGAAACACGGTTTCCCGAGTACTCGACAGAGGGTTAGAGGCTCGCCGAAAAATAGTGGGAGGCAAGAATTGAATTTGCAATACTCGTTCAATTACTTGCCATATGCGCTCATTCAAATTATTTCGTCGTTAGATTAAATGTTAGTTGGACTAATATTTAAATTGTTGTTTTAATTAACAGTTGGACTGTATTATAATTGATTATATAATTGGATTATATAATCAATATATTTGAATTAATTAATTTCAATTTACAGTTGATTTTATAATTGGATTATAGTAATCAATGTAATTGAGGTTAATTGATTTAAATTATATTTGATTATATAGTTGGACTATAATAATCAATATAATACATAGTACCACAAATCGTTGATTAAATAGTTGGACTATTAGAATCAAGATAAAAATTGAAAGATTGACATTTAAAACATAATCCTGTGGAAAATGTGTTTAAATGGTTTAATTTTCAAATTGGGAATATTTTCAGGATGGCCCTGGAAAAATAATAAGTTCGTTATTTGATAAAATAACGTATTATGCCTAAAGCCTGGAGTTAAGCAAATAAGTGGAACATGATATTTGGAATATTCATGTAATGATAACTTTAGTGCTTAATCCATTATACTTGTCAAGTAGACTCCTTAATTTCTGAATCAGAACTAAGGATTAGATCCTTAAAGTATGATAATGAAATTGAAGGATTTTCATGGATCTATTTTAGATCTTTGAAATACTAAATTGCAATAAATAATTCTTGGAGAATTAATGACTAATCTCGAGGAGATAAAGTCAAAGTTTGCAATAATGCAAGTAGCGCAAGGCGCACCTTACTTCGATATTCTAGAAACCCGAGGCTTGGCCAAAGGCTTCTGGAATATGAAAAAGGGCAAAGGCAAAATCATTATAATCTTCTAGGAAGATAAATGACAAATCCCAAGAAGTAATTGAAGACGAGCAAGGCTATGACTTCAAAAATATTTGTCAACATTATGTTCACTACTAGTATTAAAATTAGATTTTAAATACTTAGTGTGATACATAAATATATGTATTGACGTTCAGAATCTATTTTGAACAGGATACTGACTTCAATAGAGATTTATCTGCGAATTGAAAACTGGACGAAAGTTGATGTTTTAACCGTAGATACCTGAATTTATGAACTACCTTCGGGTTAGTACTTAAATTAAGAAACTGTTATAATGTAACTAGTTTGACTAGAAACGTTATCTTTATATCAGTGTATAATCTGTTGCGGATATACCTTTATATTCTAGAACACTAAAGTGTTTTATTATATAAAAATGATATTGAGATAAACACATTAGATGTAAATAACAGAATTTATATTAAGAATATAAATAAATCTCACACGTATAACATGACAAATAAATAGCTCAAACTGATTTGATCAGATTGAAACTTGAATGTGGCATTGTTGTCTGGGACACAATTTAAACAAGAATCGTATATCCACACTTTTGAAGAGTGGGTACTCGGACTAATTTGATTCCAATCAAATAAAGTCTACGAATCTAGTTTATTGGGCAAGGTGCCTAAAACACTATTTACTTGGTAAAAGTGCAAGTGCCACCGATCTGTTAGCCCTAGTTCATAGTGAAGCAAGTGGGCCCATGTCTAGCTAGGCTAGATGTGGATATGAATATTTCGTGACCTTTACGGATGTGGCATCGCGTATGGTTATGTGTTTCTTTTGAAACACAAATAGGAAACTTTCACAGTTTCAACACGAAATAGACAAACAGATCGGCTAAAGTATTAAACCATCACGGTTTGACCATGATGAAAATAATTAAGCAATGAGTTTCTCGTATACTTGAAAGAGTATAGTATTCTTTCAATGAGGACTCCTCCCGGAACACGTCAGTTTGACGGTGTGTCCGAAATGATTAACCGAATTGTGTTAGACATGATAAGGCTAATCATGAGTCGCTCTGAGCTACCATTTCCTTCAACGGATACGCAAAACAGTGCAGAACTTATATTGAATAAGGTTCCATAAATATATGTTTAACAGATATCATATTAGATATGAACAGGAAAGAAACCAGGTTTCAAATTCCTGAATATTTGGGTATGCTGGGCATATGTTTGGATGATACCAAACTAAAACCCAAATTGGATAAGTGCCAATTGTAGGTTATCCTAGGGATACCATAAGTATTGTACTTATACAACTCACGAGAGAACAATTAGATTGTTGCTCACCATGCGATTTTCCTAAGAGGAATACCGATATGCAGTGGTAAGTGGGAGGATAGTAAAACTCGATGAAAATCAGAGACATATTATTCCAGGCGTCGAATCCTTAATGGAACACAAATAGTTCATCAAGGATGAAACTATTCCAATAATCTTCAAATACACAAGAACCACTTAAGTCAGAGAGAATCAGAAAACAACCTGGGGTATGGGTTTCTGATCTCACCTTATAAATATGTCAATCTTTTGAGGAATACCAACTGACTACGTATGAGGAAGTGATACAAGGTATCGACTCCCTATTATGGCAAAGTGCCATAAAGTCCGATATGGATTCCATGTATATCAACTATGTTTAAACACTAGTTGACGTACCGCAAGGCATTGTGCCTATTGGTACTAAATATGTCTTCAAGGAAGACATACATGGATGGCAACATACCATCATACTAAGCTAGGCTTGTAGCGAAAAGGTAGAGTTATCAACATTGTGTTGATTACGACTAAACCTTTCACCTGTTGCCATGGTAAATCCATTTGGATAATGCTTGCTAATGCTGCATGTTTCATTCATGAAATGTGGCAGCTGAATGCCAAAACCACTTTCCTTAACGGAAACCTTTCGGAAGATGTTTACAACATCTTGACGGTTTTGTCGAACCATAACAAGCAAACTAGGTTTGCAGGTTATTTGATCCATAGATGGATTGAAGCAAGCATTAGGTTCTTGGAATTGTCGTTTTGATGTAATCATAAAAGTTTATGATTTAATTTAAAACGAAAATAATTCTTGTGTCTATAAGGAGGTTAGTGGGAGCGCACTGACAGTGAATGTCCTGAGTAATGATGATATATCATTTCTTGGAAATGATATTCCCATAATAATAATCGGTGAAAGCTTGGCTTTCATGATAACGACTATAAGTCGTAACAAAGGTACTATACAATAGTATAACGGTACAGTGAGCTGGAAATCTTCCAAGCAAGATACTGTTACCGAATAAACAACAAATGCGGGTTAATTGCAGCAGATGAAGCAGCAATAGAAGCCATCTGGGTCAATAACAAATCTAATTAGATTAGATATAGTTCTGTTAGCAGCTGAGCTAGGCGTCAGCACAGGCTAAAGAATTAATGGTCTCATCAACGATCCAGATACATACTTCTATATTCATCTGATTCGTTCGGATCATACATCGTGGCGATGTGATGATCGAATAAATCACATCAAGATGATATTCATACAAATCCGCTGACGAAAGCTTTTCTCAGCAATTTGAGCCAACCGTACATAGTTCGGGTGTCAAGCACTCGAGTGACTGGCTATAGGCCAAGTGGGAGATTGTTGGACAATTATGACCCATAGCATCACTATTTGTACAGATCACGGTGTTGTTGTACAAATTAACTATATGACAAAGGAGATTGTACTCTTATCATTTGTGATTAGATCACCGAGATATATAAATGATAGGAGGTCCCTGTGATTTGTTCCTCGACTGAGAATGATATGAGACAGTATCAGTCCATGAAGGATAAATCATTAAATATCCTTAGTCAGAGTATTATCGAGATTGGACATCGATAAATACATAAAAGACTAGTATTACACTTGTGCACGTTATGAGGGCACAACATCATAGTTCTCATATATTTGGGTATAGGATACTCATGCAAGTGTGATAGGGGGTTGTGTTTTACCGATGGTACGGGAAACAGCTTCGCTCTGGATAGACCCCTGCGGAATCCCATTGGTAGTATGACTATGTGTCTATGGGAGTCCGCAATCAAGGTAGATATATTTGGTCTTAACCTGAGACTTGCACCGCTAATACTTGCGACAATCAATATACTTTGGTTGAGGTCGTCCAGGGCTTTAACAGGTTCTGTGTACGCCAATTCTGGGTATATTGAGAATCATAGTGTGTTGGGTGTGATGTTAAGACGGGAGTATCACTCCAGTCATATGGAGATGATGGTCACATAGGATACGGAACTCGTTCTCTTAAATGCTCGAGCTATCGGGATATTATGACTTGGTCATGTATATCCGATTATAGAGACTAGTTGCCAAACATCCGATATGTGCTTCGTACGGGGCAGACACAATTCCAGCCCCAGGCCTAACACGTGAACATCCGATACTGGATCGAAATACGCAATACTACGGTATACTACGCTTTATATAGATCTAATATTCCTATAAGGATATTTCTGGAGAATTGGGTAGGCATGGCACTTTGCTCGAAGCCAACTTTGTCTTGTAAATTGGTATAAACGTAGTACGAGGTACTTACGTGTTCGGATAGTCCGACGACCGTATTTACTGCCAACATATCCGGGGATCTCATGGGTCGCTTCCCGAAGATTCACCGATGATGTATGACTCGCACTTTAATTAATCTGGGATTAATTAGAAGAGAGAGAAAATTAATCTGGGATTAATTACGGAGATATTTTATCTAGGATAAAATATTAATTAGAGAGAGAACGATTAATTTGGAATTAATCGATAAAATAATATATTCGATATATTATGCGAGATTGGATTTCGACGCGGAATTAAAATTAGATTTTAATTCGGGCGAACGAATTAATTTAGAATTAATTCGTTAGCGACATGAATAGTGATTTTGCTACGCGTAATCGTTTAATTACGTCGCGACGGAAAATTCGTTAATTTGGAATTAGCGAACCCGAGCCCGGGATTATTTGCGAGCGCATTCGCATTTCGAATTCGAGTTCGGCACGTAAGTCAAATCGAGCTTCAAATCGAAAGTCACATCAAGCGTCAAATCACATGTCACTTTGAGTGATGTGACAATTTGATTGATTGATTTGAGTGATTGATGTGGTAGTTGAAAAGCATTAATTGCTTTTGCTTTTTGACTTTTGCTTTTTGAAATTAGTAAATGTTTTTTTTTGTTATTTAATTTTTGGAAAATCAAATATATAAAACAATTTTATTTCTTTTTCCTTCTCTCTCTTGAACTCACGGTCTCCCATGTTTTTCCTCCTTCTCTCACACGGCTTAGAGCCGATTCTTTCTTCTTCTTGTTCTGGTTCTGCCGAACGAAAATGAGAAGCAAGATAATGATTTTGTTGCAAAATCTTGTGCTAGCACACACCTTGAGTCTTCCTAAGGTGATAGGGAACCGATTTCGTTAGCTTGCAGCTTCAATGGTGGTCTTCAATGGCCGAATGATGGAGGAGAAAAACCAGTCAAAACCGAGCAGCCCACTGCCTCAATAAGCTACTGTTGAGCTTCAAGGAAGAGTTTGAAGGCTTGTCTTCTTCGTGTCGGAAGATCCGGTCAATGTGAGTATATTCCTCACCTCATTTGACATGTATTCACTTGTTTCATTGCTTGATTTCATGATCTTGGGACCTAATCTAGAAACCAACAACTATAGCATGTCAGATGCGTATAATATGATGATGCGATTAAGAGAATCGTATATGAACCAAGAAAAAATAGTTGTTCATAAAGTTACGATAGAACCGTTCCATGTGCAACTGGACGAAGGGCAAGCTGTGAGCTCGCATGTTCTTCACTTGATCGAACAATTGAGGTAACATAATCTCCTTCTAGATGACATTCTCGGTAGGAGTGTCATTCTTGGTTCGCTCTCAGCTTCTTATCGCCAATTCGTAATGTATTTCAACATGAATGGGATTATCTGTTCCTACCATGAACTGCATATGATGCTAATCATGGCAGAAGAGGACTTAAGGAAAGGAGTACTGACTCGCCCTCCAAAACCTATTTCACTCTCTGCTTCTTCCCAGGCCCGATCAAAAGGAAAGAAGACGAAAGCGAAGAAGAAGAAGGGTTTTGGTCCTCCACCGCAAGAAAAGATAACAAAGCCCAAGAGGGCATCTGAAGACAAATGCCATCATTGCAGCAAGATCGAGCACTGGAAAAGGAACTGTCCTGACTATATTGCCCAGATAATAAATGAGAGAGCATCTACATTTGGTACATTTATTTTTCCAGTTATTGATATCTCACTAGCTTGTGAAGCTGTTACATCCAGCTGGATTTTGGATTCTACTTGTCCTGTTCAAATTTGCAATTCATTGCAGGTGCTGAGGGAAAGTAAGAAGCTGAAGCCTGGAGAGATTCAATTGCGTTTTGGGATTGGAGACTCTCTGGATGCGGTTGTAGTGGGAGTATGCGAGATCCTCTTACCAAATGGGAGCCTGTTGTTATACGATTGCTATGTTGTACCAGGATATGTAGCAAATATTATATCTCTTTTTGTATTAGATACAGAAGGTTATCATATTAATATTAAGAACTGTTCTTTGTATTTATATGATAAATGTAATATTAAGATTCTTTGTTGTCCAAATGAGCATGTTCATTACACATTGCATACTTTTAGGTGGTCAACGTGTCCTAACATTGTGTTTGAAATGTATTCTGCATGTGCATTTTAAAGGATCAATGCCTTTTATATCTTTTAAACTCCATCCAATTATCTATTTATATTCTCTCAACACATTTAACAACTTACCTTCTTGATCACTTGTAAGATAAGAAGAAATTACTGCATGGTATGTTTGTTTATCTCCGAAAAATGTATATTTCAATCCTTCAAGCAAAGTCTTTAATTCCAATTTGGGTGCTTCTTCATGTTTCTCTTCTTTAAATGTTCATAGTTCCTAAAAATTTTATTTCTCTTCATCGTCTTCCAGTACCTGTGTAGAATCAAGTAAAGAAAAATTATTAGAAATATCCGAATCTAATTGCGTACTTGATTTAAGAAAATTAGTTGTACAGATTTTCATAGTGTCAGATTCACTTCCCTGAATATGTTATTCCAAAATTGGTTCAATGTGTTCTATGTTCTCATTTTTACAGTCTTCATCGTATGGCAGCTTGCACATATTAAAAACATTAAGATCCAACGTCATATTGCCAAATGACAAATTCATGATTCTATTCCTACAATTAATTAAAGCATTATCTGTTGGTAAAAAATGGACGACCAAGTATTACAAGAACTGGCTTGTAATTGTATGCTACAGGTTGTATTTCTGAGACAATAAAATCCACAGGATATATGAATTTATCGACTTGTAATAACATATTTTCCATAATTCTCTTCGGTACCTTGATTGATTTATCGACAAGTAAAATAATAGTTGAAGTTGGTTTTAACTCGCCAATATTAAGTTGTTGATAAACCGAGAATGGAAGCAAATTGAAACTAGCTCCAAGATCAAGCAATGCATGTTCAAATTTATGATTTCTAATAATACATGAAATATTTTGACAACCAGGGTCTTTGTATTTTAATGCATTATCGGTTGATAGAATGGAACTTACATGTTCAGCTATAAAAGCTTTTCTTTCTTACCCGACGTTTTCTTTTAATGGTGCATAAGTCATTCAGAAATTTGGCATACGATGGTATATGTTTGATGGCATTCAACAAAGGAATATTGACCTTCACCTGTTTTAGTATTTCATATATTTCTGGGGAATGTTTCAATTTCTTTGTTTTCAATGCTTGAGGAAATAGAGGTTCATGTGAAAAATCGTTATCATCAGCGATAGGTAATGGTTCATCAATCCATTCATTCCCCTCTGAAACTAAATCTTCACGAGGTTCAAGAATAGGTCTTTGGATGACCTTACCACTGCGAAGACTAATAACAAATTTAACTTGATCTATGTGTTGACTACTAGAACTACCCTCGAAGGGTTTTGATGACTTTTGGGGTTTGGTTGTGGCTGTGCAGGAAACTTTCCTTTTTCATGAATGATCAATGCATATGTGATTTTGGAAAAAGTATCTTTCAGATAAATCAATGTTTGTACATTTTTTGTTATTGATGACTTCTTGTTTCTCAATGAATGCATGCAAGGTATCCTCAAGGGTTTTCCCAAGCAGTGGGACATATGACGCAAAATTATGAGAATTTTGGAAATTTTGGTGTACCTGGGTAGGTTGTTGCGATGGTTGTGCTTGTTTATCATTCCTCCAATTACAGTTTAGATGGTTTTTCCAACCACAATTGTAGGTTTGAGAGTATGGGTTTGGATTTGGTCTATTGAAGGTGTTTATGGAACTGACTTGGTCATGGAGACATTCTTATAGGGCTGGCAAGGTTGGGCAAATTTGTGTGACATGTTCATTTGAATTATAGATATGACATGTGACTTCTTGAATAAACTTAACATGATCACTCTTTCTCATTTCTAATGCTTCAACTTTGTTAGCTAGAGATTCATATTTAACAGAAAGGTCATGGTCTTCCCTAATGTTAAACATGCCTTTACCAGATGACTATGGTTTTACAGAAGACTCATAAGTGCCAAATGTGTCCCAATATTTTGAATTCTCTACTATGTATTTTAGGTAATCTAGTGCATCTTTGGGGACTTTTGTCCCTAAACTCACCATTACACATCATTTCCACTATTTGTCTACTTTGGGGTGTTAAACTCTCGTAGAAGTAGGAAATCAGCCTCCATGTTTCAAACCCGTGATATGGATAAATATTTAACATTTATTTAAATCTCTCTCCAACATTGGTAAAGTGTTTCCCCCGACTCTTGTATGAAAGTTGTGATTCTCCTCTTAAAGGAGTTTGTCCTGTGAGGGGGGAAATAGTTTTTTAGAAATTTCTCTTGCAAATCATCTCATGTTCTGATGGATCATGACCTAAGATTTTTCAGCCAAATTTTAGCTATATCCTTTAAATAAAAGGGAAAAAACTTGAGTCAAATTATATTCATGCTGCAATTTTGGTCTATACAAGTATTATATACCTCTTCGAATTCCCTTAAATGCTGATAAGGATTTTCTGATTGTAGACCGTGGAATGTGGGTAAAAGTTGGATGACACCTGGTTTAAAACTGAAACATGATGCATCTAGGGGAAAGCAATGCAAGATGGTGATCCCATCTTAGTTGGATTCATGAATTCTCTGAGTGTCATAAGATGATTAAGATGGCCATGTTGAGACTCACGTTCTACTTGATCAACTGGATTTTTATCTCGGTTAGGTGGGTTTTTATTTTGGTTATCAACCATTTTAACTGACGATGAATGTGATGAAAGCTCTCTATTTAATCTACCACTAGATGATCGACACTAATGTCTCATGCAATCCTAAATGCAGATTATATGCTAAAATTGAAATATGAAAATGCAATACTAAAAAAAGAAAAATTAATTAATTAAAAATTGAAAAACAAACAGTTAAAAAAAATGACAAAAAATAGCACAAATGTAATGATTAGAAACCAAAAACTTCCTCTAATTCTTATTAATTCAGATCTCAATTGAATTTCTCGTTTAGTGTCTCAATCTCTCGAATTCGATTTTCAGCAAAAATTATGAAATAATATATAGATGGAGATAGTTCAGCAAACTCATTGGCAACATGCCAACCCCATTTCAATTCAATTTTCTCTTCTCTGTAGTCTTGAAGAATTTTATAAATGGTTTGTCTAAATATGGGATGTATAGATTCAGACATGTTAGGATCAATCAGAACATGGTGGATCTACACAGATGCAAAGAAGAAAAAAAGTGAGATGCAGAAAATACAAAAAAAAGGAAATACAAAATAATAAATAAATAAAAAGAAAAGAAAAGAAAAGAAAAAATACAAGGATGTTAAATTATTATTCTATCTACTAAATTATATTCCCCGACAACGTCGCCAAAAACTTAACACACTCACAAAGTGGTTCGTTACTCCCAAGTATAAGAGTGTCGAAGTAATAGAATAACATGGTAAGTCTGGGGTCGATCCACATGGAATAGATTTAGTAAAATAAAATAAAAAATCGAGTGAAAATAAAAAAATTGAATTGTTTGAGGTGATTGACAATTTTAAATTGGACTACAACAATAAAATAAAATACTGGGGTTAGGGGATCCACTTTAAATATTTCAAATTTAGAGAAATCTTACTTGTTATAATATATAAATTGTCATTATTACCCACTTAATTTATTTCAGGAATTAATTATGCCAAAACATATCAAATCAGCCATAAAGACAGTAATAATATTTGTCTATAACAAGTCTAGTAGGTACTCAATTATGCCAAATAAATAAAACCAGTCATATAGGCGGTAACAAAGTTTGTCAATAATTAACTCAAAATTAAATTAAATATTATATTATAATATAAGTAAGATTAATCTATATTTTCATATTAAGAGCTTCACCATTTACCCCAACAGGATAAAATTAGCTACTCATACTTTGAATAAAAACACACATAATTTTATCGCTGAAAGAAAAATAAATTACAACAAAGCTTGAAAAATAAAACACACAAAAGCTGAAACCCCTCACAAATTTTCTAACAGAGATGTATGAAAGAACCTGAGGAAATAAGAGAGGTGAGCACCTATATTTATAGCAAGAGGTGCTCACCTCATGCGTTACAAAAGTCAAAAGCTGGGTTCTCTTCTTTTTGGTTGAAATTAATAATTTATTCACATGTCATTATTTGCTTTGAAACATTATGCAAATTGCAAGGACCATCCACCTTTTGCATCCCATCACCAGGTCACGAGCCTTGTTTCTATATTCTTTATTTTGATAATATATTTTTTAAAAAAAAAAAAATTAGATGATCAAGAGATGTGAGAAATTTATCACATGTGGGTCGTCATTTGTCAGGAAGTCTTATAAGATCCTATCGTGTCCAACACTCACTAAAAATTATAAGCTCATTTTGTTGCCAATCTAAACATGATGAATGTTTTCCAAGTTCGATTTGAATCTAGTTGTCATGCTCTTTTGGATTTTCTGGGTCCTGAAATTAAGATCTTATATCAATTTTCCCGTTGAGCATCTGAAACAGTATTTTACCTACACAATAAATAAAAATCACAATAAAAATATATATTACATAAATTTATTTATTATCTTACAAATGTGCTAAATTAAGGGGATTAATGAAATTATAAGTGTAAAATGATTAATTTCTCTTTATTAAGTATACAATTTTTCATGTTCATCAGAAAACAGGAACCCATGTATGTTTTGTGTTTTTCCTATTTTTGACATCTAATTAGCCTTAAATGCAAATAGTGGTTGGGTGTTAGACACTGGTAGTCCCACTCATATTTGCAACTCGAAGCAGAGCGTGAGAATTAAAAAAGGCTAAACAAAGGGGAGATCCAGCTTAGAGTTGGCAATGGGGATACATTGGATGTCAAGGCCATAGGAACAATTTTTCTGGATCTCCCTAATGGATGTAAATTAATTTTACATGACTGCTATTATATACCCTCTCTTATTAGACAAATAATATCGTTACCAATATTGGATAAAAAGTGATATAAAATAATTATTAAAAACGATGCTTTATGTTTATTTGATAAGGATCTATTTGATATGTGAATATTCTTTATCTAACGGTCATTATGTTTTGGAAGCATATCGAGATGTCTTTAATGTAGAGAAAAATACAAGTAAAAGATCTGAATTAAATAATACCGAATTATGGCATATGAGATTGGGCCACATAGGTGTTACACGCCTATTAAAAATAGTTAAGAATGGTTTAATTAAAGATCCTTATCCAATTTGTAAGTCATGTGTCCAATTGAAAATGACAAATGCCCAATTTCTTTATGTTGGACACCGTGTTGAAGATTTATTTGAGCTAGTACACAGTGATGTGTATGGTCTATTAAATCATGTTGCTTATAATGGTTCAACTTACTTCGTGACTTTCACTGATGATAAGTCGAGATATGAATATGTCTATTTGATGAGACATAAATCAAAAATATTTGAAAAATTCAAAATATTCCGAAACAAAGTAGAAAAACAAACCGATAATTTCATCAAGTGCCTTCGATCAGATCGAGGTGGTGAATTTATGAGTGACAAATTCAGATGTTATTTAAGACAAAATGGGATTCTCGCCCAATATAGCCCACCAAGAACTCCTCAACACAATAGTGTGTCTGAGCGGAGAAATCATACTTTATTGAATATGGTACGATCTATGATGAGCTATACAAATCTTCCATATTACCATTGGGGTTACGCTATACTTACTTCTGCCCATAAACTTAATAGAGTTCGATCAAAAGCTGTTTCTACGACCCCATATCAGATATGGTACGGTAGAAATCCAAGTCTTATATATTTAAAGATTTGGGGTTATCCCGCGTACGTTAGAGTCGCGCAGCGGGATAAACTAGCACCTAGTGGATATAAAAACAGGTTTGTTGGATTTCCTGAAAATTCCTTAGGATATCAATTTTATGACTCTGAACAATGAAATGTATTTGTTGCTCGTTTTGCCACATTTCTTGAAAATGAATTTTTGAGAGAAAGTATGAATTATAGAAAGATTGAACTCGATGAGTTTGATCCTAATATTGAGGAACCTGAGATGGAACCAGAGATCTAACTAGGTGAATGATCTACAACACAGGTTCTACGTAGGTCGAATAGAATATCAAGGCCTCATGAGAGATTATTTTTTACATTTGATGTGAGCCTTGATGTTATCCTCTTGGAGGAAACAGATCCGACTATGTATAAACAAGCGATATTGGGTATCGATTCGGGAAAATGACAATAAGTCATGAAATCCGAGATGGATTCTATGCATGATTAAACTTCTTGAAGGAGTTAAATCTATTGGTTGTAAATGATTTTATAAAAGGAAGTAAAGACCCGAGGGAAATGTGGAAACTTTTAAGGCCCGTCTAGTAGCGAAAGGTTACACTCAATGTCCTGGGATTGACTATGAGAAAACTTTTTCACCAGTAGCCACGCTAAATTCCATTATGATTCTTTTAGCCATTTATGCATATCATGACTATGATATATGACATATGGATGTGAAAACGGCGTTCCTAAATGGATTCCTCGAGGAGAATATCTATATGGAACAACCAGAGGGTTTCGTATCCAGTGGGACATTAAACTTGGTTTGTAAGCTCAAAAAGTCTATTTATGGACTTAAATAGGCATTCTGAAGCTAGAATCATCATTTTGATGAGATAATTAGATTATTTTGATTCATAAAGAATGAGGAAGAACCTTATGTTATAAGAAACTTAGTGGGAGCATGATAGTATTTCTTGTACTGTATGTAGACAATATCCTTATCATTGGGAATGATATAAGATGATGCAAAGTATGAACATGGGTGAAGCTTCCTATATACTAGGTATAAGGCTCTACTGAGATAGAGTAAGGAAGCTTATATGGTTGTCGTAATCTACGTACATAGATAAAATATTAGAAAGGTACATTTTTACTAACTACAAGGTAATAAATGTACCTTTTCAATATGACATACATATTTCGAAGAAAATGGCACATCAGACTGAAGAAGAGAGAGTTAGAATGTCTAACTTGCCATATGTTTCTTGTATTGGAAGTGTTGCGAGATTATCGTTCCGCAAGTATACAGTGTCAAGTTTTAGTAAAAGATAAGTATGAGTGTCGAACCCACAAGGATTGCAATCAAATTTTCACTAAGTACTATAATTGATAAACTTAACTTTATTTAGAAAGCAATTTAAAATAAACTAAATTGAAAATAAAAACTAAGAAACAAGAAATCTAAATTTTTAATTGGAGAAAAAACAAGGATGAGAAGTATTCTAAAGTCTGATTTCACCTAGATATCTCCTACAGCCACTTTAGTCACAATAGTGCGTTCATTTGGCCATTGGAAATTGTTAATGACCATCTCCTCCAGTAGAGCATAGACATCTTCAGCAGATTTCTTGAACAAGGTTCCTCCAGCAGCTGCATCAACTATAGTCCTATTTGGATTATCCAACCCATTATAAAATAGTTGAATCTTGACCCAGTCTTCAAAATTATAATGTGGGCATCTCCTGAATAGATCTTTAAAGTGCTCACACGCCTCGTACAAGTTCTCGGTCTCGAACTGCTTAAATATGCTAATTTCTGTTCTCAGTTGGGCTGATTTAGCTGGTGGAAATAACTTTGCAAGAAATTTAGTGGCCATGTCCTCCCATATCATGATGCTCAATATTGGTATAAATTATAGCCAACCCCTCGCCTTGTCTCTTAAAGAGAATGGGAACAAGCGTAGCCTGATGGCCTCTTTAGTCACGCCATTCATCTTTATGGTATCTGTCATCTCCAAGAACATCCTTAAGTGAACAGTGGGATCCTTTACAGCTGAATACCCAAACTGGTTCTTTTACATCATATTGATCAATGCATGTTTCATTTCAAAATTGTTGGCATTGATTGGTGGGTGCGTAATCCCCGAATAATTATCGTCTACGAATGGCTTGAAGTGATCTCGAATTTCCACATGGCGTGGGCTGTTCTCTATATTTTCAGCTGCCATTACTTCTTTCTCAATTTTCCTTTCTTTCCATAGTCTTCTCGCTATTTTTTTCTATTTGAAGATCAAACAGAAACGAGTCAAGACTTATGGATCTTCGCATTTACTGAAGCATATAAAGACAAGAAAAAGTACTAAAACAAAAATAAAAATAAAAATATAAATAATAAATACTAAAAATAAAAATCTAAATTAAACTAAGGTTACTTGGTAATAGTTTTAATGTGAATTAGATTAACAATCCCTGGAAACGATGCCAAAAATTTATTACGAGATTATCGTGTTGCAAGTATACGGTGTCGAGTTTTAGTAACAGATAAGTATGAGTGTCGAACCCACATGGATTGTAATCAAATTTTCACTAAGTACTATAATTGATAAACTGAACTTTATTTAGAAAGCAATTTAAAATAAACTAAATTTAAAATAAAAACAAAGAAATAAGAAATCTAAACTTTTAATTTGAGAAAAAAACAAGGATGAGAAGTATTCTAGAGTCTGATTTCACATAGTTATCCCCTATGTATTTGTTATGTCAATCAATTATTATTCACTTTCTTAGTTTATAAGCCAAGAATCCTAAATTATTCTAACTCCCTGTCCTGAGTGCCGATTGAATATATTATCAATTACAGACTTCGATATCCCTATAAAAATATAGTAATTAACAATGCATTACGCTTTGTGATTCTTTGTTAACGACTTCAAAGGAATTATAGGTTATCCTGAACTTTACAAATCTCCTAAGTTATATTCTCTATATCATATTCAAAATGACCTCTCCTGAGTGATGGATTCTAAATACACATCATCTTAATTTGTGGCCAACAAACTAGAAGCATTAAACACAAGACAATATAAATAAACTGAATTAAAAATTTAATAAAAATCAAATTGGAAAACAACATATAAGTTCAAGCATAGGCTACATCATCCTTTAGAATAATAGAGTTATTTCATGACTAAAGATAAAAACAATGAAAATAATGCCAAGAACATATTAGACACCATTAGAGTTTAAAGAAAGAAACTAGAAGATAAAACTCGAATCAAATACTTTCTTCTTCGGACGTCACCGACTTCATCTCCTCGTGTCGCTCTTCAATCTTATTCTTTGGATCACTCTAAAATATGTATTTAGAACTCTTTGTTGTGTCTTTTTCTTCCCTTCTATCATTTTGGACGAGCTTCTATATTTATAGGGAAGTCCTGGAGTCATTGTGCTTGTAGAATAATAATTTCTGAAGAATCTAGAACTATGTCGCAACGTTTCGACGTCAGAATTGGCATCGCTACACCTAACTCTCTAGATTTTATGTTGCCAGCAAATTTGGGTGTCGGGACGCTTGAGCAAATTTCCAGGATAGGTTTTTCTACGCTTTCAGCCTTTTGCCGCGTGCTTCCTTTGCGTCCGTAAGCTTCTAAAACACATACATTTTCTCCAAGATCCATACTCTAATGATTCTTATCAATAAAATATTAAACAAACTATAAAATACATTAAATGGCACGAAATCTAACAAAATAATAAGTTAAGAATGCAAGAATAAATGGGTATAAACCGCACTTATCAAGAAGGATTATGTATGTTGTGCTATGTACAAGACCTGAAATCAGTTTCAGCATTAGTGTGACTAGCCGATATCAATCTAATGCAAGTAATGATCATTGGACAGCCGTGAAACATATCCTGAAATATCTTAAGGGTACTAAAGATAAGTTTCTCATATATGGAGAAGCTGTGCTACAAGTTAAGGGTTATACAGACTCTGACTTTCAAGGAGATCCGGAAGATAGAAAGTCAAAAGAGTGGCTCCTTCAAGTTTCCTTCAAGTTAGGTAAGTTTCCTCACTCTTCCCTTCTCAATTTCAAATTTTATGCTTGGGAATCCTTTTTCCATTTTCGAATTTGAGATAAAGAATAAGATTAAAGGGCTCCTTATGAATATAATCAAAACTAGAGTTCTTTGTCATTCTTAGTTACTTGGCCCTCGTCGAGATCAAGTTTAACACCAAATATGTTTAGGTTATGAATTATGGTTTGAATTAACCAACAAATTTGATGAGTTGGTCATCGTCATGATCATTTATTTTGGAGACAAAGGTTAAGATTCATATAAGATATAATGACAAGATTTGTCAAATTAACGAATCTATGAGTTACATGAGATGTAATTGGTAACAAGCACCTACCCAATAGGACTTAAATAAAGTGATTAACCATCATTGTCATTTTATTTTAATGTAAAATGAGATTATAGTCCATAAAAATTTTATCACCAAGAGGGTTGACAAAATTCAAATAAAATAGTGGGAGTAACCATTAGATTAAAAGTCCAAATATCTCATATTTAAATCAATGTATTAAAACTAATCAAAATTCTCTATTCTTTATATAGGTTTCCAAACAAAACATGAGTAACAATATCTCCCTCCGAAGCATACTTGATGCTAATAAGTTGAATAGACCTAACTTCGCGGATTGGTACCACAACCTAAGAATCGTTCTTAAGTAAGAGAAGAAGGTTTATGTCATAAAACAGAGTGTTCCATCAGAACTTGTCGAAGATACAACAAAGGAGGAATATAATACTTGGTTAACCCATTAGGATGATAACGAGTATATAGTATGTGTGATGTTGGGCTCAATTTCATCATAATTACAAAAGCAACATGAGTCTATGGATGAAAGTACAATTATAAAAAGTCTTAAAGAGTTGTTTGATGCATCCGCTCACACGAAAAGATATGAGATATCTAAGGCTCTTTTTCGATCCATGATGAAAGACGGTTCTTCAGTTAATGACCATGTATTAAAGATGATTAGCTATATTAAAAAATTAGTTGATCTTGGTTTTGTCATGTACCATGACTTATTTATTAATCTTGTATTGCAATCACTTTCAGAGTCTTTTTCTCAGTTCATTATGAATTTTCATATGAACAAGTTGGATGCTACACTTTCTGAATTGTTTAATATGTTAAGACTTGATGAGAATGACTTGAAACCATAGAAAGGTTTTGTGACACTACTGAGTGGTTCCAAAAAATTTAAGAAATATCCTAAGAAAGTTTCAAAGAGTAAGGCCTAAAAGGCCAACACTCAGAAGCCCACTGGTGGTGTGACTAAGAAGAAAGACAATGGCAAGTGTTTCTTCTGTGACAAAGATGGGTATTGAAAGAGAAATTGTGCAAAATACCTCAAGGAAAAGAAGAAAAAGCAAGCAATTGCTTCTACTTCAAGTATATTTATGATTGAGGATAATCTTAATGATTGTTAATCTTATACTTGGGTATTGGATACCGATTGTGGTTCTCACATATGTAACAATCTGTAGGGCCTAAAGGAGAGTAGAATACTTCAAAGAGATGAAGCAGAAATACAAGTGGGAAATGGAGCAAGAGTTGTTGCTTTAGCCGTAGGAACTCATTTTCTATCATTACCAAGTGCATTAGTTCTAGAATTAGAAAATTATTTTATGTTCTAGTACTTAGTAGAAACATTATTTATGTATCTTCTTTAGACAATAAATGTTTTAATTTTATAATAAATAACAATTGTTGTTCATTTTCACATGATAATATTTCTTATGGTACTAGATATTTGAGCAATGGATTGTATGTTCTGAAATTAGATAACAATATCTTTAATATAAATAAACAAGATAGTCTAAAAGAGTCATACCTTTGGCATTGTAAACTTGGTCATATCAATGAAACCCCGACTTAGAAAAATACATAAAGAGGGTTACTTGAACCCCTTTGATTATGAATCATATGCAACTTGTGATTCTTGTTTAATTGGTAAAAAGACCAAATTACCCATTGCTGGAAATGGACTACATGCAACTGAATAACTAGAGCTAGTATATACCGATCTATGTGGTTCTATGTCAATTCAAGCAAATGGTGGTTATTTTTACTCCATAATCTTTACTGATGATTATTCACATTTTGGTTGCGTATACTTAATGAAGTATAAGTCTGAATCATTTGAAAAGTTCAAAGAATTCAGAAATGAAGTAAAGAAACACACTAGCAAAAGCATTAAGACACTCTGATCTGATCGATATGGAGAATACTTGTGCTATGAGTTTCAAGAGTATTTTAAGGAACATGACATCATTTCACAATGGACTTATCCAGGGACACCGTAACACAATAGTATTTCCGAAAGGAGAAATCAAACCTTATTAGACATAATACGATCAATGATGTCCAACACAAATCTTCCAATATTATGTTAGGGACTAGTATTAGAAATCGTTGCTTATATTCTAAATAATGTTCCCTCTAAATATGTTAGCAAGACACCATATGAGATATGGCATGGCAAACGGCCTAATCTCAACTTTGTAAAAGATTGGGGTTATGAAGATTATGTGAAGAAATAACCTGCTGAAAAACTGGAGTCAAGGTCAATTAAATGTAAATTTATGTGGTATCCAAAAGAAACAATAAGATACTACTTCTACGATCCAAGTGAACAAAATGTGTTTGTTTCACGCAACACTATTTTTCTAGAGAAATGAGTTTCTTATAAGAAAATATAGTGGGAGTAGATTGGAACTTAATAAAGTCCTAGATTATCAAATGACAATGAATTACCTTCAGCTCAAAAAAGATTGGCGATGGAACAACCACAAGTTCAAGAACACCAAAAGTCTAGTAGAATACAAATGAGCCAGTAAGATATAGATCTCTTGTGGAAGGTAAACATGATATATTTGTCATTGAGAATGATAATTCTACTAGTTATACAGAGTTAATATCTGACATTGACTCTTTTAAATGACTTGAAGCTATGAAATTCAAAATGGATTCGATGCAAAACAATCAAGTTTTGAACT
>SKCR01029758.1:600000-795000 GCA_019454045.1 Zanthoxylum bungeanum
CTTAAGCTGTTGGATTTACTTTTGTAAATGATTTATCGTTTAATGGGCTGGGTTATCTAATATGTTTTTTAAGGGCCAATATTTATGGGCTTTTAGTATTGAATTTTGACGTGAAAAGACAGTTTTACCCTCGGGTCCAAATTTGGCACGTACAGCCACCTAATGTGAAATTTAAAAAATACAGTTTTCAATGGATTGAAATGTGTGTTTTTTAGCCGGGTCCATACTTGATTCTCTCCTTACACACATATATATATATTATATTATTTGGTATTATGTGTTAAATAATTGTATAGCCTTCTTTGCAAATCAAACTCGATTATATTCGTAATTGTATTACACATCTACTTTTACTTGTCACCTAATGTGAAATTTAAAAAATACAGTTTTCAATGGATTGAAATGTGTGTTTTTTTTTTGTTTTTTAGCCGGGTCCAGACCCGATTCTCTCCTTACACACACATATATATATATTATATTATTTGGTATTATGTGTTAAATAATTGTATAGCCTTCTTTGCAAATCAAACTCGATTATATTCGTAATTGTATTACACATCTACTTTTACTTGTCACCTAATGTGAAATTTAAAAAATACAGTTTTCAATGGATTGAAATGTGTGTTTTTTTTTTGTTTTTTAGCCGGGTCCAGACCCGATTCTCTCCTTACACACACACACACACACACATATATATATATATAATATATATATATATATATATATCTATATATATATATATATATATATATATATATATATATATTATTTGGTATTATGTGTTAAATAATTGTATAGCCTTCTTTGCAAATCAAACTCGATTATATTCGTAATTGTATTACACACCTACTTTTACTTGCCACCTAATGTGAAATTTAACAGTATTACAAATCATGCCACAATCAAAATTTACTAGTAAGAATATTTACTTGTATGTGAGAAAGACCAAGTCTTTGTGGAAAATCAAATTATAGTAGGAAGAAAGTGATGAGTGATGATCATGAGAAAGACTTGACGTATGAAGAATGTATTAACGAGTCTATAAAGAGGATAAGCTCAAGGAGTTAATTATTCTAGGGTTTGAACTTTGAATGTTGAATGGTTCAATTTTCTTCGTGATCTTCAAAAAGTACATACAAACAAATATATACTTTTACAACTTTGAACAAATCATGCTGTTTTTTTCCTCGCACTCTTTTCAATTTTCGAGTAGTTTTGTCAATATTATTTAATTTCCAAGTAATTACCATTTATATTTATTTATTATGTACTTGCCATTCTAGAAGATTGATCAAAATGGTCAAAATTAAGCAACTGCTGTGAGTGCACAAAACGAATAGCTTTTTGTTTGATAATCTTATTGAATTGGGAGCCGGAGCCAATGTTGATAATCTATCTTATAGAAAGATGGCAAACTAAAGTTTGTTAAGTTCCATTATATACCTAAACCTAAAATAACCCAAATTTTATTTGAAGAGTTGCTTATTCTCAAATTAAGAACCCCTTCAAACTTGGAAGATTAATTCAACTATTAAGTGTTTGAGCATCATTCATATATTTTCTTGTTATGAACTTACCTTAGTTTCTAAAATCTATTTTACATTCAATATTGTCCATTTATGGTCCATCTAGTCCTTTCTTTTGTGATATAAAAGATTAAGTGGGTTATTAATTCGAATATTTGAAACGGCATAATCATATGATGTAATAAATAATTTTAATTAATTAAAAATTAAAAATTATTGTTTTATTTATTATTTTAATTTTCATTAAGAACCGATCGGTCCAGATGACCAATTTTTATTGATTTTTTCTACTCGATTTTGAGATTCAACCGACCCAGATTCACAACCGGTTCTAGATTCGACCGACTGATTCGGTTCGATTTTAGAAAGAATACTTTTTACTAGTGTTGTTAGTAGGGTTGACAAATGAGCCGGATTTTGAAAATCTCTTTATAATTTTAAGCTTATTTATTTAAGGTCGAACTTATCATCAATTCAAAGTTTAAGAAAATTAATTTTTCTAAAATTTTAAAACATCTATAAATATCACTTGAATTAGAGGGTGACTTTTAAAAGCCCGAGCCTGGCCCATTTGCCCACCCTAGTTGTTAAAACCGGACCGGACCGAATGGTTCAACCGATTGATCAGGAACCAATCGTAAGTCCGGTCTGGCCAAATATTAAAAATCGATCTGGAAAAAAAATCAGTCAAAATTGAAGAATTGAATCAAATCTATTCAAATTCTTTTAAAACCAAAAATTAAATTTAATATTTTTTATAATTATGAATTAAATAAAATTATTTATGATATCGATTGATTTTTCCAAATTTATTACAAAAATCAAAGACTCATTAAATTTTATAGAGGGATCATGAAAACACTGTTTTTTACTTATTTTTTTGGGTAAAGCCACAGCAAACACATTTGGAACATGGGACTGTTGAGAATAAAATGAATTACAGTTAGGAAGAGAGAGTGGGTGAAATTTATTGGAGTGAAAACTGAAATCAAGCCGAGCCGAGTGTCGGTGATTTGCGCGTTGTCCACTGAAGAGACAAGATGTCTAATGCTGATTGGTCAGATTCGTATATTTTCTTTCTCAGATTCTATACGGAAAAGGTACACACAGCTGATTTATTTGTATCTCATCTCATCCAAAGTCCTGCCGCTCAAATTAATGTGTTCCTCTTTTGTGCGGTCCAGCTACACACTCTGTGCTTTATTGTTAGCAAGTTGAATGAAAGTGAAACCCACCCACCTCTCCTTTATTCAATTTTATTTTTAGGGTATTTGATACGAAGATTGTTTGGGTTGGTTAACCTGCCATCATTTTGTTTTCTCTATCAATTTGTAGCGTCCTAATTACCCGATAGCTATTTCATATTCGCATATCATCTTTTGTCCATATTATAAATTTATAAAAAAAATTAAGGTATATTAATCAATTATGTATATATTTTTCAAGTTTACAAAACATATATATTATTTGCATGTCTTTTTGCTTGCTTTATTTTTTTTATGGAAAATTTATAGATTTGTCGTCATCATCATCACTCATCAGTGATGAAAAGCAGTATATAACGGAGAGAGTGTTATAGTCAACACAAAACCGAGTGAAATTTATTGCACTCTCTTTTAGTTTTTAATTTTATTTAGCATAATGATATGCGAATCTGCCACGTGGCAATAGTCCGTACGGTTGAACGTACAAGCTGTTATCATGGGGGAACGAAAAAGGACAGCTGGTGTAACACTGTGTATATGTTTGACTTATCTGTGATAAAGCTCACTCTAATTTAACGCGCGTGAAAAGCTTTTTTCCACTCATACGACACGAGAGTATGGGTGACAAAACGAATCAACGAATCGAATTTGTATCGAATACTAAATGAATAGAAATTAAAATGTGATGAATTCGTATTCGATTCATTTATTAAAATAAATTTAATATCATGATTCGTATTCGATTCATTTATTAAACGAATCGAATACGAATATTCGTTTAACCAATGATATTATTTAATAAAATAATTACCACACTTGATTCACATTAATTCTTCATAAATATATACATATGAAATATGTAATTAATATATTTACTAAAAATACATCACCAAATATTGAAAGTATTATTTTTTCTATGATAATTAGCTATAATTTCTCGAATCATAATTGAAAATTAACAAGAACTAGTAAATAAAAATAATAAAACGAATAAACAAATCAATGAGTTTAAATTCGTATTCGATTTGTTTAATAAACGAATTGAATCGAATTGATCCATTTATTAAACAATTCCATTTTTTCAAACCCGTATTCGCTTTAAAACGAATCGAATCGAACAAATAAACGAATTCTGACCCAAATTACCACCCCTATACAAGAGAATCAAGAAGTCACAATTATGGAGCGTGGATTTGACGCGGTATCCAAACGAATGGGATTTTGTTTTCCCTGTGACAGCATAAGTGGATTGTACGTCCAGCACCGGATTGTGGCGGTGATGGTTGACTCGTGACTGTGCGTTGTTATCTTTCCGACACACTGTTTCTAATTTTTATAGTTATTTAAAGGTATGAATATTAAATCGACGCCGTTTTGGCTTTCTTGTTTTATGGGTTGTCAACTCAGTCTTCTATATTTAAATTTGGAAAATGGATTTAAATCATTAATAAATAATACTATATAGATATAACCATTTTACACTCATTCGTCCATTATTGACGTGCACAGTATCAATATTCACATCAACATTGACTGTCACTGTTTATATAATAGTGAAACGGTTCATGTGAATAATTGGTGAACTCAGTCTTCTATAATAGGAAAGTCTGTAGTCAAATTTTTTCAATTGTTTACTCTAAGTAAATAATATAAATATTTTTATAAAATAATAAATTAAATACTTAAAAATTATAAACTCTCTCATAAAACTTTCTGATTTCGTCTTTTTGTGTATGATAAATATGAGTGTATGTTTAATATTTCCCTAACTATAATAATGCTGCACATTTAAGCAGGGGCGAGGCCGATCCCCATTTTTTTTTTTTTTTACAATAGTTAGTATTAAATAAATAATAGAAATATCACTCGATCTCAATTTTTTCCAACAATTAGTACTAAATAGAGAATATAAATAACGTTCTTATTTTTTTGGTAAAAAAATATCATCCCCAATCTCTCCCTCATATAATCTTCTAACTTCGCACCAAAATTAAAACATTTGAGTCCTAATTTTTAAGTGATACTCACCCATTGGTGGTGAATTCAACTTGTGATTGCCACTTAAGTTGGGTTCAATTATTGAGATTCATACCCAAAAATAAATTATTTACTTATCACTTGAAAAATTAGTTTATGTTTTATTTTATAATTTAATAGTATTTATTATTTTAATATGATAGTAAAATATATTTTCTTATTGTAATAAAAATCTTATAAAATTATAATATATAGTTTTATTGTAATAGATTTGTTAATTTATCTAAAAATAATAATAATTATATATATTATATACCACATGACGTAGTGAGAGCGTTTAAAATGATTAAATACATACATATATATATATATATATATATATACATACATAAATACATATATATATATTATATATATATATATATACATACATAAATACATATATATATATATATATATATATATATATATATATATATATACGCGTGCACACATATTTATATTTATATATCTGTATTATTTGTGATATTATTCAAAAAATTATCAGATAGTATAATCTATTTTTTTGTTATAATAATATTTTTTTTAGATTTATTAATTTAATAGTATGTCTTATTTTAATAGATTAATATAATTTTTTATAATATAGTTCTTATAAAATTATAAAATACAATCTTATTGTAATAAGATTTTTATTTAAATTATAAAATTAAACTAATAAATCTATTACATAAAATACATACTCTAGTTTCATAATGACTTTATTAAAATAAGGAAATATATTATACTATCATATTAAAGTAATAAATAATATTAAATTATAAAATTAAATTAATAAATCTATTAAATAAAATGGTTATGCTAACGATTAAGGGCACTCGTTAATAATACATTTAAGGAAAAATTTGACATTATTTTGATGGGGAACGAAAAATTTTTCCAATCATTAATTTTTTTTTCTTTTCCCATCAAAACTTTCATTAAATAATAGCACTCATTAGCATTTCCCTTTATGTACTGATTTGGTAAATGATTTGAATTTAGTTTATTTTATGGTCTAAATGAGACAATTAGTTTACTTACACTTAATATTTATCTCTCATTTGTTTGTCTATCAATTCTTAAACAATATTTATAATTCACATCAGAGTTTCTTTCCCGTCTTACTCTCTCATTTGAAATCATATTCATAGTTATTAATAAGTTAAAAAATATTTAATTTTATTTCAAATGAATTCCTATGAAATTTAATGTAATTTAGTCAATTTAAATTTAAATTTTACTATCAAACTTGAAATTTTGACCATCACTATACAAAAGGTAATAATTAGAGTTTGCATTATGAGGCACAACAAATAATAAAAAAAAAATCATTAAAAAAACTTATAGAAATAATTAAGAGTAAAATAAAAAATAATAATAGACTCAAATTTTTGTGGATGATTGTTATTTATGTCTTTTGTTTTAATATAATATTATGTTTAAATATTGTAATATATTTTTTATTTTAATTTTATAGGTTAATAAAAAAAATGTAGAAATTAGGTTTCACATATGTTTTTTTGTTTATTTTATAGGAAATTACAATATATCTTTTTTATTAGAATAGGTAATAAAAATATTAATTATAGAGATTAAGTGACCCATATATATATATTTTTTTATTTTAATGGGGCTTATTTTTATAATTTAATAATAATAAATTATATTATTAATTAATTAAATTAGTAGGTTTCTTATTTTAATAGGAAATTATGTTTTTATATATTAATATGTTTCATATTTTAATTTATAATTTAATGATAAAATATTATATAGATAATTGAATTTTATAATTGAATAATAAATATGATATTATATTGTTATATTGTAATATCTATTTTATTTTAATAATCATTATTTTAATTTTATAATTTTGAAATAATAATAAATTTTGAGATATTTTATTTTATAATCCAATAATAAAAAATTAATTGTATAGACCGGGTGTCAAGTATTAAATTAATATGTTTCTTAATTTAATAAGATATTATGTTTTTATTTTATAATAAGTTTCAATATTTAGGTTTTTTTTTTTTTTTTTTTTTTTACATTTTGAATTAATTTATAGCTACAAACTTTAATGTTTCTAAATTTTCATTTTCACTACATGATTTTTTAATTTTAGCTTCAATGTTAAGTTTTAATTTTATAATTAGGTTTTGAATAGTTTGAAGCAAGCGACAGAGTGTAATATTTGAGATTTTTTTTTAATATGTTTCTTATTTTAAATATATAATTTAATATTGAAAAAATTATAGAGATATTTTACTATTATAATTTAATAATAGATATGAGATTATATTTTATATTGTAATAAATTTTTTATTTATTATTTTAATTTAATAATTTTAAAATAAAAATTGATTTTAGAGATATTTTAATTTTATAATTTAATAAGTTTCTCAAGTCTATTATTTGAATTTTTAATAATAAAACTAATCTTCGAAATATTTTGATTTTATAATTTAATGTATTATTATTGTTATATGTGTATTCTTTAATAGATTTATTAATTTATTTATAATTTAATATAATTTAGTAGTGAGCCGCCAAGTGACACGATAGATATAATTAATTTTTTTTAACTTATATATGTGTGTGTTATTTAATTTAGCTTTTTCATTTTTTATAAAATCGATCTCAAATATCTTTCCCAAACAAAACTCAATCATTATCTACTAACTTTCGAATTTCATTTAATTTATATGAACGAATAGTTCTGGTATACAAAATTAAATTAAAAAAATTAAGCATTTTAATGTTTATCCATCACGCCACTTGGCGGCTTTGATTTTGGATAATCGTATTTTTTGTCATATGATACATTATACATAATCTATACAAGTAATTTATTGTTAAATTATAAAATTTTAATAAGAAAATAAATTATAATATCCTATTAAAATAAAAAACATAACAATAAATTAAACTATAGCTATATAATTACAACACCAATTAAAATAAGAAACATATAAATACTATAATCTATAAGCAAATTAGAATTTAAAAAACTGTAATAATAGAATTACAATTTACAATACCAATTTACAAAAATAATAATCTAATAATAAGATAACAAACTACAAAAATATATAGTATGTCATAACATTATTACATAATAAACCTAAAATAAAAAAGTATAGAGCAAATCTGGACTATATAAACCTAACCTACTGCAAATAATATCGAATTGCGTTCAAATATTTATTCAATGGGCGGAAAGCGCAAACCCTATGCTAATATTAAATAATTTAACTTTTGAATTTTCTGCAATTGTTAATCAATAAATATATCTCTTCAATTTTAAGAATTTTAATCCTGTAATCAATGTCAAAAAATACAACTGACTTTTGTTAAATTTTAGTTGCATTAGCTCATGGGTTAATTGAACACTAATTACTTGTTTGGTAAGACTTCCAACATAGGTAAAAGTATTTTTTTTAATAAATTTCTTTTCAAAATTTTTGATGATATTTTATTGTATTTTAAGTATAATTTTTATTCAATAAATTATTTTGCCTTTATTAGTAAAAGCTCAAAATTTGGACATTTTAGTAGAATTATATATAATACTCATATTTAATTTAACAATATTATTTTATTACTTTCATAACACAACTTAAAAAAATTATCCAATAAAATAATTTTATATTTTTAATAAAAATTAGCACTCACAACGAAATCCAAAAAAAAAAACTTTTTTTATCAAAAATTATATTTCTAAAAGTTTTATTTGAAAAATTATATCAAACGACACTTGAACCAATAAAGAAGATTAAATGATCAAATGACCAAATCATTATAAACTTGAACGACCAATTCAAACATCAAACAAAACTTGAACGAAAAAATCAAAATCAGAATTTATTTTATAATTATCTATTGACCAAGGTAGAAATTGAGACTTTGTACATCATTAATTGACTAAGAATTTTCTTTCTTTTGTAAATCCATGACAAATAAATTTCTCTCTTTTTTAAATCAAAACAATTTATGTTCACACAAGTCAATGAAGTAAACTAGAAGATCATTTTTTTAAAAAAACCTATGTTTGTAACAATTTATGTTCACTCTACCTTTTTTTTTTTTTTTTTTGAAACGATGGAAACCCCACCACCAAACCACCCATTCTGGGCCGCGGCGCAGGTAAAACCAACGGCTGTCCCAGGCTCTTACAAGAAGTGCACCCCCTGAATTCGAATCCAGAACCTCAAAGTGAGATCCTGGACCCTAGACCACCAAGCCACACCACTTGGGGTTGGGGACATGTTCACTCTACTTACTTTGATAAAACCAAACAAAAAAGGAAAAAAATAACATATTTGTATAATGTGTAAGAATAAATGAACAATAGCTAACATATGATCAAATATATATTTCATTATTAACTAAATAACCTATGTATGCTCAATTGATGAATGCAATTTCAACTGAGATTGAAATATTGAGATCTATAAGACTAACATTGTTGTTATATGTTATATAAATAATTATAGAGATACTAACATTTTAGTCCTGATTTGAATGTCACTAATAAGGGATGTGGTTTGATAATAAATAACTTAAAATTCCATTCCATTTAAATCGGGATCAAGTGATTTGAAAACAAAATTTCCAATATTTATAAAAAAAATTACTCATCGATGGCATGTTAAATTTTGTCAGTAGTAAAATTACTTGTGCTCCATCTAACTAAGCGGCTTAAAAAGGAGACTCAAATATTGTTATACTTAATTAATATTTACTTATATTATATATAAAAAAAAAAAAAATTTAAATAGTCAAATAAACGTGGTTGGAAAATCAAGAATGGGGGGGCACTTTTCCTCATGTTTATGATTATAAATACTAATTGATGAGAATAGCAATGAGGCAGCCAATTGTTTTTTGCATTCTTGATGATACACTGAGAGAGAATCTGCAGAAACTTGAATATCCACTCTGCAAAAAAAAAAAAAAAAAAAAAAAAACCCTCCATTAGAAATCCTTTTTTTTTTTGGAACAATTTCCTAACAAACCAACCCCACATTCATCCCTTGTTCTCTCAAAATTAACCTCACTAGATTCTTCATTTTTTCTATTTTTCGATTAATTTTTTGTTTTGTTATTTCCCTTTATCGACTTTCCCATTCTTTGGTTTTTTTTTTTTTTTTTTTTGTTGTCTCTCTCAGGTTGAGGTATGACTCAATATGCTTTCCCATTTTGCTTACTTGTTTGTGTTCTCATATTCTGTTTTTGGGTTTTGGTTTCTGTTGGTTTTTGCATGGAAATGAACATTGTAATTGTAGTGATAAAGATGAAAAAAGTGGTTTATTTTTTTTAATGGGATTTTCTTTTTAAAAAATGGATTTTGTGATTTTAGTAGGTTTACTTTTTGTAATTTTTTTTTTTTTTTAATATGGAAATGTGTTTTCATGAGAATGCTTGAAATTTATTAACTTATGAGTTTCTTTTTGGATTTAAGCTATCTTTTTGGATTTAAGCTATCTATGTCCTGGATCTTTTTTAAGAACATTGATTTGATTATGTGCTAAAACAAATGCTTTCATGTTGATGCTTTTACCTCATAATAATGCATTTCCCACATAAAAAAAAAAATTAAAAAAAAAATTGTACATTGTTTATAATAATTGATATGTTTTGCTTTGAATTTTGTTAATTCAAACAGGTACTTAATACTTTTAAGTCGTGGTGATTGAGATCTTGATACTTCAAGCTACAAGCATTTGTTAAAGATAGAAATGGGGATATCATTTCAATACCCAGATGCTGATTTTGATGATCTGGAGAGCCCTTTTGGAGAAATTCACATGAGATCGATTACTCGTACAGAGCCTGATAATGAGAGGACTGCATTGCGAACACTAAGTTTCAATGGCTGTGAATCAAATTCAAAACCGACTATACTAAGGAAGGAGATGATTGAAAGATTACATAGCTTTGAAAGCATAGCATTGGAGAGCAAATTCTCATTCAAAACCCCTTCTGCAGAAATGGATAATCAAGTTTTTGGTAAGACAATTAGCTTTAAGGATGCAGAATGTGGTGATCAATCTCCAGGATCATACGATTTTCATGGCGCCAAATCCCATCTTCCGTTGGAGCTTGGGAATCGAAGATACCAAGCTGCATTAAGGTTGCAGAAAGTGTATAAAAGTTTCAGAACAAGGAGAAGGCTGGCTGATTGTGCAGTTCTTGCGGAGCAGAGATGGTATGAATCAATCAATTAATCTCAATGTGCAGTAAAGTATGGTTTCTATTGGATTTAATCTCTAACAGTTATATAATACATTTGAATGCCATTCTACAGGTGGAAGGTCTTAGATTTCGCTGAGCTGAAGCGGAGCTCTATATCATTCTTTGATATGGACAAAAATGAGACAGCCCTTTCGCGTTGGTCAAGAGCAAGAACAAGAGCTGCTAAGGTGAGATTCAAACAAGCAGCTGGAAATGCTTACTCCTGTAATATCCCTGTGAATGTGATGATTCTGATTGCTGAATTTTCAATATTGTTCAGGTGGGAAAAGGTTTATCGCAGTCTGAAAAAGCTCGTAAGCTTGCTTTGCAGCATTGGCTTGAAGCAGTGAGTTCACACTTCATCCTGGAAATGAATCTGCTGATTCTGCTCTCTGTTTCTGAATGTCCCTTGTTGATCATTTTCATTTTTTTGGGCAGATTGATCCTCGCCATCGCTATGGCCATAACCTTCAGTTCTACTATGTCACATGGCTGCATTGTGAGAGCAAGCAGCCTTTCTTCTACTGGTAAGCAGACTTAATACCCAACAAAATGAACAGAAAAGCACTAGATGATGTAACTTCCAAAACTGACATCAAATTTCCGGCACACAGGCTTGACATCGGAGAAGGAAAAGAAGTTAATCTCGAGAGGTGTCCGAGATCAAAGCTTCAACAACAGTGCATCAAGTATCTGGGTCCAGTAAGTCTAATATGAGCAACAACTTCTCATTTTCGGATAATATCAGGCGCACAATTATCAGTTAATTGACATTAGTTTTTCATCTGCAGACAGAGAGGAGGGAATATGAAGTAATAATAGAGGATATGAAGTTGATTTACAAGAAGAGTGGGACAGTTCTTGATAGTGCAAAAGGACCCGAAGATACTAAATGGATCTTCGTGCTCAGCACATCAAAGACATTGTATGTTGGGCAGAAGATCAAGGGCAATTTTCAACATTCAAGCTTTTTGGCTGGTGGAGCCACGCTTTCTGCTGGGAGATTAGTTGTTGAAAATGGAGCTCTAAAGGTATAGAAACAAGCCACTGTTTGAGTTTCTCAAAATATTATAACACATTCAGCCGTGTTTTAGAAAGTGCTTTTGGATAAAATAAGCACTCTGAGATCTTTCAATACTCAATAATAAAAGCACTTTTTTTTTTGCTAGGCCAAAAGTACTTCCAAACATTCAATAATTTCGTAGGCTTTGTGAGTTTTTGTATATTGATATGGGGTTTTCAACTTGATAGGCAATTTGGCCACACAGCGGACACTATCTCCCAACAGAAGAAAATTTCCAGGCATTCATGTCATTTCTAAGGGAGCACAATGTGGATCTCACTAATGTGAAGGTAACAATCACTAATAAAGTTTAAATCTGAATTTGTGCCGCAAGAGATTTTCGACTCTAAACAAACGGAGCCTAATTTGGTATTATATCTTTCTTGCTATATTCCAGAAAAGCCCAGATGAAGAGGAAGAAGAAGGAACTTTAAAAAAGAGCAAAAGCAACCATGAGAGTCCACCAGAAGAAGGAATCTCTCAATACACTGAGGCAGCAGATGTTAAAAGCACTGCTCAGGAGGATGTTGATTCAAGAAAAGAAGAGACTATTGCTGCAGAAGATCTTGCACAACCTCAACTAATAGATGAAGTACCAATAAGCGGTGATATGACTGACATTTTTAAGACGGAAGCACTTCCTGAAGGTTGCAGTTCTGAATATCCAGAACTTCCTTCAGATGATGGTTATGAAACAGCTGAAGAATCGTTACTGTCAGAGGAAGATTTCATGGTTTCTAAAAAGAATCTGTTTGATGAAGATGCAGAAGAAAATGAAAAGCCAGTTCCAAAAGAGAAGATCATTCTTAGGATAGATTCACATAAAGGAATGAAATCATATCAGTTGGCTCAGCAACTATCCTCAAGATGGAGTACAGGAGCTGGGCCACGGATAGGTTGCATGAGGGATTACCCATCCGAGCTACAAACTCAAGTTCTCGAGCAAGCAAACTTGTCTCCAAGGGCAAGAAGTGCATCTTCTCGAATCAGATCCCAATCTTTCCCAAGAGTGCTTGCTCGAACTACAATAAATAGAGAACTCGGAGAAGTATCGGTCAGAAGCCCCCTTGCTCTAGAGCAAGTAGTATTATCACAAACAAAAAAACCATAGAGTACATAGAGATGAAAAAACAAATTCATTCATTTATGATCTTGTGTTGGGGATAGAGAAAGATGACATAGAAGATTAGTCTCTGTATTCTATACCAATTCTTTTATACATTTCCTGCTGTAAATTCATAGTGAAAATGGCATGAGATTTACAAGGACCACACATTTTTAATTGTTTACATAAAGATGAGTCCTTTTTCCGTTCTTTAGTGTTTCGAAATCTGAAATTGTATTTAAGATTGAAGAGAAAAGGGGAATCGAAAATCATTGTTTTGTTCAGAATCAGGGAATTTGAAGTTTCAAAATGAATTCAACATGCTAAATTTTAGCTAAGCTACATGTTGAACACAAGCACCACCACCAAAACAATCCTACTGTGGTTAAGAACATGGACAGTTGAATTACTGAACTATTACAAATTTGCAATCATCTACTAACTTTTAAAGCATCATAAAATTCTAAAACATAAAGGCACCAGTTTCCCCTATCTACAATGTACCATAGAACCCTCACGGTAGATGTTTAAAGTAACACGAAATCATATGAAAATCAAATGTAAGGTCTAATACAGAAGACAGTACAAAGTTTTATAAATGAAGCTAGAATTCAAGTCTGTGATTCGACAAACCAGCAAAACACGGAGTCACTGGATATAGAATTTCTTAATATTCCTCTATACCATAAATCAATGTACATATCTTGTTTACTTGACGACTAAGATATAAAATTTATACGACAGAAATTAACCTGACAAACTACAATCTTTCTCTCGTCAAACCCCCAATCTCTCCGAGTGAGGAAAACAAATTAAAAGAAGGGACACAAGATTAAAGAATAGTATGCTAGATGAAAGGAATATAATTAACATACTCAGCATAAAATTGATTCCATATAAACCGATAAACCCCTGAAATTGCTTTCTGCAGAAAGAAAATAAACTTAAAACCAGACCAAGAAGAGAGAACAAACATGATTCTTCTACTCGGGGGGGTTTGACATTGAAAAGGTAATTTAATCAGAGATTAGAAATCAGCAAAATTTCGAAAACTTTACCACCTCACTCATTTCATTACAGTTAAAACATTTAAAGAAAGTGTTTTTGGTTCTAAGTTAACAGATCTCAGCAGCTTGAAAACTAATACATACAGTGATGTAAGTTGGGCAGTAACTTACTTGCGATCTCCGTCAAGGTCTAGAAGATCTTCTGTAATAGCAATGACCTGCGCGAACAATGTCACAAAGGTTGTAATGAATGCCACAGGTGCTCTGCAGGTTGAAAGTGCGGATTCTCCCTTAGTTTCAATTAGTTGGCACTCAGCAAAGTACAAAATTAGGAGGAAAACTGACATTCCAAAACAAGGAAGATGGTAATGTTAAACAGTGGTATCCAATTGTGGGGGTCATGTAAGATTGCATGGTGAAAAGAAAACTAAAACAAAGGGAGTTGCTGGTTACTGCTGCAGAGATGGAGTTGGAGGATGCTGGTGAGATCAGTGATTAATTTGAATGCTGGTCATTTATTGACACCCATGATTTCAAAAAGAAGCACAACTTAAAATTGCAGACATGTAAATGTAATCATAATAAGGCAACAAAAAAGCAACTGGATTTCCTTTTTTTTTTTTTTTCCCAATTACCTCATCTCAGATTCACACACACAAACCAAAAAGGAGAAACCTCCACCGTACCAAGCATATATCAACAACTACGATCACTAAAAGTGTATTTAGAGACATTAAAAATTACTGTTAATTTAGGTTGTTAGAGAAGTCTTCGTTCAAAAATTGATCGGAAACTAAAAGGTCAAGCCAAATATTAGTGAGCTTTTACATGAAAGCTTAGACTTGCATGGAATACTTCTTTGGCTGTAACTCACTTGACTATTTTACAAAGCAAGTGATATGAATAATAACTTACTTCCATTCCAATGAAAGTCCAAAGGGCAGCTCTGGTGGCGTAATATACACCAAGATTAAGAAGAATGCCCTGCACCTGCAAAATCCATTGCAAATATTTTACGATGGGTTTTGTGACACTTGCGAAAAAGAAATCCATTGCAAATATTTTACGATGGGTTTTGTGAAATTAGGTAGAAAAGAAAAGAAAAGAAAAGAAAAGAAATTAAAATTTGCAGCTGTCATGAGAAATCTCATGGCAGCATGCTTATTGTCATGAGAGCAGCTACCATTGCTTGGTGTCAGGTAGACCCGGCTAAGGTTCCGGTTTGGAACCGATTCCGATTTCGGAATCTAACTGGTTCGGTTAGGGTTCATATTCTAGTCGAATCGGTTGGAACCGTTCGGTTCCAACCGAAATCGGTTTGAATTTATATATTTTTTTTAGATAAGAATTTTATTTGTAATTTAATGTAATTATGTAATATAATAAATTTAAATTCATAATTTTAAATTATATTGATTTTTCAATCTCAAATTTTTATTTTCAATAAAGTAAAAAAAAAAAAAACGGATGGAACCGGAACCGAACCGGATTTAACCAACCGCCGGCCGGGTCTAGTGTCAGCAGCTTGCTGCTATGTAAGAGACAAAACAAAAAAAAAATTAAAGAAAAAAATCTTAAGTATAAGGAAGATGACGATGGTATTTTTATACAAAATTATGGATCTGTTTGTTCCTTACAAAAAAAAAATATATGGTTGCTCAAATTTGATAAAAAATTTGTATTTGCCTAAATTTGATAATCTCCCTTTAATCAATTATTAATATTGCAGGTGCTTATAATATGTCTGCAACCAGAGACACGTATTGACGTAAAGAATAATCACGTATTGATGTAAAGAATAATCTTTCTAAGTACGCTTAGTGGAAATGTTGTAAACATACAACGGTCTACTAGAAAGATGACACTTGTCATAGTATTGTTGTACTAGTAGACGAGAGGACTAAGAAATCATCTCTAAAGTCTACATGACTCCGGAGAAAAACCCGATTCAAACTCTGAATTACTTCATCCTTGAAATCTGAAGGCCTACGAAGTAAATCGAGGTTTGACCAGAATAGTCATAACTCAACATCGGAGTGATGTCACTTCGGAGTAACCACGTTCCGAGGTCAAATTACTTCGGAGTGACTTAACTCCAAACCAAATCTAGTCCGCTCATCGGAAGTATACCGGACTTGACGGGAATACTCCATAATACATCGGGATAGCCTAAAGTGCCCTAGAAAATGTGATGTCACTTATATCTCTGCTCGATATTAGTGAACTTTAATAACAATCCATTTACCTCAACATGTAAGATTAATTAAGCATGCATAATGACAAATGTTATGACACATAATATTCCAGCATGTATTATAAATGGTGTACATCATACAGATCGATGACCATCCCATCACTGAATACATGTTGACACATTCACCTAAAATCTCATGTATAAATTAATGAACTTGAAGAAAAATGGACATTTTGGAAGTTTTGGAAAAACTCCTAAAAAACGAAAAAAACAGAAAACACGTGCACAAACATACTACACCATAAAAGAGAATTTACTCACAAACACAAAAGCGAAAAAAGATTCTAACAAAACATAGTATTTGTGCAAGTCCGAATTGTAGAACTACAACCAACGCAAAGTCCATTATTACAACGGACTTCAATCAGGCTAGGCCAAATAAATTGAAGGTAACATACACTATTTCTCAATCTCATTTTTACCGCACACATTAAATTGGTGCTGTATGTGGGGAGAACAGAGAATCATTATATTCTTCACAGAAAAAATACATGGAATATATGAATTTATAATAAATATGCACCTGAAATTATAAAAAAGGCATGAAATGCACATAGAACATGAAGTGTTCAAATTGAAATTAAATTTATGTCATTCTAATATGAAATACATGTATGCGTTAACCTTAATATGCTCAATAAATCTGTATAATGAAGAGATGATGAGCATGAACAGTATACTCAAACATACTTTTTGTTACTGGTGTATAAGGCGGGACTTGGATGTAATGGATGACCACCTTTGGCTTATACATGCCTAATATGACGTGAACTATTTCATGGTTTATTCTTGTCCCATACATACGTACATTATCTTATTAACATACTATAAATTTACATCATTACAAATGTACTGCTTAAAACATGTTTATTATAACTTAAATTTTATAGTTAATGAAATGTATCAACATGGCCTAATATGAAATGACAGCGTGTGTGTATGGACATTTGATATTGCATCTAACGTATGGCCCAAATGACCGTAATTGGTGTCCATCATCCCCAAGCCCGTCCTTCGCATGCATGAAATTTGCAACACAAAACTGGAGATGTGGGTGAGTTATGCCATTTGAATAACCTATTGAATGAACGTAAAAATAATATATAAAACAATAACATAATATCATATACATAAATAATTGGAAAATCAAGTCAAACCCAAATCGTGGATATAGATAATTGTATACATACTCATGAAACTATATCATGAACTGAACATGTAACATAGCTGTAAATGATAATATAATAATATGTACTGAAACTGCAATCTGACTTGAAAACATGAAACATGACCGTAAACATGAAAAATGTCATGACCTGAAATCACGACATGACTCATAACCGTCAACATGAAATAAAAAATTGTGAAACATGACTTGAAAATGTCATCTTAAATTGAAAACTATAATCTTGACGTAAATTGAAATCTTAACATGAAAACTGGAAGACGTCAACTGAAAAACATAACTTGACTGTATAACGTCAACTTGAAAACGTAACATAACTGAATACTATAAAACGTCAATTGTAAACATGACTAATAGATGCTAACATGATTATAAATTATAAAACGTAAACATATACTTGAAAGGTAAATCACGTACTGAAAACATAACGTGAGCTATTAATCTTCCTCAACACGCCTCCTTCGTGGAAATGTTGTGAACAGATAAAGGTCCACTAGAATGATGACACATATCATGTTACTGTTATACTAGTAGAAGAGAGGAGTTAGAGATCATCTCCAAAGTCTACACGAATCCAGAGAAAAACATGGCTCAAACTCCGAGATACTTCAACCCAAAAAATTGGAGACATCCGGAGTAAACTGAGGTTTGACTAGAATAGTCAGAACTTGACTCGAGATGACATCACTCTGGAGTAACCGCATTATGAGGTCAAACTACTCCACAGTAACTTGAGTCCAGATTAAATCTAGTCTGGTGTATGTCAATTCCATAATGGTTTCATACTGGAAATCATTAAAGTACATCGAAAGTACTTCTGACTTGAATGAATACTCCATAATACCCGGAGTAGCCCATAATGCTATATAAATCATGTGTCACTTATATCTCTACGCAAGATTGGTGAATTTTAATAACAATCCATTTACCTTAACATGAAAGATTAATTAAGCATGTATAATGTCATGTGTTATGATTAATTAAGCATATATAATGACATGTGTTATGACACATAATATTTTAGCATGTATTATGAGTGATGTACATCATACAAATCAGTAACCATTTTATCACTGGACCCGTGTTGACACATCCACCTAAAATCATATATATAAGCCAATGAGCTTGAAAGAAAAAAAATGATTTTTTGGACTTTTTTGTAAAAACTCCTATAAAACAAAGATAATATAAAACACATTGTAGGCATTGCATTTTGCATGTAAGTCCCTATGATGAGTCTCATTTAGAGACACTATCTTTTGAGTCACGGAAATCGCGGGAAACGGACGTCGGAAGGGGAAATTCAGAATGAGTATGTCATCAGATTCATTTAAAAGGTTCACTGTTTTCGTTCGTGCTGCGTTCGTGAGCACGTTCGAACGTCAAGAAGATTGCGGGTGTTCGTGTAGCGTTCGAATCGACGTTCGAACGGTGTCGGTATTTCTGGTTTTGCTGCTAGCCTCACACCCAAGCCCAATTAGCCCACCAAAACCCATAAAACATATCCAAATTAATAAAACACATATTTAACACATGATGAAATTAAAACAAATCTAAATAATCACCTACTAAAATAACATATTCACATACATAAATAAACAAATCAAATATCACATTCCCAATCTAAACAAATCTTATCCTCAATCAAATATAGATTTTCCTTGTATGACACTAATTGGTCCCTTTCCTATTCAAGCAAGAGAAAACCATAGCCTTTGCCTATAAAAAGAAGCCTTCACCACACATCTAAACCCTAGCTGATCCACACATCCAAACCCTAGCACATTCATACAAACCACAGAAAAATTCTGCAAAACATTGACCCCTAGCTCACTCACGGCAAAACTACAAAAGAATAAACCATAAGACTCTTACGACAGCTTTCTCTCTTTCAAACTCTCACACACGACCAGCTCATGCCCACAAAGAAAAACCCTAATAGCCTCACGACCAGCTCATCGCCCTCAACAAACAAACACGCCTCTTCTCCTTAACAAGCCCGCAAACAGCCCCCTTATCAAACAGCCCAGTAATCAGTAACAAAAAACTGCACCAGAAACCGCACAAAAACACCCCGAAAATAGTCCAAACCGACCCCAAAAACAGTGAGCAAGCAGTCCCCTATTTACCTCAAAATAGTGACCAGAAAATACAGCAAAAACAGCAATGAAACGGAGTGAAAACAGCAGCCCGAGCAGTGAAAACAACGAGGAAATACGTGAACCAGTGAACCGGAGGAGCCGCGGAGCATTAACCCTTCCGACCGTGTACGGTACTTCCGAGAGACGATCTAAAAGGTTAGACCTGATGTCACCATCTGTTATTTATCTGTATTCTTATTTTAATCATTTATCGAATTTTCTTCGCATGAGAGTCGTTGATTGATGTGTGTTGTGCCCTTGAATGAATGGAAAATGCGTCGTCTCTTGTGGTATATAGGATGTAAACTCATACGTAAATTCCGTAGCCGAATCCGAATGGACGGTAGTACGGTCTATACTTGGGACACAACTCCACGTACCACTTGAACAAACGACACATATCTCTCTTTATTTTATCTTGATTGTTTATTATCCGCATTTTATATTTCACCATTTTACTTTATGTATGTTGTTTGTTTGTGTGTTGATGATATAATGTGCATGGGCTTAGTATGTTGGTCTAAAGGTTTTCCATTTGAGGGAGGAAAATGCCAAAAGGCTACCTTTACGCCAATACTTTGCCGCGCCAGACAAAGTATGTTTGGTTGGATGTGAGATATGTTCAACCGAGCATACGAAGTCCTATATCGTTGTCTTTACTTTCTATGCATTGTGATGTGATGTGCATAGGCTAACTAGGGTGGATTAAAGGTCCTCTATTCGAGGGAAAATGCCTGAAGGCTACCTTACCACGATGTTTTGCCGCGCCTTTTGTGTTGTCATTGACTTTATGCATATCATTGTTCTATTTATGCATGTATTGCATCCTAATGCGCATGGGCTAACTAAGGTGAATTAAAGGTCCTCTATTCGAGGAAAAATGCCCGAAGGCTACATTTACCATGACGTTTTGCCGTGTCGGACGAGGTATGCTCGATTGAATGGGAATGAGTTCAATCGGGCACACGGGGTCCTACATTGTGCATCTTTGTATGCATTTGCGCCGTCTATCATGCATCAGGTCTTGTCCCGTTCGAACGCGTTCTCGAACGCTACACGAACGCAAACCTTTTGTTTCACGTTCGAACGTGTTTACAAACGCTACTCGAACGCGCATGTATTTCCTTTGTTTTATCATGCATCAGGTCTGGTCCCGTTCGAACGCGTTCTCAAACGCTATACGAACGCGAACCTTCTGTTTACCGTTCGAACGCATTTTCGAACGCCACACGAACGTGCATATACTGAACTGAGTCTTTTTTTCATCACATTTCATGCATGATTGATTCTTGGGTGATTTCTCTTGCATTATGTAATTAGCCATGCCATTCCATTAGTGACACTTTTACTGCTACCATCTACTTGTGTTCCCGCATTTATCCGTTTGATGTGTTCGTGAGATTGTGTTCAAGCATGATTAAGTCGTCAGTTTGTTACTTGATTCCTTAAGCATGATTTAGCCGCTAGTACGTTTAGGGGTGGCAATTTGGGTCAGGATTCGTTTATTCGTTCGATTCGATTCGCTTTAAAGCGAATACGGGTTTGGAAAAATGGATTCGTTTAATAAATGGGTCAATTGGATTCGATTTGTTTATTAAACGAATCAAATCCGAATTTGAGATCATCAATTCGTTTATTCGTTAAAGATTCGTTTATTAAACGAATCATAAACGAATCGAATCCGAATCGAATTCGTTTAATACCCGTTTAATATTATTACAAATTTACCCTTAAAATTTTCAAATATGGTTTAATTGTATGAGGGATATTTTAGTAATTTAAGTTTAACCTAAAAATTTAATTATACATAACAAAATCATTTAGGTTTTCTATTATTTCTTCCAGCAGCCGCCTCCTCCTCTAACTTTAACCTAAAACTCTCTCAACTGAACCATACAACTGAAAGCAGATCTTTGTTTTCACTTTTCAGCAGCAGCCGCCGCCTCCTCTTCCAGCACGAGGTCTTCGTTTGTTGAGGTAAGATGATTTCTTTAATTTTGGTTTGTTAATTTAACTATTAAGTAGATCTTCGTTTTTTTTTTTGTTAATTTAACTGTTAATTACAAATGAAAGCAGCTATTCGTTTTTTTTTTCTTGTGATGTTGTATGTCCCATTTTCCCCTGTTTCTTTTTATGTTTTATTTCACATTTTTTTTTTTAATTTTTTTTTTTAATTTTCTGATTTATGTGGTTTGCTGAATTGGAGGGTTTCAAGCTTTGACTTTGAATGTGTTTATTTTTTTGATGAATTTCGGTCTTACAATTGGTAGATTTGAAGTGGGTTCTGGTGTTCATCTACTCTCAACTAATTGGTAGATTTGTGTTCTTGCAGACAAATTTATTGCACTAATGTAGTGCTGATTTTCCTCCTACTGTGAGCATTTAATAAATTAGTCGCATAAGAAAAGGCATAACATATGCTTACTGTTGAAAAGGCATAACAAGATTTAAACCTTAAGAAACTTAAAAAAAATCTAAGAAAATCAAAACATTATCTTGTACATCCATAATCTGTTCAGTTATAAACAACCTTTAGTTCAGTTGGAGTTGGTCAACCACATATACCAATCTCTCTGTCATTTCTTCACAAACTTTCTATATAAATAACTTATATTGCCTTTCCTTCTCATTCAAACTCCAAATCTCCAAACCCTTCAATCATTTTGTGATATGAAACAGGATGCGAAACAGACGAAACCCAAATAATAAATAAAAACGATCGTCCAAGTTGGTTCCATACAAGCAAATAAATAATAAATATTCTTAAACGAACGAAATCGATCAATGCTGCTAGGATCACATCATTTTGACTCTTGCTGATTTGTGCTGCTATATTTGCTGATCTACTATTGCATTTACTTCTTTTTATTTACAGGGAAATGGATGCTACTCCATCAGAGTGGCACTAGTCCTAGTGATTATGTGCAAGTTTGACGGTAAATTTTTTTCTCGTAACTCGTTTTCAAAAATATATATTTTTTTAAAACATAACTCAATAATATAATTTTTTTTATTTGCAGGATTTTCATCCCGGATGATAATGATAAAGAAGTTTGTCTTTACCGTCTCAATATGTATTGATATTTTGATCAAAATGTGTTTTGAAGATTTTAAGTGTTATTAATTATTATGCAATTGATTTGTAATTTGAATTTTGGAGCTTGTTTTATGGATTTTCAGACTATAACAATGAATATGGTATGAAATTGATGGTTAGATTAATAGATTTTAACATTTTGTATTTTATTTTGATTAAACGAATCGAATACGAATCGAATACAAATTTGATTCGTTTAATTTTGATATAAACGAATAAACGAATGGAATGCGAATAATAAACGAATCGGATGCGAATAGTAAACGAATAAGATGTGAATGGTAAACGAATAATAAATTCAATTCGATTCGTTTGATTTATGTAAATGAATAAACGAATCGAATACGAATATTCGTTTATTAAACGAATCGAATTCGAATCCTAGTATCATGATTCGTTTAATAAACGAATCGAATTCGAATTTAGTGCATTACAATTCGATTCTTTTAGAATTCGTCACGAATTCGATTCGCTGATTCGTTTTGCCACCCCTAAGTACGTTATTCCTCTATGCATTATTTAGTTATCTTCTTTCGCAATAGACGTTCAACTTATGTTTAGGTTGTTATTTATTTTCCGCGTTTGATGATTCAACATGTCATGAGATTATTGTGTGATATTGTATGTTTGTCGTTATGATGATTTATTTTATACATGCGAACTTAGGAGTAAATTACCCCCATTGGAAATATGTTGCTTATGCTTGGTTAGATTATTGCATAAGTCATTTCATTACAAGTGGCATAAGTAATGGACCATTCTGAACCCAACGGTTTGAGGTATTCCCTTGCGAGGGTTGAGTGCGGCCTTAAATCATTTTCCCGGTTCACACCGGGTGGCGACTCCATGTTATTTCTCCGGTTTAGTTCCCTCGTGGGTTACTCCGTACTCCCAACCGGGCCGCGAGCCCGGAACAGCGTCGTCCAACATCTGTGTCCTACACACATGCACAATCATATTACATCATAATGAAGCATTTACCCACAAACACAAAAAAATAGAAAAAATTATAACAAAGCACTACATCTGTGCATGCCGAAATTGTAGAACTATAACTAACACAAATCATAGGATTTAATTGGATTTTAATCAAGTTAGGCTGACTAGTGTAATCACACACGTATAACGCAAGCGCACGTATCGTTCAAGTAGTATAAAAATATTGATCCCACGAGAACTTAATCCTACTGTTGTTATTAATTATTGATACTATTTATTTACAAGTATCTAATTATAGGGAGAAGAGAATGATTGCTTTTGATTGGTTGAATGTGGATTTGATAAAATACTTAAAGACACAAAATAAAATATTAAGGAAAATAAACAAAAGACTCAAGGATCTAGGGTTGTGACTCCACACAATATTATTATAAAAGATAAATTGATTCTCTTATATATGTGTAATAAATTACTTTACTAACCTGGAACACGAAAATATGCAAAAGTCTTTGTCGATGGTCAGACGCAAATACCCAGTATAACCCAATTGAACCATATGTCTATGTCAACCAAATTACCTGGATTCATTAAGATCAAGTTCCAATTGTGGCTACCCCCGCCCGACAGGTATATGTCTATCCTGTAAGGAAATCTATTAAATGGTTATCTATCATCAAGGAAGATCGTGGGCTATTGAATCTAAGGCTGAAACCTAAAATCCCTATGTCTAGTTCATTTTAAGTTTACCAAATCAATCTTGTTAATGGCCAGTTAACAAGAAGCATTAAACTTAAGACTCAATAAACAAACTAAAGAATTACCAATAAAAAGAAAATCAATTATTAAGTGTGTGGATATTGTGTTTCATCATTTCCCTATAATAAAAATAAAATGTTGGGGTTAGGGGATTCACCTTTACTATTTCTAATTTAGAAATCTCTCATACTATAATATAGAATTTATCAGTGATATTATCAACCAGCCATATAGGCGGTATCCTCATTAAGTTAGATTTTAATTAAGTCCAACCAGCCATAAAAACGGTATCATTATTTGTCCATAAACCAGCCATATAGGCGGTAATTATTTGTCACATAAAGACCAGCCATATAGGCGGTGTTACTTTATGTCAAATAAATAAAATCAGTCATTAAGCGGTAATCCTTTTAATTTGAATTATAATTTCCATATTATATTTAAGTAAGATTCATCTAAATTAAAATAATAAAAGCTTCACCCTTCCCCCCAGCGGAAATCTAACTACTAAACATAAAAGAAAAGAGAAGAAAAAGAAATTACTACTATTACTGAAAATAAAAATGCATAAATTAAATTACTAAAAATAAACACACAAGATGCAATCCTTAAATTACTTACAAATATCTAAGTAAAGCATGAGAATTACAAATGAAATGACTTGGTATTTATAGGAAAATCTAAAGGCTTCCACCAATTGCTCCACCAGACATGGCATCAAACATGGCACCAAACATGGCATCAAACATGGCACCAAACATGGCACCGAACATGACATAAAACATGGAACCAAACATGCAAGCATGTTTGGTGGAAGTTTGACAATTTTTATTTATTTATTTTATTAATTTTATTTTATATTTTGAAAATGACTATAGTAGTTACACAAAATACACTGGATTTTTCATTAATTTATGCCATGGAAACTTCAGAATTCAAAATTATTTTGACTTTCAAAGTTGTAGATCTTTGAGTATTCTTTAATCTGCAACTTGAATCAGCCCAATCGGATATCAGATGAACAAGTTATGGCCAAAATACGAAACATGCGCAAAATTGAAATTTAGGACTGCACTTCGTGACGCGTATAGTAAAATTTCGTTTTTGACATTTTTTCCTCCGGATTTCATCATTTTAGCCCCGAGTTGATTCCATTAAGTCCTGATATTATTTTTATCTGCAAAATAAATAAAAATACATCAAAACGTTCATAAAACTCGAGAAACTATACAAAATATTAGGTTAAATGAGTGAGAAATAGTGATATAATTACCACTTATCATAGGCCCAATAAATTGAAATTAACATACATTATTTCTCAATCCCATTTTCACCGTTCACAAATATATAATCAAAAAATTTTATTATTATTATTTATAATTAATAAAAATACCTATATAGTAGGGGTATGACGTTTTTTTTATATTATATATTGGTATAAACTAATACTTAGATGACATCGAATCAAATTGGAAATTAAAAACATTGAGAATGTTGATCGAATTATTGTAGAAAAATATCATGTAACATTCTTATGCTCTTAGCAATATCACACAAGTGAAATGGAAAAACAAATATTAGTCTAATAAAAAAGAAAGAGTATGTGCCTCATAATTATAATTATAATTATTACCATATGGTCCACATTTTTTGCGGGTTTGATATATATTTTATGCATTGATCTTTTAAATATTCAAGATCTTATCGATTTTTTAGTTTAAATGAAACAATTGATTTACTTACACAAAATATTTATATTTCTTTCATTTGTCTCTTAGTTTTCAAATAATATTTTTAATTCATTATGCAAGAGCTAATAGTTAGAGTATGCATTTTGAAACACAATAAATAATAAAAAATTAACGAAATAAAAAAACTTACATAAATAATCCAAAACAAAATAACAAATAATAATATACCTGAAATCCAAAAAAAAAAATTGGTTAGGTTTTATGTGCAATTACTATTCAGGTTTCTTATTTTAATATGAGATTATTATTTTTTTATATTATAATATATATTTTTTATTGTGATAATTTATTATTTTAATTTTATATTTTTTATAATAAAACTTGTAATTGTAGAGATTAATTGTCACATATTTTTATTTTAGTTTAATATAATATTATAATATATCTTTTTAGTATAATTATTAATAAACAAATAAATTGTAGATATTGAGTATCATGTGATGCGATGGTAAAACTTAAAAACATTTAACTTATACATACATACGTAAACACACACGGACACATATATATTCTTTGTCATATTATATGTGATATTAACAAAAAATTAATTAATATAACATGTTTTATTGTTATGATATATTGATATCGTTCTTATTTAATAGATTTAGTAATTTAATTTTATAACTTAATAGCATTTTTAATTATAATATGATAGCATAATATGTTTTTTTTTTAATTATGCAACCCGTATAAAATTATAATATGTATTTTTATTGTAATATATTTTTTATTTAATAAAAAAATATTTATAAATATATTTTAATTTTATTATTAAATAATAAAAAATTCGTTGTAGAAATTAAGAAACCTATTCCAATAAAAAATATATAATAATATCTCATTAAAATAAAAATAAAAATAAAAATAAAAATAGTTAATTTTTTATTAATTTATAAAATTAAAATAATAAATTATTAGAATAAGAAATCTATTATAATATAAAATAGAATCTCATATTTATTATTAAATTATAAAACTAAAATATATTTAAAAATAATTTGTTATTATTAAATTATAAAATAAAAATAAAAAATATATTACAATATAAAAACACAATCTACTATTAAAATATAACATATTAATTTAATTAATTAATATTGTAATTTAGTATTTTAAAATTATAATATTAAAATGATAAACTATTAAAATAATAAAACATATTACAATAATAAAACATAATATAATCTCTCATTAAAATTAAAAAAAATATATGTGACACCTAATATATAATTCATTTTTTATTATTAAATTATAAAATTAAAATGAGAAATCTATTAGAATATTAAAATAAAATCTCAAATTTATTATTAAATTATAAAATTAAAATGAATCTATAAATAATTTATTAATAAAATAATAAAACAAAATAGCAACCGTTCACAAAACTTAACATTTTTTTGATTTCAGGTTTATTGTTGATTATTATCTGTTATTTTACTTGACACTATTGTTTTTAAATTTTTTAAATATCTTTTTATTATTCGTTGTATTTGAGCATGTAAACTCTGACTATTAATTCTTACAAAGTTATTTTGGACTTTAAATTATTTCTATAGTTTTTTTTTTGTTTTTTTTTTACTATTTGTTATATTTTAGTATGTAGACTTTGACTATTAGTTATTAAAAAGTAAATATGAATTATCAAGATTTGAAGTTAAATAAAAAACTGAAACTTAAATTAAATAAATTATATTAAATTTCATTGGAATTTATCAGAAAGAAAATTAAGCATTTCAAACGTTATTTATAGTTGGGAAACTCTAATGTGAATAAGAAATATTATTTGATAATTGTGAGACAAACGAAAATGATCTATATATTAAATATAAATAAACCAAATTATCTCATTTAAGTAAAAAAAATCGATGAGATTCGAAATATTTATAAGATCAATATTTAAAATAATATATATATATATATATATATATTTATGATATGAGATTATAATTAAATATATATTTAATCCGCATAAAATACATGTCATGTATTAGTTATATTTAACTTACCAAATGAAATCAAATCCGGAAGAAAATAAAGAGATAAAAAATGAATTTAAACTATAACCATTTGTTGGAACATGGAATAAAAAAAACAGTTGAATGTTAAATCGGCCCAAACGAACCGGTTCAGATTCAGCTTAAATGAAAGTAAGACAATCCAACACCTTTGCAACAAATGTGTATATCTAGAAAATCCATCATCATGGATTGTACAAATCAAGAGCCATGCACCTCAATTATACCCTACCAAAATTCTCCTCTGTCCTTGCTAAAACTTCTCATAATTGACAGAAATACCCCCAATCCTCAAACCTCACCATTCCGGCAAAACAGTCATTTAAGATTTTCTTTTTATGTATAAAAAGGCCAACAAATCTAGGGTTCTTTGATCCATTGCAAGAACAGCTGAAGAAATTAGCAGCCGCTTTTGGAGACCTCCGGAGTAAATCGAGATCTGATCAGAATAGTCAGAACTCAACACCTGAGTGATGTCACTTCGGAGAAACCACATTTCGAGGTCATACTCCGGAGTGACTTGACTCCAAATCAAATATAGTCCGGTCTAGATCAATTCCATGATGGTTTTACACTGAAAATCCTCATAGTACACCGAAAGTACTCCGGACTTGACGGGAATACTCCAGAATACCTCGGGATAGCCTAGAGTGCCATAGAAAATGTGATGTTACTTATATCTCTACTCGAGATTAGTGATCTTCAATAACAAACCATTTACCTCAACATGTAAGATTAATTAAGCATGCATAATGAAAAATGTTATGACACATAATATTCCAGCATGTATTATAAATGGTGTACATCATACAGATCGATGACCATCCCATCACTGAATACATGTTGACACATTCACCTAAAATCTCATGTATAAGTTAATAAGCTTGAAGAAAAATGGACATTTTGGAAGTTTTGGAAAAACTCCTAAAAAACGGAAAAAAAAAAAAAACAGAAAACACGTGCACAAACATACTACACCATAAAAGAGAATTTACTCACAAACTCAAAAGTGAAAAAAGATTCTAAAAAAACATAGTATTTGTGCAGGTCCAAATTGTAGAACTACAACCAACGCAAAGTCCATTATTGCAATGGACTTCAATCAGGCTAGGCCAAATAAATTAAAGGTAACATACATTATTTCTCAATCTCATTTTTACCGCACACATTGAATTGGTGTTGTCTGTGGGGAGAACAGAGAATCATTATATTATTCACAGAAAAAATACATGGAATAGATGAATTTATAATAAATATGCAACTGAAATTAAAAAAAGGCATGAAATGCACATAGAACATGAAGTGTTCAAATTGAAATTAAATTTATGTCATTCTAATCTGAAATACTTGCATGCGTTAACCTTAATATGCTCAATAAATATGTATAATGAAGAGATGATGAACATGAACAATATATATTAGAAAAAATATGTTATCCATTACATCCAAGTCCCGCCTTATACACCAGCAACAAAAAGTATGTTTGAGTATGCTGAATCGAAAACAATGGTAATTATTACATACTTCACTATCTCTCTAAGCCTCATGACTTACACGTTCACTACATGACCACCATTGGCTTATACATGCCTAATATGACGTGAACTGTTTCCTGGTTTATACTTGTCCCATACATACATACATTATCTTATTAACATACTATAAATTTACATAATTACAAATGTATTGCTTAAAACATGTTTATCATAACTTAAATTTTATAGTTAATGAAATGTAGCCACATGAACTAATATGAAATGACAGCATCTGTGTATGGACATTTGATATTACACCTAACGAATGGCCCAAATGATCGTAATCGGTGTCCATCATCCCCAAGCTCTTCCTTCGCATGCATGAAATTTGCAACACAAAACTGAGAATGTGGATGAGTTAGGCCATTTGAATAACCTATTGAAGGAATGTAAAAACACTATGAAACAAGACATAATATCATATACATAAATAATTGGAAAATCACGTCAAACCTAAATCGTGAATATAGAGAAATTGTATACATACTCATGAAACTATATCATGAACTGAACCTGTAACATAACTGTAAATTATAATATAATAATATGTATGAAAATTGTAATATGACTTCAAAACATGAAACATGACCGTAAACATGAAAAACGTCATTATCTGAAATCACGACTGACTTATAACCATCAACATGAAATAAAAAAATTGTAAAACATGACTTGAAAATGTCATCTTAAATTGAAAACTAAAATCTTGACGTAACTAAAATCCTAACATGAAAATTGGAAGACGTCAACTAAAAAACATAACTGACTGTATAACATCAACTTCAAAACGTAACATGATTGAATACTATAAAACGTCAATTGGAAACATGACTAATTGCTACTATGTGATTACAAATTAAGAAACATAAACTATATTGAAAGTAAATCCGTGCTGAAAACAGAACGTGAGCTATTAAGCTTCCTCAATACGTCTCCTTAGTGTGTGGAACTGTTGTGACAAGTTAAAGGTCCACTAGAATAATGACATAGATCATTGTAGGCATTGCATTTTTGCATGTGAAACCCGAGGATGAGTCTCATTTGGAGACAACTACCTCTTAAGTTGCGGAAACCGCGGGAAACGGACATCGGAAGGGAAGAGTCAAGAATTGACTCGTTGATGGATTAAGTTCACTAGTTTAGCCTCGAGTAACTCGTTTGATTGCTGTTTAAAAATTGTGCAAGGCCCAAGACCCCACATCCAAGCCCAATCCAAAACAATTGGAACCTTTAAGTGCATGTCACAAATTAAATTAACTTAAGATCCAACACATTAAAGTCCAACACCTAACCAAGCCCCCAACCAAGGCCCACTCCTCTCTTTGGCGCCAACTTGACATAATACACACTCAAATTAAACCAAATATTAAATTAAATTAATTAGATAATGTATTTGAATTAAATATTTTAATTAAACCATTTACCAATTAAATAAAACACAAAATATAATCATGCCTAATCTAAACAAATCAAATAAATCATATACTAAATTAAAAGGATGTCATGCCTAATTAAATCACTCATAACCAATTTGAAGATATTGACTTCCTAATTTGAACCAATCTTGTCTCCATCAAATCCTTGACTTTCCTTGTCCAACACCTAAACCAAATCCCTTCCTTGTGAAACAAGGTGAAGCCCTAGCCCTTCTCTATATAAACCACCCTTCACCAAGCCTCTCCCCCTCCTCTAGTTCACGCCCATACACAAGAATTCTTCCCAATTCACGCCCATTGCAAGCAAGAAGCAACAAAAATATTCTCTTCATCTCCTCCACTCCATAACCGAACACACCACCCTCCTCAACCCCTCCATAGCCGAAAATAACAAGCCTTCCTAAAGCAACTGAAACCAGCCCCTGCACCCCTCTAAAACACGCCTAAATACCCCCTAAATCACCTTAAAACAGCAGCCCAAATCACCTTAGAACAGCAGCAAAAATCCTCCCAAAACAGTCCCCAAAATCCTAAAAACAGTAACATAAAAACTGCACTATTTTAACATAAAAAACTGCACTATTTAACCACCAAAACAGCAGCAAAATCCTCCTAAAACAGCCCCTATAATACCCCAAACCAGTGAATAAAAAACTGCACATTTAACCCTTAAAAGTCACAAAAAAATCTGCACTTAAAGCCTTTAAAAACATCAAAAACAGTAGCCTAAAACACCAAAACAGTGAGCTGAAACAGTGAGCAGAAATACAGCGAAAACAGCAGCAAAACGAGGTCAAAACAGCAAGAAAAACAGTGGAACAGCGAGTTGAGACGTTAAGCTAGTGAACCGGAAGAGTAAGGAGCTTTTATCCCTTCCGATCTCCGTGAAACGCAAGTCCGAAGACGACTTAAAAGGTTAGACCTGAGGGTACCTTTCACACTTTTTATTTGATTTTTTATTGATTCTTTTAATTGTGTTAATTATTTATTGAATATTGTTTGCATGTGATGTGTGTTGTGGCCATTGATTAAAACGGAAAATACGTCGTCTCTCGTGGTATATAGGATGGAAACCCAGACGTAAATTCCGTAGCCGATTCCGAATGGACGGTAGTGCGGTCTGTACTTGGGATACAACTCCACGTACCACTTGAGTAAACGGCGCATCTTTCGCTTTATGTTATTTTGATTATTCGCACTTTATTATTCCCTTTTAATTTCCGCATGTTATTTATTTATGTTATGATGCGATCGAGCGCATGGGCTTAGTGAGTTAGTCCAAAGGTCCCCTCTTTGAGAGACGAAGAGCCTAAAAGGCCACCTTTGTGACACTACTTCGCCGCGCCGGACGAAGTGTGTTTGGGTTGAATGTACGTTCAATCGGGCATATGAAGTCCTACACTTTTATTGTCTTTATTTCATGTATTGTGATGTGACGCGCATGGGCTTAGTGAGTTAGTCCAAAGGTCCCCTCTTTGAGAGACGAAGAGCCTAAAAGGCCACCTTTGTGACACTACTTCGCCGCGCCGGACGAAGTGTGTTTGGGTTGAATGTACGTTCAATCGGGCATATGAAGTCCTACACTTTTATTGTCTTTATTTCATGTATTGTGATGTGACGCGCATGGGCTTAGTATGTTGGTCTAAAGGTCCTCTCCTTGAGAGACAAAGAGCCCCAAAAGGCCACCTTTACGGCAGTACTTCGCCGCGCCTCTTTTATTTAGTCATTCGCTTCATAATGTCTTTTTGAAAATTCATGCATCATATTGCATTGCGCATGGGCTTATCAAGTGAGATCAAAGGTCCTCCACTTTGAAGGATGAAAATGCTTAAAAGCTACCTTTGCTACAATGATTTGCCGCGCCCCTTAATCTGTTGTTATGTACGAGAAGTCATATATTCATATGTTCATGTATGTGTCATGTTGTTTACTGCATTTTGGAGGTCACTGCTGTGAACCGTTCGAACGCGTTCCGAAACGCCGCACGAACGCATGTTTTCTGTCTGGTCCCGTTCGAACGCGTTATCAAACGCTATACGGACGCGAACCTTCTGTTTACCGTTCGAACGCGTTTACGAACGCCGCACGAACACATGTTTTCTGTCTGGTCTCGTTCGAACGCGTTATCAAACGCCATACGAACGCGAACCTTCTGTTTACCGTTCGAACGCGTTTACGAACGCTACACGAACGTGAACACACTGAAATGAGACACTTTCATCACATGCCATGTATGATTGCTTCTTAGGTGATTTTTCTTATGAAACCCTATATGGTCATTCTTATCTTTGTACACATCATAATGAAAAGCATGTTTATTCCATTGGTTGCATCATTTACCTTAGTCTTGGTTTAACTCATTACAATTCATATATCTATGTCATGATAGCATTTGAGTATTATTTCTTGTGGTATATCGGATGGAAACCCAGACATAAATTCCGTAGCCGATTCCGAATGGACGGTAGTGCGGTCTGTACTTGGGATACAATTCCACGTACCACTTGGAAAAGTGCCCATATGTGTGCTTGTATGGTTAATATGTGTGCTTGTGTTTTCCTGAATGTAATATGCAAGTAAAGTTGTATGGTAGTTGCTATCTTGATATATGTTAAGCATGCAAATTTAAATGTAAGATATATGCGAAATGCGTACATAAGTTTTATTTTACACATGAGAATTTAGAAGCATGATACCCTTAGAAATAAGTGTTACTTAAGCTTGTTTAAATTATTACATAAATCCTTTCATTATAAGTGACATGAGTAAGGGACCATTCCGAACCCAACGGTTTGAGGTCTTCCCTTGCGAGGGGTGAGTGCGGCCTTAAATCTTTGTCCCGGTTCACACCGGGTGGCGACTCCATATTATTCAGTATTTCCCAACTAGTGCCGCGAGCCTAGGAACGGCGTCGCCCAGGTCCTGTTGTCTACAGTCTGGCGACTCCACTGGGGATAGAGAATCGGCCCCGAATATTGTCTTGTAATGTTTGGATTTATGTTTTAATTGACCGTGTCTATAGTGGATAAAATGAGGGTTTAATCAAAGGCACTTTGAGGCTAGGTAATGGTTTGGTGTCTTCCTTCACTCACTACCTTTCTAGAAGGAAAAGCTGTGAAGGCACCTAGATAGCCATCTACTCGTAGCCTTTTGTGATGGACTAATTTGGAGGACTCGTTGTTTATTCCTGACACCAAGCGATAAGAGCCTAAGAGGCTTGGGTATTTAAGTGAGCCTCGCTCCACCTTCCCTCTGGGGAATCTACAACGGGAAATCCATTTGACAGTCCGTCACACACCATAGCTCATTGGCACGTACCTTAGTGTATAAAAAAGGGTGCGCTCACTTGGTTGCTCGAACCCTTGAGTGGGGAGACCTAGTTGTGGGCCATCCTTCGCCGGTGAGAGCCTTTGTCTATACTCTTGCTAACCCACCCATAGACCGGTTTGTATGGTTAAAGTAACAATTATTTCCTTGAGTATGTGCTTGTGGACCATCCTCATTTGGATGCAGTTGGACTATTGTCAGAAATGCGGGCTTGCTGGGCCATTTAAACTGGGGCAAGTTCGTACCGTATGACTATTAGGCCCAAAGCTTCTGAAATGTTGATGGGCCATTATGTAAAAATTGTTATGTTATGTTTGCATTATCTCTCTTTTATGCTTGTGTTTGGGAACATCGTCGTTTGGATTCATTTGGACTATTTTCATGAGATATGGGCTTGTTGGGCCATTTAAACTGGGACAAGAACGTATTTTATGACGATTGGGCCGAAGGCTTCTAAGTGTTGATGAGCCACCTGTGCTTGTGTTCGGAATATTACCATTTGGATTTAGTTGGGCTCCTTGCCATAAGACGTGAACTTGTTGGGCCATTTAAACTGGGATGAGTTCACTCCTATGACAATTAGCCCGAAAGCTTCTAAAATGATAACAGGCCGATTTGTGTGAAAATTTTAATTGATTTAGTATGTTATATATGTTATATGCATCTCATGCACCTCATGCATACATACATCCTGCTAACCCTTGTGTTCTAAAAGCCATCATAGACTCCCGTTGGGTTAGGGAAGAGGGAAGACTCACCAAAAGACCGGTAACAGACATGAGTACATCCGATAATGAGGTGTCCCGGATAGATCAGTTGGAAAATGGTTTGGCCAAGATTACCGAACAGTTGCAAGCCTTGACTGTTGCCATGACAAATATGGCTGTGCCCCGTGCTGGGGGAAACTCTGAGAATGTAAGGCGTGAGGAGACTCCGAATGGATTGGGGGATGACATCCCCGCTTTTGATGATGATATGGCTGATTATGCACTGGGAGAAAAGTTGGGTCTCAGGCAGAATTGCAGAAACTCCGTGACCAGATAGAGTCCGTTACCCGTAAGATGAAGGGTAAGGATGAAGACTTACTAGACTATGAGGCAATGACCTTTGAGGAACAGTTGCCTGCTCAGTTCAGAATGCCCGACATGGCCAAGTTTAATGGGAATGGAGACCCGAGAGTCCATCTGCAGCAATATGTCTCAGTCATGAGTTCAGTGGGCCTATCACAGCGCCAAGTCCAAAAGATGTTTGGGATGTCACTCGAGGGGGCTCCTGTGGTTTGGTATCATAGCCTTGAGAAGAAGGTTAAGGAAGATTGGAGGGAACTAGCTGATGCTTTTCTGAAGCAGTATGTTACAGACTTAGAGATTGACTTGTCACTCCGTGATTTGGAGAACACTAAGCAGAAGCCGGGAGAAAGCTTCAAGGAGTATGTAGACCGCTGGAGAAGCCAGCTTCTGAAGATGCAGACTCGGCCTTCAGAGAAAGACCAGCTCAAAATGATCATCAAGGGTACTAAGCCTTCTATTTATGGTAAGCTGCGGAGGATGACTTCGATGATTACAGATTTCCGACAATTGAGGGAAACTGTCATGGACATTGAAGAAGAAGAGGCCGAGAACCAGAAGTTTTATGGCCAGAATAAGAGGAATTTTGGGGGGCATTCTGAGACAAGGCCCACTACTGCCGAGGTTACCGCCATCAGAAATAGGCAATTTTCCAACCTTGGTAGGCCTCTATCGAAGGTGTTTGAAAAGTTGAAAATGCAAGGACTCCTGAAACCCTTGGAACCTAAACCACTTCCAAGCCCTGTACCCCACTACCTTGACTTAAACTTATTCTGTTACTTCCACCAACAAAAGGGTCACGAAACTGACAATTGCCCCCGCCTTAGGCATGAGATCCAAGACCTCATTGACACCCACAAAATACCTGACCCAGAAAGAGAACAACCCAATGCACACAGAAATCCCCTACCCAACTACATGATCAACTCTGGCCTACCCGAAACCCTTGTCCTCCAGGCTCTCAACCACTCAGCTTCATTCATTGGGATAAGGGATGACAATGATAAAGAACCATAGGCTGAGGAAGAAGGCACTGCTGTTTCTCCAAGTTTATCTTGCATTTTTTTAAAGACATTGATTTTGTTTGCTTGTTCGGACCTTTTTTTTCTCAACAATAATAAAGAAGTTCATTTCGCTTACTTGCCTGAATCTCCAACATGAGTGCATGTGACAAAAGCATTCAATCTTGGTATTAAGATGCTCAGAACACGGGAAATCCTCAGAAAAAGCAAGTAGAAAGGATAAGTTAGCCGTTCAGAAATTAGGAAATGAGGACAGTGAGATTGTCAAACTTGGAAAGGAATGAGTACATCGAGCCAGTCAACGAAGATAGAATGAAGTAGTTCTTTGCCAAAGGAAGAGAAGACTAAGCAGCCATCAAGAGAATTGATAGAAAACCTAACGGAATAGGAACTTCATGCATGCATGCATACACGTAACGTATTTTGGCATTCCTTTTGGTGTTTGTTTTGTTTTGTAAATCACAGGTTTCAACAACGAAAAAGAGAAAGCGTCAAAATGCAAGTCAACCAAAAGCAGCGACAGTACAATATCAGTCTGGGGGCGAGGCCCACATCAGTATCAGTCTGGGTTGAGGCCCACATCAGTATCAGTATGGGTCGAGGCCCACATCAGTATCAGCATGGGTCAAGGCCCACATCAGTATCAGCTCGGGAATGAATCCTAGGGCCGAGGCCCACGTCGTCAGAATTATAGAATGAATCCAGAAATGAATCCGGGAATGAATCCTAGGGCCGAGGCCCACGTCGTCAGAATCCAGGAATGAATCCGGGAATGAATCCTAGGGCCGAGGCCCACGTTGTCAGAGTTATGGAATGAATCCAGGAATGAATCCTAAGGCCGAGGCCCACATCATCAAATATTGGGAATGAATCCTAGGGCCGAGGCCGACGTCGTCAGAATTATGGAATGAATCCAGGAGTGAATCCTAGGGTCGAGGCCCACATCATCAGAATTTGGAACGAATCCGAGAATGAATCTCAGTTTTGGAATGAATCCGGAAATGAATCTCAGTTTTTGAATGAATCCAGGAATGAATCCGGGAATGAATCTCAGAATGTGGAAAGAATCCAGAGAAGGAATCTCAGAATTTGGAAGGAATCCAGAGAATGAATCTCAGAATTGGAAGGAATCCAGAGAATTGGAAGGAATCTCAGAATTTGGAAGGAATCCAGAGAATGAATCTCAGAATACGGAAGGAATCCATAAGAATAATCTCGGAGTTTGGAACGAATCCAGAAGAATGAATAAGAAATCTGGGAATGAATCCAAGGGTCGAGGCCCACATCAACTCAACACAACAGGCGGACCAGGTGACGGCTGGCGAGCCAGGTAAGTAAAAATGCATTGCATAACTTTGATAGGATTGTTCAAAGTCACACACTGCACAAGTCCCATCAAAGTGGGGGCGACTGTAGGCATTGCATTTTTGCATGTGAAACCCGAGGATGAGTCTCATTTGGAGACAACTACCTCTTAAGTTGCGGAAACCGCGGGAAACGGACATCGGAAGGGAAGAGTCAAGAATTGACTCGTTGATGGATTAAGTTCACTAGTTTAGCCTCGAGTAACTCGTTTGATTGCTGTTTAAAAATTGTGCAAGGCCCAAGACCCCACATCCAAGCCCAATCCAAAACAATTGGAACCTTTAAGTGCATGTCACAAATTAAATTAACTTAAGATCCAACACATTAAAGTCCAACACATTAAAGTCCAACACCTAACCAAGCCCACCAACCAAGGCCCACTCCTCTCTTTGGCGCCAACTTGACATAATACACACTCAAATTAAACCAAATATTAAATTAAATTAATTAGATAATGTATTTGAATTAAATATTTTAATTAAACCATTTACCAATTAAATAAAACACAAAATATAATCATGCCTAATCTAAACAAATCAAATAAATCATATACTAAATTAAAAGGATGTCATGCCTAATTAAATCACTCATAACCAATTTGAAGATATTGACTTCCTAATTTGAACCAATCTTGTCTCCATCAAATCCTTGACTTTCCTTGTCCAACACCTAAACCAAATCCCTTCCTTGTGAAACAAGGTGAAGCCCTAGCCCTTCTCTATATAAACCACCCTTCACCAAGCCTCTCCCCCTCTCTAGTTCACGCCCATACACAAGAATTCTTCCCAATTCACGCCCATTGCAAGCAAGAAGCAACAAAAATATTCTCTTCATCTCCTCCACTCCATAACCGAACACACCACCCTCCTCAACCCCTCCATAGCCGAAAATAACAAGCCTTCCTAAAGCAACTGAAACCAGCCCCTGCACCCCTCTAAAACACGCCTAAATACCCCCTAAATCACCTTAAAACAGCAGCCCAAATCACCTTAGAACAGCAGCAAAAATCCTCCCAAAACAGTCCCCAAAATCCTAAAAACAGTAACATAAAAACTGCACTATTTTAACATAAAAAACTGCACTATTTAACCACCAAAACAGCAGCAAAATCCTCCTAAAACAGCCCCTATAATACCCCAAACCAGTGAATAAAAAACTGCACATTTAACCCTTAAAAGTCACAAAAAAATCTGCACTTAAAGCCTTTAAAAACATCAAAAACAGTAGCCTAAAACACCAAAACAGTGAGCTGAAACAGTGAGCAGAAATACAGCGAAAACAGCAGCAAAACGAGGTCAAAACAGCAAGAAAAACAGTGGAACAGCGAGTTGAGACGTTAAGCTAGTGAACCGGAAGAGTAAGGAGCTTTTATCCCTTCCGATCTCCGTGAAACGCAAGTCCGAAGACGACTTAAAAGGTTAGACCTGAGGGTACCTTTCACACTTTTTATTTGATTTTTTATTGATTCTTTTAATTGTGTTAATTATTTATTGAATATTGTTTGCATGTGATGTGTGTTGTGGCCATTGATTAAAACGGAAAATACGTCGTCTCTCGTGGTATATAGGATGGAAACCCAGACGTAAATTCCGTAGCCGATTCCGAATGGACGGTAGTGCGGTCTGTACTTGGGATACAACTCCACGTACCACTTGAGTAAACGGCGCATCTTTCGCTTTATGTTATTTTGATTATTCGCACTTTATTATTCCCTTTTAATTTCCGCATGTTATTTATTTATGTTATGATGCGATCGAGCGCATGGGCTTAGTGAGTTAGTCCAAAGGTCCCCTCTTTGAGAGACGAAGAGCCTAAAAGGCCACCTTTGTGACACTACTTCGCCGCGCCGGACGAAGTGTGTTTGGGTTGAATGTACGTTCAATCGGGCATATGAAGTCCTACACTTTTATTGTCTTTATTTCATGTATTGTGATGTGACGCGCATGGGCTTAGTGAGTTAGTCCAAAGGTCCCCTCTTTGAGAGACGAAGAGCCTAAAAGGCCACCTTTGTGACACTACTTCGCCGCGCCGGACGAAGTGTGTTTGGGTTGAATGTACGTTCAATCGGGCATATGAAGTCCTACACTTTTATTGTCTTTATTTCATGTATTGTGATGTGACGCGCATGGGCTTAGTATGTTGGTCTAAAGGTCCTCTCCTTGAGAGACAAAGAGCCCCAAAAGGCCACCTTTACGGCAGTACTTCGCCGCGCCTCTTTTATTTAGTCATTCGCTTCATAATGTCTTTTTGAAAATTCATGCATCATATTGCATTGCGCATGGGCTTATCAAGTGAGATCAAAGGTCCTCCACTTTGAAGGATGAAAATGCTTAAAAGCTACCTTTGCTACAATGATTTGCCGCGCCCCTTAATCTGTTGTTATGTACGAGAAGTCATATATTCATATGTTCATGTATGTGTCATGTTGTTTACTGCATTTTGGAGGTCACTGCTGTGAACCGTTCGAACGCGTTCCGAAACGCCGCACGAACGCATGTTTTCTGTCTGGTCCCGTTCGAACGCGTTATCAAACGCTATACGGACGCGAACCTTCTGTTTACCGTTCGAACGCGTTTACGAACGCCGCACGAACACATGTTTTCTGTCTGGTCTCGTTCGAACGCGTTATCAAACGCCATACGAACGCGAACCTTCTGTTTACCGTTCGAACGCGTTTACGAACGCTACACGAACGCGAACACACTGAAATGAGACACTTTCATCACATGCCATGTATGATTGCTTCTTAGGTGATTTTTCTTATGAAACCCTATATGGTCATTCTTATCTTTGTACACATCATAATGAAAAGCATGTTTATTCCATTGGTTGCATCATTTACCTTAGTCTTGGTTTAACTCATTACAATTCATATATCTATGTCATGATAGCATTTGAGTATTATTTCTTGTGGTATATCGGATGGAAACCCAGACATAAATTCCGTAGCCGATTCCGAATGGACGGTAGTGCGGTCTGTACTTGGGATACAATTCCACGTACCACTTGGAAAAGTGCCCATATGTGTGCTTGTATGGTTAATATGTGTGCTTGTGTTTTCCTGAATGTAATATGCAAGTAAAGTTGTATGGTAGTTGCTATCTTGATATATGTTAAGCATGCAAATTTAAATGTAAGATATATGCGAAATGCGTACATAAGTTTTATTTTACACATGAGAATTTAGAAGCATGATACTCTTGGAAATAAGTGTTACTTAAGCTTGATTAAATTATTACATAAATCATTTCATTACAAGTGACATGAGTAAGGGACCATTCCGAACCCAACGGTTTGAGGTCTTCCCTTGCGAGGGGTGAATGCGGCCTTAAATCTTTGTCCCGGTTCACACCGGGTGGCGACTCCATGTTATTCAGTATTTCCCAACTAGTGCCGCGAGCCTAGGAACGGCGTCGCCCAGGTCCTGTTGTCTACAATTCATGTTACTATTATACTAGTATAAGAGATGAGTTAGAGATCGTCTCCAAAGTCTACAACAGTATACTAGAAAAATGACACTTGTCATAGTATTATTATATTAGTAAACTTTATGAGTTAGGGATCATCTCAAAAGTCTACATGATTATGAAGAAAAACCCGATTCAAACTCCGAATTACTTCATCCGTTAAATCTGGACACCTCCGGAGTAAATCGAGATTTGATCAGAATAGTCAGAACTTGACCTCGGAGTGATGTCACTTGTGAGTAACCACATTCCGAGGTCAAACTACTCCGGAGTGACTTGACTACAAACCAAATCTAGTCCGGTATAGACCAATTCCATAATGATTTCACACTAAAAATCCTAATAGTATATCGAAAGTACTATGGGCTTGACGAGAATACTCCAAAATACCTCGGGATAGCCTAGAGTACCATAAAAAGTGCGATGTCACTTATATCTCTGCTTGAGAATAATGAACTTTAATAACAATCCACTTATCTCAACATGCATGATTAATTAAGCATGTATAATGACAAATATTATGACACATAATATTCCAGTATGTATTATAAGTGGTGTACATCATACAGATCGGTAACCATCCCATCACTAAATACATGTTGACACCTTCACCTAAAATCTTATGTATAAACCAATGAGTTTAAAAAAAATAGACTTTTTGGACGTTTTGGAAAAACACCTAAAAAAGAAAAGAATAGAAAACATGTGCACATATATTTAAATTATTTGAGAATTGCGAGACAAATGAATATGATATATATATATATATATATATATATATATATATATATATATATATATTATATATATTAAATATAAATAAATCAAATTATCTCATTTAAATTATAAAATCGAAGAGATTTGAAATATTTATAAGATTAATAAAAAAAAATAACATTATATATCTTTTATGATATGAGATTATAATTAAATATATATATTTAACCCGCACAAAATACCCTTGTCATAGTTAAAACTTCTCATAATTGACAGAAATACCCCCAATCCTCATCTCTCACCAATCGGGCAAAACGGTCATTTAAGGATTTTTTTTTTATGTATAAAAAGGCTAAAAAATCATCTAGGGTTCTTTGATAGCTGAAGAAATCAGCAGCCGCTTCTCACGCTATCTCTATTCTCGCATCTTCGCTCAGGTTCGCTTAAGTCCTCTTTCTTAGGGGTGGCAGAAAAGCCCGAAGCCCGGCCCGGCCCGGGCGGGCTTTGGCCCGGCCCGGGCGGGCTTTGGCCCGGCCCGAGGTAACACGGGCCCGGGCCGGGCTTCACCCAAAAAGCCCGAGCCCGGCCCGGCCCGGGTTTAAAATAAATAAATAAATATTTTAATTTATAAAATATATAAATTTTTATAATAAATTTTTTATATTTATAATTTTTTATAATAAAAAAATCGAATTCATGCTTAAAATAAATAAATAAATATTTTAATTCATAATATATATATATTTTTATAGTAAATTTTTTATATTTATAATTTTTTATAATAAAAAAATCGGATCCGAGCTTAAAATAATATTATTTATAATTAAAAAATTAGGCCCGGACCCGGCCCGAGCCCGACCGGGCCTGCCCGGCCCGGCCCGATGACAGTACGGGCCCGGGCCGGGCTTTGATAAGCCCGGCCCGAGCCCGGCCCGTTGCCATCCTTACTCTTTCTTCAAATATTACGATGCCGTTTTGAGCTTGCTTATGCATTATTTCAACTTGAAAACGTAACATGACTAAATACTATAAAACGTCAATTGGAAACATGACTAATAGTTGTTAATATGATTACAAATTAGAAAACATAAACATATACTTGAAAGGTAAATCACGTGCTGAAAACATAACGTGAGCTATTAATATTCCTCAATACGTTTCCTTAGTGGAACTGCTGTGAACAGATAAAGGTCCACTAGAATAATGACATATATCATGTTACTGTTATACTAGTAGAAGAGATGAGTTAGAGATCGTCTCCAAAGTCTACAACGGTCTATCTGGGAAGGAAGCTAATGCAATCTTAAACTTACCCTTAAATTTATCTTAATAGACAGTAAAATAAATTTTTTAAATTAGTAAAATAAATTATAATAATCACCATAATAGGAAAAATTTATCATTTAATAGTTGTACCACGTCACCAATTCAACAATCCAATAATACCTTGCAACAAGTGCTAAAATAGTAAAAAATAACTAAATAAACATTATTTAAATTTAATATAATTGTTGATATCAACTTACCCATATAATAATGGTACTAAAAAATTACACTTACAATAGATAAGCATTAATTCATTCAAATCTAATTAATAGGCACTTAAACAGTCGAAATTATTTAACAATTTTTGATAGAATTTGATGGCACTCGGCACACTACAATAGGGATGGTAAAATTAGAATTTTTTAAATATATATATATGGATGTGAATGATGGTATACTCGATCCGATCCGGTCCGGACCCGTTCTGAAAATTAAGATTTTTATTTTTTTTACCTTTATATTTTTAATTTCATGAATTCGTATTTATTCATTTTATTATTTTCAATTCCATTTTTAATTCTATTTATAATATATATATATATATATATATATATATATTATTTTGTTTATAAATACACTTTAATAAAATTCGCTCCAAAATTACGGACCCACATGAATTCTAAGAAATTCCGTCACTCTGGTTCGGCAAATTTAATTACAAACCTTCCATGCATATTGTGACCGGACTCTTAAGCATTTTTTGGATAAAGTAAGTATATTAACCAAAGAAATAACAAAAATACAGGGGTATACCAGAGTTAAGGAAGACATGCCTTCTTAGCTACAGAACAAAAACCAATTAAGCTAAAAACAAGTAAAATCAAATCAAAAAATATGACTCTTAAGCCAATTGGACTCTTAAGCCTTTTGCCCATCCTGCAGCCACATAGACGCATGAATAAAAATATAAATACTGGTGTTATTTATAATTTTGTAAAGAATGAGGGTCCAATTGTTATTAACCCATTAGAAGAAAAAACAAACCCTAAGTTCGATTGCTTCACCAGCCTTATAAATAGCAGAAAGAACCCTAGAATTTTGCCTAACACTCAGAAGATAACTAAGCGGCAGCCGAATCCTCTTAACCCTTTTCAGGTTAATTTCCACTTTTTTTTCTCAATCTAAAATTATCCCTATATTTGTTTGTTTTGTTTTTGTTTTTTAAGAAGAAATTATCTTATATGTTTATCTATATTACGCATAGGCAGAAATGGCGACTGCTGTAGTGGCACAATTTCAATTCATCTGCTTTTGAAATATTCGTTGTCTTTCAAGTAAAAAATATATATATATATATTTTTAATATTCGGTGTTTTTAGGGAAAATTAGTTTTGTTTTTGAAGTAATTATTAATCTAATTTAATTTCGATTTTTTTTTCTAATTGTTGAATTTTGAGATGTTCCTATATTCATGTTTATGTTTTGTTCAGTTGGTGAGAAAAATGATTAATATTTTGCATATCTATATTTAAATTTGATTTGATCATATGTTTGATAACTAGCTTGATTTAATATGAAGTAAGACACTTTTTAGTAATTTTCTAATATTGTTTAGTTTTTGAAGTACCTTTCTTTGTATTTTTGCTGAATCGGGGTGCTTGCTTGTGTGCTGTGGATTGCCAATTTAGCTGTGAAAATAATCAAAATATGATTTTTCTGTCTCGGTTTCAGTTGGGTTCGGGTATTGTTTCTAGTATTAGAATTTGAGTTCTATGTTTTGTTGTATGGATGTTGGCTTCTGTACCTTATTGACTTGCTTGTGGCACATGTGTAATTGAATGTAGTCTGACTTTTTAGTATAATTTGTATTGCTTGCTTGTTCTGTGTATCTGCAGAATGGATTCTCAGATTAAGCATGCTGTGGTGGTGAAAGTCATGGGCCGCACTGGTTCAAGAGGGCAGGTGACTTTAGTGAGAGTCAAGTTTTTGGACGATCAGAACCGGTTCATCATGAGGAACGTGAAGGGACCCGTTAGAGAAGGTGATATCCTCACTTTGCTCGAGTCTGAGAGAGAAGCTAGGAGGCTCCGTTGAAGGGTCCATATCTGGTCATTTTATCTCTCGGTTTTTGTTCGAATCTAGTGTTTGGGACTGTTGTCTTAGTAGGCTAGTGAGTGGCAATGTTATGAGTTTCACAAATTTTTATTTTGATGGTTGTCATGTTAAGACTTGAATTTGAGATATGAATTATATGTTTTGTGATATGATTAATATCTTTCTGAAATTTGCTTTAAATTATACTTGTTTGTTCAACTTTTGCAAATATCTATATTTTCTCTGGAATAGCACGATTTCCTATACCCATTTCTTTTTCGGGAGTATATTTATGCACTTGCTTATGTTCATGGTTTAAATAGCTCGATGATTTCATTGGAAAGTGGGGGTTATGATAATAAATCTAGTGCACTAAGTGTGAAATGGTCAATTACTTGAATGTCTCAACATATTAATTTGAGTGTTGTGTCTCAACAAATTAATTTGAGTATTGTTGCTAATGACTAACCAAAATCCAATTATTCTTAAATTATATCAGAGGGATTTGCTGTTGTGGTGGAAATTTCAATTGCCCCAATTGTCACATTTACATTATGTGTTAGATTTACTAATACCCCACTCCATTTGTCCTGAAATTTTGGTTCAACTCCTTCGCTACTGGGTAAAGGATGCCTCTTCTATTCATTTATTACGGTTCTTTTTCCACGAGTCTTTTTAATTCGAATAGTCTTATTACTACAAAGAACTCTTTATGTTTTTTTTTTTTAAAAAAAAAGGAATCCAATATTGTTTTTGTTTCTATATAATTCTCTTGTGTATGAATATGAATCCATCCCTTTGGCAGATCACTCCTCGTTCAACTCCGGCACAAGAACGCTCGATCAATGAACTATTGCACACTCTTTTTAAGGGTGGATGCTTTTAGGCAAACTTCCTGACTAGAGACACCCCTACCTCTTTAATTTTGGAAAGGGGTATCACGGTGAACTGGAGAAGGATAGTAGTTATTATGCATTTGTAAATCAAGGAATTGTTGAATGCTGTTTTAAATGAAGGTTTATTGTTGCTGGATTCGTTTTGTTGTTGCTCCTTAATGGAGCATTACTGCTCATCAGATGGACAGATTGATAAAGCTACAGCCACAACCTTGCATTGTAAGATGAAGAAATTGAAAGGCAGTTAGTTTGGATGTAGCAACTTATGATATACTTGTTGCGTAAAGGAACTGAGAAAAGCCATGATGAAATGTTGAAGCAACATATAAACGATTGATTTCCGGATTCAACTAATGGACTTTAACTCAACCGAATATATATATATCATGATCAAATTCAAACTGAATCCATTCTTTGAATACTTTATTTTATTTTTTATGTTGAAGGTTTAAAACTGCAACCATTTATTGATTGAGCTGAATGAGGGGCACATAAGCTTATGATTCCATTCATGTTCACTATTTCTCTTCTCCCTTCTCCCAATATAGACAGTCAAGTCAGTCTACAATCTTTGTTTTTTATTTGATGTTGTTGTTCTGTATACTTGCTTTCCGTTGCAGTATTTATGATGATAATATAAAATCTCATTCACAAGAGAATTTGGTTATTAGATAAAAAGGTGAAACAGAGAAATCTGAGAATTAGGTGTTCACCATATAAAAACGACATGCCGTATTGCCGTCACATGAGACTGCCACTGTTTTAAATAGGAGAAATGATAGACTTACTCCCTTGCTTACTTACAAACATCCATAACGATATTATTATTTGTGTTTTGGTTAAATCTAGCTGTCCAAGAATTTGATTAAACATGTAACCAAACTAAATATGAAGTTATTAGAAAGACCAAACCCTAATCCCCAAATCTGCGAGCTCACCAAATCGTCTATTGATCATCCCTATTCTCCAAATCCTGCTCCGTAGTCGTCAAGAACTGGAGCGACAAACTCACCTCTTTTGACATCTAGATTGAGAGTACAAGCATTTACAAGCGCTGCCCGTACAGCAGTCGTAGGCTTCATACCATTCTTAATTACATCATTAAACAGACACCAAACATCTTTCATACAAATGCCATCAAACAACAACCGAGCAATCAAAATTTTACCACATTTAGCATACATATCCAGCATTACATTGCACATCTGGGTATCATAATTCAACCCAAAACGTATTACTACAAAATGAATTTGTTTCCCAATACACAAATCAGAATTATCAGAACAAGCGGCAAGAGCACTAGTAAGTGCAACCACATTTGGCCTCATTGCACTGATGATTAAAAACGCCTCCTTATACTTCTTATTCTGAATGCACCCTGAAATTAAGGAATTTTTCATAACTTGATCAACATCACCCTTCAAACCATTAAAAACATTCATGGCTTCACTGATGCACCCAACAACGGAGTACTCAAAACAACCAAATCACGTCCCAAAATGATAACCATACCAAATCACATCCAAAAATGACAATCATGACATGCCATGAGTTTGTCGCTCCAGTTCTTGACAACTACGGAGCAGAAGTTGAAGATGTGGGATGATCAATAGACTATTTGGTGAGCTCGCTGATTTGGGGATTAGGGTTTGGTCTTTCCAATATCTCCGGTGTTTGCTTATAGGTTTAATCAACGTCGTTCTGGATGCTTGTAAGTAACCAATGGAGTACGTCTATCATTTCTCTTTAAATAAATTACTCTTTTTAATATAGGGAAAATTACGAAAACGCTGTCGTATTGACCAAAGCCCCCCATCTTCCAAATCGAAAACTTAAAACCTAAAACGGCAAACGCCACTGTCGAACAATGGCGCTCTCTCGAAAAATGAACCAAATGATCCTCTTCACAGCCATTTTAACTCTCTTCGTCTCATCATCCACCTCCGATTCGAACTCAGACTTAGTATCGGAGCTCCTAAACCTGCAAATCTCAATCAAATTCAGGCGTTATCCACTTAAACAACCACCTAATTTCCCGTTTCTTAACCTCCACAAAAACGCCACGCTCATACTCCATCCTCCTCTTTTTCGACGCTCATCAGCTCCACAACAAGCCGGGGCTCCGCCTCCAGGATCTCCGCAACGAGTTCTCCCTCGTCGCCTCCTCATTCATCGCCAATAACAACGACAATCATTCTTCTCTGCGACCTCGAATTCAAAGAATCCCAATCCTCATTTGGTATTTTCGCAGTGAACTCTCTCCCTCACATCCGACTTCTGGGCCCGGACGCTAAATCCCTCAAAGACGATTCGGTTCAAATGGAGCAGGGTGATTTCGCACGGATGATGGCCGAATCAATGGCCGATTTTGTCCAATCACGAGCCAAACTCACCACGCTTCTCGCTTTACAGTTAGACGATAGCGGATTCTGTTACTACAAGTAACACGTTTATAAACCCATACACACTCACTCACTCACTCAAGTCTTGTCTTTCGCCATTAACAATCCCAAATCCCTTCTCAGATTCTTGAAAAACTTTTCAATGGACGTCATCTTTGAAACCCAAAGAGGCAAACCTTTCTCCATTGAATTGGGTTACTTTGACACGGTCTTGGAAATCAAAGAAAAGATTCAAAAGTACCAAGGAATCCCAATACCTAAACAAACCCTAGTGTTTAATGGCCAAGTTTTACAAGACGAAAGTGACATTGAGCAATGCGAAATCCTCCAAGACTCTCACATTCAGCTTCTTATCGCATCCGATAAACCTCCTCCTCAAGTCAAGACCGAACAATATTCACCGTCCAAAAAGATTCATCTCAAGATCAACATTCCATCTTCCAAGACTCACCTCCCTCTCGAAATGGACGTGAATGACACTGTCTTACGTTTGAAGGAAAAGATTCACGAGACCTAAACGATTCCCGTCAACCGGATGGTAGTCATTCAGTCAAGTGGTGCAGAATTGCAAGATCATCGATCTTAACGTGATTGTGAGTTGATGGATAATGCTGAGGTTGATGTTAATGTTAGGCACTCACCAACTGCTTCGGGGTCAAAGAAGCTGAGGCTGTTGGTATTGCCTAAATGTGGGACTAAAAAGATTCCAGGAAGTGAATGCATCCGATAATGTGAGTGAGCTGAGAAACGAGCTGCAAAAATTGCAGCAAAGCCAAAGATTTCATTTTCATCTGCCACAAGAAGGGTATTTCTTTATTTACAAGCAGAATGTGATGGATGATGATCGCTCGTTTCGATGGCACCATGTTGGACAAGGTGATACTATTGAGATATTCAATGGGAGTGTTACTGGGGGATCCTGAAGGATTACTTTTCTTTTTGCATGTGGTACGTTAGGATTTTGTTAAAGATGACCAAAATTGTATGTGATGCGTTATATATTCACCGTGCCTTGAAATAAAGTTAAGTTTTTTGCAATACGTGCTAAAAGAGAGTTGATCTTAGTTAAATTTATCCAATACGTGTATATATCAATATATTGCAATACGTGCTAAAATAATAAAAATAATTAAATAAATATTAATTAAATTTAATATAATTGTTTTTTTTTTGGTAATCGGAGTGTCCGGGCCAGCTTTCGCGCATCTCGACTAATCCCTGAGACCTGTGTCCCGTGCCCTCAGAAATTTCCCAACACAGATCATGGTAAGTCGCTGGCTTTTCACATCAGGGGGCATGACCCCAAGAAAATGCATATAGTGGGATTCGAACATTGAACCTGAGAGGGAGCAAACCACTCAAGCCCAAAGTCTTTACCACTGAGACAATCCATTGGGGTTAATTTAATATAATTATTGATATCAAGTTACTCATATAATAATCGTAATAAAAAATTACACTTACAATAAATAAGCATTAATTCATTAAAAGTTAATTAATAGGCACTTAAACAGTCAAAATTATTTAACAATTTTTGATAGAATATGATGGCACTGGGCACATGACAATATGGATGGTAAAATTAGAATTGTAAAAAAATATATATATGGATGTGAATGATGGTATACTTGATCTGGTCCGGACAGTTCCGAAAATTAAGATTTTTATTTTTTACCATTATATTTATATTTTTTAATTTCATGAATTCATATTTGTTCATTTTATTATTTTCAATTCCATTCTTTTAATTCTATATATATATATATATTATTTTGTTTATAAATACACTTTAATAAAATTAATTACGGACCCACATAAATTCCAAGGAATTCCGGTTCGGCAAATTTAATTAGAGACCTTCCATGCAAATTCGGACCGGACTCTTAAGCCTTTTGCCCATCCTGCAGGCACATAGACACATGGTGTTATTTATAGTTTTGTAAAGAATGAGGGCCCAATTGTTATTAACCCATTAGAATAAAAAACAAACCCTAAGTTCGGTTGCTTCACCCGTCTTATAAATAGCAGAAAGAACCCTAGAATTTTGCCTCTAACACTCAGAAGATATCTAAGCGGCAGCCGAATCCTCATAACCCTTTCAGGTTAATTTCCACTTCTTTTTTTTTTCTCAATCTAAAATTATCTCTATATTTGTTTGTTATGTTATGTTATGTTTTTGTTTTTTAAGAAGAAATTATCTTATATGTTTATCTATATTATGCATAGGCAGAAATGGCGACTGCTGTAGTAGCACAATCTCAAGACCCATCTGAGTCTCACTACGATGTGAAACTCTTCAATAAGTGGACTTTCGAGGATATTCAGGTTAATTTTTTTGCACTTCAATCATTTTTTGCAATTGAGATTTGAGATATTGCTATTGTTGATTTTGTGATTTCCTGAATTTTTTTTTTATAATTATTATTGTTCTGGGATTTTTCGTTTTGAGAGACACGATTTCAATATCTGAGTGTTGTCTGTTTCCTTATTAATAATGGAAGGCAATTTAGTGATTGTATTGCCAGAATGTATAAGCTTATTGTAAGTATGGTATATTATTTTCTGTAAATGTTTCTGATGCAATGGGGTTGGTTTTATTTTTTGTTGTTGTTTTTGCTTGAGAGAGGTCATTAAGCTTTATGAATAATAAATTATATTGACTATGCCCAAAACCTAGAAGAATGACTAGTGTTTGATGTGTGGTGATGATGGGTTTCCCGTGTAAGATTTTACGGTGTTAGGGATAAAATGAGGGTAATAGACAAGGTTATAGGTCTATTAATTGATCAAGGTTCGAAAACTCGGTATGAGGAACATGGAAAAACTAAAAGCATCAAAATAAATCATCCACAACAAATCCATATCGATTAATACCTAAAATCATACATCAAAATTGAACAAAATGAAACACAACAAAATAGGTTCATGGAATAAAATGAATGTTAATCTATAAATTGGCTATCATTTGTGCGTAATAACATGAAATGTGTGTTTGAAGTGTCATCCACCAAAACGTCATCAACATATATAATTCATATCATAATTAAATTTATTAATAACAAGTTATAACTAATAAATAAATGTCATGAGGCGGACCGCCTGAGGTGATAGCCTCTATGTGCTGTGGCCGCGAGGCGTGCCTCCGATGGAGTTTTCAAACTATGATATTGATATGCTTTTGTAGTATATGTTAATTTTGTACATCATTATGTTCTATGTATTTTTTATTTCTTTTATTATATATATCATCTTGGCCAACTTGTAAATCTAAATTCTGAAATTTGTAACTTTTATTGGTAATTGGCTTTAGAAATGTTTTTTTAATTGTATACGCACTAGGTCAATGATATTTCCTTGAGTGACTACATTGGAGTCCAAGCAGGAAAGCATGCTACCTATGTGCCTCACACTGCTGCGAGGTATGCAGTGAAGCGTTTCAGAAAGGCCCAATGCCCAATTGTTGAGAGGCTCACCAACTCACTTATGATGCACGGTCGTAACAATGGCAAGAAATTGATGGCTGTCAGGATTATTAAGCATGCTATGGAAATTATTCACCTTTTGACCGACCAGAACCCAATTCAAGTCATTGTTGATGCTGTGATCAACAGGTATAGAAATGGGATACTTCATAATATTGTGGAAGGTTATTTTAGATATTTATAACCTGTTTGTCCTCATACTCTTGTATTGAATTTTCTTGTGTTTCCTTTGTTGCTGCAGTGGTCCAAGGGAAGATGCTACCCGTATTGGATCTGCTGGTGTTGTCAGGCGTCAGGCTGTTGATATTTCCCCATTGCGCCGTGTGAATCAGGCAATCTATTTGCTTACCACTGGTGCTCGTGAATCTGCTTTCCGCAACATCAAGACAATTGCAGAATGCTTGGCTGACGAACTCATTAATGCTGCTAAGGGTTCATCAAACAGGTAAACAATCAATACCTCCATTATGCTTTATAATCTTATTCCTGTAAACTGATTGTTTCTCTTTGCATTTTCAGCTATGCTATTAAGAAGAAGGATGAGATTGAAAGGGTTGCCAAGGCCAATCGTTGAAGATATGATAGAGAAGTGGATGAAAACAATATTCTCGGTTTTTCCTTTTTATTTTTTGGACAATGTTTAGTTGCTATTTTATCAGAATGTTGTTTGAAGTTTTGAATGGTAATATTGAAGATGCATTTAGTGGCCATTTATGAGTTGGTGGATGTTATGGATATGGAGTTTGCATCTTAATCAAATTAGATTTTAATGGTTGATTGATGTGGTGTTATGTTTGTTCATTTCTATTAGTGAGATTTTGTTTAGTGCTTTCTTAAGTTCTTCCCGTCAATTTCGTTGGTCTTTGAATATATGAAAATAGGATGGATTAAAAAACGGTTATTTAAATTTTATTATTAAATTCATTGCAAAATATGAAAATAATATACAATAGATAATATTTTGTTATTAACGTTATACAAAATTCATTATTTTACGATTTTTCTGTTGGTTGATTGGCTTTTCATAAATTTAATAATAAAATATAAAATATTCATAAAAATAATAGAAGAAAAAATTGTAAAGAGACGAAAATTGGACTAAAATGCCCAAAACCCAACCTCAATTACCGATGGATGAAACCATAGCCTATTAATATCCATTAAAAATTTTAGATGCATATATTTATATCCGTAAATATAGAAAAATTAGAAATATACTAATTGATATATGATATCCAATATAATTAGTTCGTTTCAATGTAAGTTTGTAAATTTCAATATAATTATCATATGTCAGATTACAATTAGCACGATACCAGTACACGATTTTAAATATATATTTCAACACAAATAAATTATACAATCTCATATTTAGTTATTGGATGATCAACAAATATTCGATACTAATATCTGCAACAATCTAATATTCATTATGAGTACTTAATTTCATATCTTCAATCTATTTATTATTGAATAAACTACACATATCAGAATTTTTTTTTTTTAGATAATGATTAGCTCGTGTCAAAAATATCAATTGAAATTGCCATCCCTGTTCCCTAACCTCATCCTCAACCAGCCAACCTCGGCCCAAAGGAGGAGCCTTCGTTCCAGAAAGTAAAAAAAATAATAAATAATACGTATTTAGATTCCAATTTTATGGTTTATAAACAATGAAATAATTTTTCTATATATTGCAAAAATATGTCAGTTACCCAGTTTCGCCACTGAAATGACTGATATACCCAATTTTGATGCTCAAAAGTCAATGTCGGATACGCGGATCTCAGCAGTGTAATGTATTGAATTGTATTTTCCTATAATAGGGAAGGGTCACTGTTGTTTGTTACTTTCTCTAGGACGAGAAAATCTTCTATGCAACAGTGGTACCACATCATTAATGCAACAAGCCAATCATTCACTGACACGCGTGCTAAAAAATTAAAAAAACAACTAAAAAATAGGTAAAAAATCTCAACATGTCAATTTTTAATTCATTTGTGATATCACGTCATTCATATCACTGTTGCACCAAATAATCTCTCATCTTTGTGACTCATTTTAATACAAGTAGTGTTAGAATAATGGAAGCACAAAACAATTACAGTAATACAAAAGGTGGCTTTGATAGTGTAGTCACTATCTTTAAGGAATTAATGCCCCCTTTATAAATGCTTCAGGGTTTATGGCAGTATCCCTCCAGGATTTCTACAAAGCCTGAACAGAAATTCTAGATAACAAATCTGTAATTTCTCCAAAGAACACACAAATAAGTTTTTTTGGAGAAGAGATAAGATTTTTGTATATATTGAAAATTCTGGAATTTCAAGGTATTTAAAAAACTGTAGGTAGCCTTTGACAAGGGACACTTCCTTTCCATTTAACTGTCATAACTGTTAACATTAATTAAAATAAAATAATTAATTTCGAAAAAATGCATTAAATGGTAATTAATTCCATGCCCAAGTGCCCATCTTTGATTATATAATATTAATTCATAGCCAAATTTTTGTTTCCCTCCAAAATTCCCACCAATCAATTTGAATCAAATTGGTGCAATAAATGTATTTAAACACTTATTTCGTTTTGTAACTTTTAGATGTGGGATTCATTTATTCCCTTCTCTTATCATAACTTAATCACTAACTATCTAACAATCCCCACTTAGAGAGAGTGACAACCTTGGGACTTGAAACTGAGACCAAACTTTTGCCTTCTAACTTCAATGGCATTTGTTTTAAACTTGAAACAACACTGGTGTATGAACACCATCAGAGACAGCTCGTGTATGTAAATTTATGACATCTCAAAAGCAAATTAAGGATGATTGTGTTATTACACCGATAATAATTTATTTAAAAAATAAATTATCATTCATTTTCATGGTTTCTAACTAATCCTTTTTTCAATACATAAAATAATCCATTAAAATCCTAAAAAAATAAAAAAGAAGGGGATGTATTGAATTGAGATTTTAAAAGATTATTTCAAGTTAAATAAGTCTTGTGGTATTCAATTAAGACTTTTAAATAATCTAAAAAGTTTTGTGGTATTTCATTAAGACTTTTATGACTTTTTAAATAGGATGTCCAAATCCAGTGGTATTCAATCATGACTTTAAACAAATAATAAAAAGTCTTAGATATTGAAAAACTTGTTGATTTTGAAGAAATTTTTTTATATGTGGGATTGTGTGAGATTTTTTAGTATAAATTATAAATATCAAATCCTATAAAAAAAATCTCACCCTAACCCATCAGACTTTTGACATAAGATTTTTTTGAGGTTAGATAATATAAGAAAAACAGACTTGTGAACTCTTCGTGAACAATATACTTTTGTTTTCCAATTCTTTATTATGTGTGTATCGATTTTATTTGTGAATGAAAAATAGATAGATTGATGATCTAGATTTATTCCTGAAATATTTGATTGTTGTGTCATTTTCGATGTTGTTGTGTCATTTATTGAATCTCAAAGTAATATCACTGTGAATCCGATTTTAAAGATTAAAAACTTCCAGTTTGATTTTTCAACCTTAAAAAAATTGTTGCTTTTGTAAAGTACTTGCTCTCTTAACCCACCATAATCTGTAAAATGGCTTTAGAAGTAATATTCACATATCAATTTCAGAATAAAATAATTAATGATGTGAACGAATTAAAAACTTTTAATCTCAGGCTGAAAGCCATTTTGAACGAATATATACCAAACCTATATATTTTAATCGTGTTATGATTTGTTGAGCTATTTTTTTTATCATTCCCCTTTAGGTTTTACTTTGATTGAATTAATTCAATTATAATTTGGTTGAACTATTGTTATTATAATTTTTTTGTTTAATAAATTTGAATATTGGCTTTTACTTTGATGAATATTTTATGTGCACATGATGGTTTATTGGTATCAATTTATCAAAAAAAAAATTAACTTATCAATTTATTTTTAGTCTTGATATTCAACTTCCTATATATTGTGTTGGGATGAATTTTATCATCAAATTTCATTTGCTTTATCAATCTTGATTATATGTTTATATGTTCCTATACCCTTTGAGATAAATGCATCGTTTGAAAAAAAATATATTGTTTGTTAACATCCAATAAATTTTCTTAATTTATTGTTTTGCAGCCTTATATATATATATATATATATATATATATATATATATATATATTATGTATGTATAATGTCACAATCGCACATGTACGAAGGTAGAGGAAGAAGAAATTAATGACGAAGATATGGATGATGAAGAATTTTATAAAGTCATTTACTGTTCAATGATGACAATTTATTCAATAATGCATGTGTTAAATCAGTTTTTGTTTATGATGCGTGGTGAACATATTGAACGTCCATTAACTCGACGGCGAATTAGTACCATTGGATATGACTATTTCATATGGTTATATTTTATGTTATTGTTGATGCAAATGTCAACAACTTGAACCAATTGACTATCATTAGTTTTTTTTTTTTTAATTTATGGTTCCATTCCATAATATACCTTTTTTTTAATAAATTAATAAGTCATTTCAAATCTTACAAATTCTTAGGATAGAAATCTTTTAAAAACTTATAAGTAAAAAATCTTTATTAAAAAAACGTCATAAAATCTTATAAGTCATTACATTCTTTAAATGTCTTTTAAAATCTACTGGATTTATTTATCGATAAATAGTCATTTAAAATCTCAATTGAATACACCCCCTAAAAATCACACTATTTTAAAAAAATTTAAAATCGAATATCAAGTGATGGGTTAAAGTCGCCTGAATTTCACAGTTTAAAACGATTAAAAATCCATATGATTAATCGCTTAAATAACCACAATCTTAAGATGTCTCCGTCCTATTCCATTCCCCTCATAATTTTTGAATGAAAAGGGATTGAGATCCCCAATAATAAAAGGGTATTCTAAGGAGAAATTTAAACTATATAAATTAAACTATTACTCTATTCATATATTAACATACATATTTAAAAAAATAGATAATATCTATTACACAAATCATAATTTATATGAGATACTGAAATTCATATTTTGTTATCATTTTATCTAGTTCATATATGTGTATACACATATTGTGTGTGTGTATATATATATATATATATATTATCATTTAACTTCTTATATAATTTATAATTTTTATATTTTTATAAATATTAGCATAATTTTTTTATTTACAACTATTAAATAGACATTTGAATATATTTATTAAAAGATTAAAAAATAAATAAATAAAAACTTAAATGAATAATAAAAAACGATAAAGATTTTACATAATCCTTTTAACACTTTCTCAAATATAAGTATGGAAAATGATACACTAACTAACAATCTAACAAACAAATTTACAAACTCTCTCACTGTAGCTACATTGATTCACTGTAGATCACTGTAGCTACAGTGAGGGATTTGTAAATTTATTTGTGAGATTGTTAATGAGTGTATCACCACTCGTACAAATATTAAAGTTTTCCACATTTCCAACCCAAAATTATTTTCTCCATTTTTCCATCTCGATCCCGTCATAATTGGGGGAGTTCCGGGGGTTAAACTACACAAGTACAAATTACTAGGGTTTTATTTTTTTGATGCTCACTTTATCAGACCTTGACCCGACCCACAGCCTCTTTTAACACATCTCAATCTGTAATCAAACTCAAACGCACCGGTTTCTTCTTTCCCTAAACGAGCAAAAGCCAACAGTAACCTAAATGGAGGAGCTCAAAAACGACGCCGTTGAGGTTGAAGACGATAATGACCGGCCGACGCTAAGCTCTCAAGCTTTGGCAGCTCTACAAGAATTTATTTCGGAACAAAACCGATCTGTAGAAATTACACAAAAAGAAACAGAATCAGAATCAGATGACGTGGCGTTGGTGTCAGAAGATTGGAGGCTGAGCCAGTTCTGGTACGACGCCGTAACGGCCGAGACTGTAGCTAAAGAAGTCGTTTCTCTTTGCTATGATTCCGATTCTCGCGTTGCTTGTATTGCTTGCCCCACGCTCTACGCGTACTTAAAGGTAATTATTGATTATTGGTTATTTGTTTGTTTGTTTTGCTAATTTTTGAAGAATTAAAGTGGATAAATTAATGATTTGATTTTACAGAAAATTGGACCTGATGTGTCTGCGAAAATACTTGAATATGACATGCGTTTTGGGCAATATGGAAGTGATTTTACGTTTTATGATTATAATCGACCGGAAGATTTGCCGTTGGAGCTCAAGCATACTTTCAATGTTGTTGTTGCAGATCCTCCTTACTTGGTGAGATATTTGTTATTTTTCATTATCAACATTATACTATTGGGCTGCTAATACAAAAATTTATGGTAATTTATTGATTAATACAGTGATTATGCTTATGGATTTGATTATAGTGGTTAATATTTGTGACAAGGACATTTCGTATTTTGAAAAAATAAAAAATAATATTCAAAAGATAAATTGAGAAATTAGAGTTTTGAATCCCTTTGATGCTCGGATGCATAGTGCCAACTCTGAGAGGTTTATGGGTTACCCAAAAAAAAAAGTTGTACATGTTGCAATTGGATGAGCTCAAGTTTTGTACCTTGAATTTGATTAGATGCATATAGCGAGCAGCGAGGAACTATTCTTTGTTGTAGGTCTGAGAATCTTGTGTTTCATATGGTCGAGTTTGGAATCACATGCTTATAAATGTATGTAGAAATTGATGAACTGATTGCACTTGTGTCTGTGATGACAGAGCAAGGAGTGTTTGGAGAAAGTAACTGAAACAATTTCTTTTCTTTCAAGGCCAGGGGATTCAAAATTACTTCTACTCACAGGTAGATATTGATTTTCTTTGTAGATAGTTTTTTAATGGTAACTGTGATAGATAGATTATATTGTGTTGCTTGCAGGTGAGGTGCAGAAGGAGAGGGCCGCTGAGCTCTTAGGTTTGCATCCATGTGGTTTTAGACCTCAGCACTCTAGCAAACTCGGAAATGAATTTCGACTATTCACAAACTATGACCCCGGAATGAGATTAGGAGGGTGGGAGCAAGAGAATTAGGTGCATCTTACTCTCTACGACAGGCCTTAAGGTACCCAACGCAATCAACATTGCAGTTTCCGTATTCATAGTCCTAATGCTTTCTTTTCTTGAAAAAAAACTTTTGTTATAGAAAGCGGATAGCTAATATGTGATGTCCTTGTTGACATATTTGAATGAATACGCAAGACTGAATTTTTCTCGAGCCACGATTGTCACTCTGGTTTAGATGTCTTAACATGTTCGAATCATGGACCGCAGATTTGATTACGCATTGTTTCAACTGCAATTAACGAAAGATGATGGAGGGAGGCTTTCACTTGTGAGTTGCCATCATTGTGAACATGGCCATTATATTCTGCTCCCAATGCTTATAGTGAAAGCAATTTCGTCTGTGTTGTATGCGATGAGATAATGTAATCTTAATATTTATTTTCTGTCATAATGCATGCTTTTTCTTGAAGAAAAAAAGTTTTCCCAGCATGTAACCAAGTCGTTAAAAAGCTTAAGAGTACAAATTAACTACGAAAGAGTTGCAAACATTCATAAAATAAAGTTTCAAAATCGTTACCAACTCTGATAGCAATCAATTAAAATTTTATTCAGAACTATCAATTTATAGAATTAAAAAATTAACATTTTACAGGATCCTACAAAAACACACACAATGATGTATTGTAAGAATCCTGTGGAAAGATAAATGTCACTCGTCACAATTCACATGCCCATACCCTTGCAATTTCTTAATTATTAAGAGAAATCAATTACGAATTAAAAAAAAAAAAAATTGAAATCAGTTTAAGAGGAATTATTGTGAATTTGAGATCCAAGTAAATTACCCATTTACCCGCCCGAGTTTGGATGGAGTAATAACTAATAACTAATAACATATGGGCTCCTAAATATTTATATTTTCTCAATTAGGGTAAAGTTTATATATTTGTATCAAATAGGCGACAGTAACCATATTCATGAATCATGTATGAGTGTGTTTGTGAATTATCACTCCAAATACCATAACAAATATAAACATAAATTTTAACATCTTTAAAAATTTATCATTTTGTCGAGTTTCTAAGCATTTTAAAGACATGAGATTTAAATTGTTGACGGCTGATTTTGGTCTCAGGGCAATATGTGAATATTACTCCCGAGACAATCTTCCCTCAATAGTGAATTTGTTCGGTTAAGGGGGAACCAAAAATAAATTTAGCAAAAGACAGATAAATACACCAATCAACAAGGAGATTTAACGTTGTTCGGCGGATCAAATCCCACATACGTCCCGGGCACAAAACGAATGATACTTTTATTACTGAGATATGCTTCTCTGATATCTCTTGTCTTTACAAGTCTGATCGTAATGATATTGATATTGATTCTGATGCCCATAAGCATACTCTACCCTTCTATTTATAATAGTGTATAAATCAGATTCATTCTCATACAAGAATTTCCTAGTTAAAACAATTCATTTTTCCCATAAGGATTCCCAGTCAGAAACTACCTTCACTTCATTCATTCTACTAGGACACAGACTTATCAGTTTACCCCATGAAGGTAGGATAACTTATCATCTTATCCGAGAAAATATGATGTCTTATCTTCCTGAGCACGTCTCGCTATCTGGTCGGTTTTTATGAGGTCGGTCATGATGGTCCTTTGAACTGAGAATGCTTCTGCCGATCTGATAATGCTCGGTCATCCGAACCAAAGTGGTCGGTCACCTATCATCAAGTGCTCGGTCTCTTACTGTTGTCTTTATAACACTCATGTGGTCTGGTCGGCATTAATGATTTCGATCAACAATGAAGTTTACCTTTTTACCCCAGCCATACTATTTAAATAACATAGGACCTGAAAACATCATCAACAAAAATATTTCGACAATAATTAATAAAAACTGATTTTCACCAAAATATAAAGAAAGATGTGTCATACAAGTAAATTTAGCAAATTCTTTTATATTTTTAGCATCAAAATATTTAAATAAATGTAAAGAACTTGTACCTCCACTAGATGAATCATACCTGATCATTTGAGTTTGTGTTGTATCAAGTCCGATTTCAACGGTATAATATCTATCCAAGTATTGTTTTTGTTACCATAGCTGTCGATAAATTTGTAAGATCCACCGTAATAGTTACATATTACTCTTAAACCATCATTTTCAGTGTCAACTAAATTAAAATAAATTTTGAAAATATTAGAAGATCGAGACTTAACTTTTCTTCTTCGTGTACCGACACTTTGGCAGCTCAATTGAGTTGTGACATTGATGTTATCATATGATGCCATTTTTTCCTAAATATTTGAGAATTGTAAAATTAAAACAATTGGATAATCAAAAATTAAGAGAATTGGAGAATATATGAGAGAATGATGGCAATTTTCGGTGTGTATAATGATTTATGACCCATATTTATAATTTTTTAATTAGTTTTGTGATGCCTAAATTGCTTATAAAATTAGCCATTTTATTAATATTATTAAGGATAGTTTAGAGATTTAAAAAAAATTAAAATTAAAAAAATTAAATTAACAAGGAGTCATAAAACGGATCTCTGCCACAGACCCAACGGCTATTGGCCGTCGTTCCTGTGCCAATTCCAACCAGAATCGTAATGATTTCGATTAGAACCGGTGGAACCTTACAGTTCAAATGAATCGTATGGTCCTGATTCTACAGTTGGAACCATCCGATTCGGCTGTGGTGAAACATTAGCCGAACCGAAAGGAATCAATTCCGATTTCCTAACCATAACCAGAAAGGATCGAAATCATTCGGTTTCTTCCGGTTCGGTTTCAGTTTCGAACCGGAACCTTAGCGGCGGGGTCTACATGATCATGGGCCCTTTCAAAAAAATAAATATATATTTATGGGCTTATTTGGGAAATAAACAAACTATGTCCTTATTTGAGGGGAAAATTAAAGTTCAAGGACCCAAATGTCACTAAGGATTAATTTTGGAAATCTCGAGCTGAAGGATCGTCCAAGATGCCATGTTCTATGATTCTATCTTAATAAAACGATCGTCGGATTCGCTCAAACTTTCAAACACTGTCACTGAGAATTTACTTCTTCTGACGTTAAAAATGAGACCGAACATTGTTTCCGAGGTAAGCTTAGATCTAACATGCAACTCTATGTCGTTAGGGTTTCATAATTTGAAGAATCATCATGAATTGTCTTTGATTCTATGTTTAACCTGTGCTTTCTTTTATGATTGTTTGGATGCCGAGAAAGCATGAGAGAAGTAGAGATATGAAAGTTAATGATTCTTATCTGTTGTTCTTTCTAAATCTATCTTCTTCTTCTTCTTTTTTTTTTTTTTAAAAAAAAACGTTGGAACCTCGCCGAGAAACCACCGAGAGGTAAAACCCCGGCTGCCCTTAATTCTTATAAAAAATGCACCCCTGGATTCGAACCCAGATCCGGAAGCCAAATTCTGAGCCTTACACCACCAAGCCACGCCTACTCTAAATCTATCTTCATTATGTTAATCTCTAGCATGTGAACTTCTTTATGTTAATGTTATGGATTTAAGTTGCTGTTCATATTAGGAAAGTGAATGATGTACTTACTTGAAGAGGATTCTTGTAGTTAATGAGCTGGGCATAAAATTGAAATTTGTTTATAATGAATGAAGAGGAGCGAGGATTAGTTCATTTTGATCACTGTCTTTGAGTTTATAGTTGCTGTGAGGGTTAGTTGCTTGTTTTGGATTTTAAAATGCTAAAGTTGGATATTAAATTGTTTAGTGTTTTTGGCGTCGGTTTGTAAGTGCTGTGTTTTTACCTTGTATTGAAAGTGGATCAGCTAAAGTGTTTGGTAAACGCTCACTTTTACTTGGTACCTAACATTTATCAACGGCTTTCCATGTGTACTTGACAGTGAGTAATTTTGTTATTCACAGCAACTGTGAATTAAAAGTCACAACACCTCAATCCCAAACAGACCCTTAACCATATGGAGTTTTTAATGATAATTTTGGTATGTGATGCTGTCAGAACACTAATTATGTGCCACTGAGAATTAATATATTACCAGATTGGTCGAGTTGAGGGGTTATCAGTGTTTTTGGTTGAAAAGAATGTCTATTGATTGCAGCTTTTCATCTTTGTTTAATTGATTTGTCACTTGAATCTCTACTTGGTGTTTATTGATGTATAGGCGGGGTTGTCTACTAGAGTAAATCAGTGGTGGGAAAGTATTCCATTCTTCACGTCTGCTGTGGTGATCATTTGTGGGACAGTTTACTTGATCTGCCTCTTGTTTGGATATGATTCCTTTTATGAAATATGCTTCCTGCCATCTGCAGTTATATCGCGGTTTCAAGGTACATTTACGCAGTCACAGAAATGATACATTTACAATCATAAATATGTGGGTTCAAACATATCTGAACCTTATCCATGATATTGTCGAAAGTAGGTAACGATCATGTTGGATATATTTTTTCCCAGTTTGGTTACGACCATAGCATTTTGAGAATTGTGTGAATAATTAGGAATAATTCTGGATGTACACTATGCAAGTCCTTTTACTGTAAATTGCATGATTTGTTGCTCCAATCTATCATTTATCTGTTTTATTGCACTCGAGTTATATTGTTATGCCAACACGGAAATAATCATTTCTTTGGTAACTGCGTTTATTCACACTTTGAATTATAATCAAGTATTACCTTAAGTTCACAGCTGAGGAGTATCTGTTGGAGATAGAATAACATTGGTCGTGGGTTTTTTCAGGATAGTAAACACGTGTACTTAATCTGGTCTAAATAGTCAATAGACTAGTTATAAGTTACTGATGCATACTTCCTGAATGATGATAATAGTTTTTAGTTGTTTCTTCTACGAGCCTGTCCCATTCTATAGAATATATGTTACCCAATCATAGCATTCAGTAAACATATGTTTTTGTACCTTTTGATCGCATGGGATAATAATTGTCTGTACCGGATCCTTTCGAATGCTGCATTTATTGTTCTTGCAGCCTTGCTTGTATAAATATTTTTTATTGTATTTTTTCATTCTAGAATATGTACCCTCAAAAAGGAGATAAAACTGAACTCTATTCACTTGCCACTTGGTAAATTTTTAGTCTCGGCCTTTGACCAAGCAGTGGCTACCGTGGTCTCTGCATGACTTGCATTTGGGAACCCAAAATTTTCATTTTGTAAGCCTTCCAGATGATCAAGTTACATTTTTTATTTCAATCTGGCTGTCCTGTTTTAACTTTCACATGTCTTTGAATTGCTGAAACCTGAATATAGTCCGGAATTAAGAATTAATTAGAGATAATTATACTTTATTGCTTCTTATTAAGAAGAAGATTATATGTGTAATTTTTCTTCAGAGAGTGATTCATTTTTGTCTATGGTCAATAATTGTTCTCTTTTATCTTGCAGTTTACAGGATTTATACCTCCATTATTTTTCATGGTTCACTGCTACATGTTCTATTCAACATGTTGGCTTTGATTCCTTTGGGTTCTGAACTGGAGAGAATAATGGGATCCGTCCGCATGTTGTACATTATAATTTTGTTGGCTACCAGCAATGCTATCTTACATCTTGTAATTGCGTTGTTGGTAGCCCACAATCCATTTTACGTGCTTCCATATATCATGGATGAGTGTGCGATAGGGTTCTCAGGAGTTATTTTCTCTTTGATAGTCATAGAGACAAGTTTAAGTGGAGCCCAATCTAGGAGGTTGGTTTTCTTGAATGCTTCTCTCTCTCTCTCTCTCTCACACACACATACACACACACACACACAAACAAAAGGGAAAGGAGTTGACTTTATGGTCTGATTTCATGTTTACATACGTGCACACAATCCTAGAAGTCACAGCATAGACAATCTTTGTATTTTTTCATCTGGTAGATATTGTAATGATTTATTTTGTTTTGTCAATGAACTGACTTGCAGCTTAATTTTTTGTTCTGCAGTGTGTTTGGTCTCTTCAATGTGCCTGCTAAGTGGTAAATGCAATAACTTGCTCTTAGGATCATTTTTTGATTAATTTTTAATTTCTCAAGAGTCAAGAGGTGGCTTGTATAAAGGAACATTATGCTTCAGGTATCCGTTGATCTTATTAGTACTGTTCCAGCTTCTTATGAGTAACGTTTCATTACTTGGACACCTATGTGGCATTTTGTCTGGATTTGCTTGTATGTTTTCCTCTTTTCTTTCGTACTCCTACTGTTTCTATCACAATATTATCTGCTCTCTATTCAATTTAAGGAATTCATTTAAAGTATTTATTGTTGGCTCTATATTTTCAGATACCTATGGCTTTTTCAACTTCCTTGTACCTGGAACATCCTTCTATTCTTCCATTGAGGCTTCCTCTTGGCTTGTAAGTATTTTAATGGAACTGGATTGTGATCATAGTTGATTTTCATTTTTTTATTGGATTGGTTGGATACTTTGGCTTTTTAGATGGCTTAGGATGAAATGAGTTGTTTGCTTTTTGGTTAAGGTAGGAGTAGTAAAAATATCTCCAATGACTTTACTAGTCTTTACAGTAATTAGAAAACAGAAGAAATGATTTTATGATACTTTGGTGGGTTTTCCATTTTGGATTAGTGCTTGTCACACTGACACAAGGCTCGCCCACACTTGGGGATCCTTGCCTCCTTAAAACCCAACGGCACTGAGTTTCCTGGCTCTAATGGCCTAATCCCTACACATTCACGTGCAGGCACTGACTTGAGATTGATTACATATGGGGTTTTATACTGTGTGTTAAAATGTGTTATGCACCTCCTTAATTACTTTTATTTTCTTTTAACTTTACTTTTTCATACATGTAGTTCTAAATAAGTTTGATATTTTCTTCTGTGCATTTTAGTCCACTTGCATAAGGAGGCCTAAATTTATCTTGTGTACTGGTGGAAATCCTTCCGGCTACATCCCGACATATTCTGGTCAGAATACAAGTTCCAGGTAAACGTTGAGCTCTAAATACCGGTCTACTTTATACCCCTTAAAGGTATCTAACCTGATGATTGTTATTGGCTAGTGGATTGTTTTCTGGAAATATTTGGAGAAGCTTGTCTTCTTGGATGCCACAGAGGGAAACATCGTCCCAGGTATTAAATCAGTTAACTTTTAGAGTGTTTTTCACAATGTTAAATATAATGTGTTAGTTGGGTTGATCTAGCCAAATTGGGCACCTAAAAGGGATTATATTGATTTGATTTTAACCTCGAGTAATGTTACTTGATATACTTGTACTGTTCAGGAATTTTACCATTTCTACCATGCAATTTTTGCAACTCAAGTTGTACATTACTTTTGTTTCACTTTTTACCTAAAGATGCGGCCCTCGAATGCCATCGACTGATCAGCTTTGGTTACGTTTCTTGAACTAATTGTGCACTGAAAGTAACACTAACTGTGGTTATTGAAGTTGTTATGCATTAAAAGATGAGAATAAAATACGATGGAATAGAATTTTTGATGTGGGTGATTTTTCTGTTTCTGTTGCTCATATTTTCCCTTAGCTTTATCTGGAAAGTGCAATGTTGGCCCATCCACTTTCCTCTTTTTGTTTTGCTGTCCATGTATTCCTCAATCATTGTAATCTTTAATCTTTACTCAAGGTGACATCAATCAACCAATCTCCTCATACTGACATGCAGCCAACTGAAGATAGCCGGTTCCCTGGCCGAGGAAGGACTCTTGGTTCCAGCATAAGTCCTGTAAATGCAGATTCAAACCTACAGGATAGACTTCTGGATAATAGCAGCCCTGACAACCGTTCCCATATGACAGCAATTGACACTGGAGAAAGGCTATCAGATGAAAGGTATTGCAAGAAATTTCAAATTTTCATTGCATCTCAAAGAACAACTTGTTTATTGGTCCAAGTACAGCTTATTGATTTTCTAACATTCCTCTAGATATGAATGCCATAATTTTTTCTTTTCATCGTTGTGCTTCTGGTAGCATATAAATGACTTGATTGAGATTTTTTTTGGTAATTTTTACGATATTAATAAATTGTTAAACATGTTCATGTTCATTTTTCAGGCGGCCAGCTGTGGATCCTGCAGTTGCCAGAGGCCCTGCAGGCCAACAGGTTTTCTCTCCTTAAAATTTGGAGTTCAATTTTTTCCCCTTTCTCAGGTTTCTTCTAGTTCTTAATCATTTCATTGGTTTTCCTTTCCAATGGATGCAGGGTTCAGTTGTCTCTGATGAAGAAATCCAAAAACTTGTTTCAATGGGTTTTGATAAGGTAAATTTTTTCTCCTAATATTAGGCATTTGTTTTATTTTTTATTTTTAATTTGAATTAGTTTTGTTCACAATAATGATACTTGATAGCTTAGTAGGTCAAGGTCCTCAAGGATTATACACATATTTCTATGTAATAGCAATTCTATTATTATGCACTTGTATGAAAATGAGACTGAGGATTCAAATGCTTATGCCCCGGGCTTGTTTCAGACTCAGGTAGAAGTTGCTCTAGCAGCTGCTGATGGCGATCTTAATGTAGCAGTAGAAATTCTCAGCCAGCAGGTTTGTTTTCGAGAGTTAATTTTGTCAAAGGATTATGTTGATCAACATTCTTTCTCTGACAAGTTTGGTTAACGAATAAAAATTATATGCAGGGTTAAATTCGTAAAACAATCTCATCCCCGTGACTTCTGAAAACAAATCTCCTACATTGCAATTGACCAGTATGATCCAGCTCTTATAATGTGAACTTTGGTCTTGTGGGTGACTGTATAGCCTTTCTGACATGATTATTATACAGAGTGTGAAAAAGAAATATTTGGAAGGAAAACAATTGTACTAATTTCTGTTTTAAAAAAAATAACAAGAATGCTTTGTAATACATTTTCCAGTTTTAACCTCAGGAACCTTGAATTGAATGAAATTGAAGTAAGTGCAATATTATGTTAGCTTTATGAACAAATCCAACTCTGTAAATGTAATCTTGATTTGATGTTTGTTATGAGAAATTGAGAGCAAATCTTTGTTTATCAAACGCATTGGCAATATAGCATCTGTAGGTGCTTTCTGGGAAATTAGTTTCTTTGATGCAATTCAAGATCATGAAATGTGCTCTGTATAAATTTTTGGAATCAATGTAGCAATCGGGGGTGGCTACAACGTTTAATGTTTAAAGTAACAAATCTTGTATACCTACTACCACCTATATATCAGCCATCCCACGTTGCCAAATGCAAAGAAGCTGGATATATCGGATGGTACACTCTTGATTTAGAAATCTCTTAATCATTCGTTGCAGATGTTGCGTGTGTCGTAATATGATTCTGGCTCTGTTATGGGGCAGATTCCGAGGTCCACAAGAGATGCATCCACTCCACCTTGATTGATCGGCAGTCATAATTGTTCTCTCTCTTGTATATGGTCACCCTCCCTTCCTTGAGCTTTACCAAGGCTACGAGGACTGGAACTAGACCCTCTGAAAATTCTGGCTTGGCTTGGCTTGGCTTGGGAGTCTTTCAGTAGTCTAATAAATCACCAAGTCTCAGTCAATCCTATAATAGATGAACCAATTTCAAATTTATCTCACAGTGATTTCGGCTTCCTTATATGTGCATTTTGTGCGTGTTAGTGAGAGAATGAGAGATGTGTACAGATTATATAGTAACAGCAGAAGCAATTATAGAATATGGGTATCAGTAGAATCAACCTTAAAATGACCACCACATCTACGTGCAAAATGGCCTTCCTCGCCACACTTGTAGCATATAACATTGGATTTCATTCCATCAGTCAGGGACTTCACATGACTCTGTGCATTCCTATTATAGACAAACTCAATATGATAGTGATATAGCTCAACCGTAAATCTGCTTTAGCAATTATACAAGCTTTTCGTAAGTCCGTAAACATGCCTAAAAAATGACTTACAGGACCCAAGTGGCCTGACTGCCTACAGTTGTAACAGTAGACTTGTTTTAGATCTATATTTGAGGAGTTGAAACAACAGAGATGACCGAAACTCTTGCAAACATAACATTGTATTTCCTGCACACAAGAAAAGAATTATATCTGCTCTATAGTATGCAAAATCCACTTCAATACGAAGACTTGCAGTTCGCTATACAATAAGAAATGAGGGGGGGGGGGGGGGGGGCAGAAAATGAAAAGACAAAAAGATAAACTTCAATACGATAGAATTCTAACCTTGAGATCATTAGCGAGGTAATCCCCATCACATGAAAACATGTCATGTCCTGAATGTAATGAAATCCAGCTGCAGAAAATGTCAACTTACTTTCTGTGCCACCAACAAGGAAGCTTCCCATGCTTGGACTCCAGCTATTGTCAAGTTAGGCAGTAAGTGAAGCCATGAAGAAAATGTCATGGATACTTTCGGTGGATCCATGAAATTAGGAAATCACTGTAGCTTTGTTGAAAATCAAAGCCAAGACTTGGCTATAAAATCAGAGCTTTGCAGTGAGCTCAAATCCATCCCAAAGTGTGTGTAAATGGTTAGAGAGTGTAGTGAGGTTTTGTTTAAGTTTCAAAGTGTAAACTTATTGTAATTTCTATTCTTGATAGTAACAGAAACAAATTCAATTTTTCCTCAAAACACTCAAAAGTGATCAAGTGAATCACAACAAGTGGTATCAGCTCCTACCGTCCCTGCACCCTCATTTTCCTTTGCAGGATCAACAACAAGACGCCGGGGCTCATAAACAAACTATGTATAATTAGAAGGAAAAACAAAAGCTCATAAAGTAGCAATCATTAATTACCAAGTTCAAAAAAGCCTAATAAGAAACTAATTAAAACAAATTCAAGCAAAACATTTCATATCTTAATTCATAACTTACAACTTGTTGTAAATTCCTCAAATTCATTAAATAGGATATGTATATCATTGGGATTTTCAAGGGGTGTATGGGAGGTTGCAATCCTTGGAGGGTTGCAACCCACCCCAAGGGGTGCCCTATTGGCACCCCTCAATGCCTTATAAAAGGAGGCTTTTATTCCAAATGGCAAATACAGAAATATACAAGTAATATCCAATAATTAAAAAGACACTGTGTTGTTTTCTTTGTTTTAAGAGAGAGATCCACCATTTGGATCCAAGTTCATACACTTGTTAAGGAGTGCTCCTTGAACAAGAAGAATCCAAGTAATCTTGGGAGAACGTTAGCAAAACGAATCCGTAAAACACCTGTGACGGAGCCAATAAGTTCTTAAGGACAGAGATCATCTCGACTTGGAGTATCAAATCAGGTTTTTCTGATTCTTATTGTTTTAGGGTTTTATTGCATCTAGATCTATTTTTCTGTTAGTTAGATCTGTTGTTTTCATGTTGTATCACTGTTTAATGACACTAAATTACCAACACAACTAATCTCTATATATTTATTTCTATGCAAACATTTTCCTTCCCTTGCACTAACTCTTTACCAAAAAATGTAAAGTGGAAGATGGTGATTGAAAAGCTTAATTGTATTCATCATGAAGTGGTGATTTATACACTGTAATCTTACAATTGAATTCCAAAAGATAAGATTGCCATAACTAATTTGAAGGATAAGTATATTCAAAATACAATTCAAATGAGGGGAAGTTATCCCAAGATCCTAGGAGTGAATCTGATATCCAAACATGCCCCCTCAAGATGGACTACCGCTGAGAAGGCCAATCTTGGTTTTCAGGAGAGACAGACGTTGGCGGGACAAGGATTTAGTCAAAGCATCCGCTAGTTGGTCTTGAGAAGAAACATGAGCAACTCGTAGGGCACCAGTCTGAACCCGTTGTCGAATAAAATGGAAATCAATGGCAACGTGTTTCATACGCGAGTGGAACACAGGATTGGAACACAGTTGTGTAGCTCCTACATTGTCACAGTAGATTACCGGTGCAGGAGAGATTGGATATTTGAGTTCAGTTAATAGAGAACAAATCCAGCTTAGCTCAGCTGCAGTGTCTGCAACACACCGATATTCGGCTTCTGTGGAAGAGCGAGCAGTGCTAGGCTGCTTGCGGGAAGACCAGGACACATGATTTCGTCCAAGATACACAATGTAAGCACTAGTGGAGGAGAGATCATCCTTGTTCCCACCCCAATCAGCATCGGAGTAGGCATGTAAGGTAGCAGGAGAGTGATGACGAAGAAGAATTCCTTCATCAACTGTGCCACATAAGTACCGGAGGAGACGTTTCACAAGTTGCCAATGAACATCGGTGGGTCGATGCATAAATTGAGAGAGCTTGTTCACAGCGTAGGACACATCGGGACGGGTAAGTGAGAGATATTGAAGACTCCCTACTGTTCGCCGATATGTTGTAGGATCTGATAAGGGGGATCCCATGTCCAAGGAGGGGGAAGTCCCTGGAGGGAGGGGAGTGCTTACTGCCTTGGCATCAGTCATGTTTATTTTGTGAAGAAGGTCACGAATGTAGCGTCTTTGAGAGAGAAAAATCCCATGAGGATGGGGCTGGACTTCAACGCCGAGAAAGTATGAAAGAGCCCCCAAGTCCTTGAGCGAGAACCGTTGTGCCAAGCAAGTGACAAAGGCGTTGATTGTTGCTTGGTCATCACCTGTTACTATAATATCATCAACATAGAGTAAGAAGTAAATGAGATGAGACCCATGGTGAAGGACAAACAGGGACGTATCTGCCAAGGAATTTTGGAACCCAAAGGAGAGGAGAAATGTGCGCAATTCAGTGTACCAGGCACGGGGGGCTTGCTTCAGTCCATAGATCGCTTTATGTAATTTACAGACATAGTCAGGCCTGTCAGGATCAATGAACCCTGTTGGCTGAGTCATATAAACATCTTCATGAAGACTGCCTTGGAGAAAGGCATTGTTGACGTCCAGCTGGCGAAGAGACCATCCATGGCTCACTGCAATACTCAAAACTAACCGGACAGTCGTGGGCTTGACAACAGGACTGAAGGTTTCATTGTAGTCCAAGCCTGGCCGTTGATTAAAACCCTTTGCCACAAGTCGTGCCTTATACTTGGCGATTGACCCATCTGACTGGCGCTTGATCCTGAAAATCCATTTGCAACCAACAACATTAGATGCTAAATGTGCAGGGACAAGATTCCAAGTTCCATTGCGAACAAGGGCGTCATATGACTGGTTTAGCTGTGACAGGAAGGGATGCTTCAAAAGTGAGAAGCTTTTCATGGAGTTCAGCAAAGCCAATAGGCGTGTCTCGGGCCTGGACGGCTCGGACAAGTTCCTTGTAGTCGTCTCCCAATTCTTCCAAGATCTTTTCAGTGAGATCCTCAGTATCAACAGGCGCTCCAAGAATGGCGAGTTCATCTGCACGAGCTTTGACTGATTGTAAGAAATCAGTGATGGGAAGAGATCCTTTGGTGAGGGTTTTGAATTGCGCCTTGACTTGTTTGATACGACCTCGTGAGGGGCTGGCATATGTAGCTGCCAGAGTGTTCCAGGCGTCTTTGGAGGTGACACAGCGGGCAATGAAGGGAACAATGGTGGGGGACAAAGACCCTATAAGGGCATTGAGGATCAATTGATCCTGCCGGACCCAAAGATGATGTGCTGGGTTGGGTGTTGTGGTGGTGCCGGTGGTGATGGTTTCTGTAGGTGGTGGCTTCGATCCATCAATATAACCTTGAAGATCGTAACCAATGAATAGAGTTTGGAACTGAAGTTTCCAGGATAAGTAGTTGGAACTGGTGAGTTTCAGTGGTGCTTGAGCAGCGATATTGATTGTAATGAGTTGAGTGTCAGTGGGACGAAGGAGACCATTTGGTGGAGTGTTTTGATCAGCCATATCAGGGTGTAAAAAAAAAAAAGAAGCTCACGATACCATGTAAAGAGGAAGATGGTGATTGAAAAGCTTAATTGTATTCATCATGAAGTGGTGATTTATACACTGTAATCTTACAATTGAATTCCAAAAGATAAGATTGACATAACTAATTTGAAGGATAAGTATATTCAAAATACAATTCAAATGAAGGGAAGTTATCCCAAGATCCTAGGAGTGAATCTGATATCCAAACAAAAAACAAACCCAAAATGAGATTATAAACCGTAATTAAAAAAACAACAACAACAACATACAGTCTCATTATCCTGAGTCTTTATCTTGTTCCTCTTCATCTTTCTGCTCTTTCTCCGCATAGAAGCTTCTGCTTCTATCATGGCTTTCAGATTCTCAAATCCAGTCATATCAGCTATCTCTCTGTACTCATCAAGCTTAGATTTTACAGCCACTCCACGTTGCTCCCATTTCCTTCTCCTTTTTCTTCTTCATTGCTTCTCATCTTTATAATGAGAGCATTTTCCATCTTCACCGCCTCTGTTTTTTAGGAAAATAACTGGGAAAATGGGCTGCTCCTACCCTGTGGTGTCTCCAGCTCAGTGCAAGCAAAGGCCAAATTTCCGAATGGAAAATAAAATTAGATAAAAAATCGCTTTTCGGTATTACCGACGTTTTACTGACAGATTCGAATCCGGTGCTTATCGAAGCAGCAATGATGTAATTTTTATTAATAAGATTATATGTAAGTGTAGTATTTTTGTTATTGAAGTGGTCACTGTCTTTCAATACATTTATGACGATATTTATAACGTTTTACTTTATATTTTAATGAATATATATTTTTATTATTTTTATGTTTCTTTAAAAATATAAACGAGTGTCAAACTAAACATTTTTTTAATTATTATTTTTTCTTGAGAATCAAATCCAAAAATATTTTTAATCATTTGTTTTCACGAGTTTCAAACTCACATGACAAGTTTTTTTTATTAAAATATTTGAAAAACCATTATATTTTTATTTAATAAAGATAAATTGAAAAGTTCGAAATCGAAATTATCACAACAAATTGGGAAAAATTTGCCGTCTATCTAATATTGTTAAAACTTAAAAGTATATCAATTTGTATTTTTACTATATTATATGCTAATTTTGTTAATAATTGTACACAAAAATACAAAAATAAATAAATAAATAAACTAGTCCGTTGGAATTGAAATGTCTACTTTTAAGTAGAGGTGTCAAAACGAATCAACGAATCGAATTTGTATCGAATCCTAAACGAATCTAATCAAAATGTGATTGATTCGTAATCGATTCGTTTATTAAACGAATCTTAATATCAGGATTCGTATACGATTCGTTTAGTGATGATATTATTTACTAGAATAATTTACAACACTTGATTTACATTAATTTTTCATAAATATATACATATGAAATATGTAATTAATATATTTACTAAAAATACATCACCAAATATCGAAAATATTACTTTTTTTATGGTAATTAGCTATAATTTCTCAATTTTTTTTGAAAAATAACAAGAGCTAGTAAATAAAAATAATAAAATGAATCTTAAATGAATAAATGAATCAATGAGCCTAAATTCGTATTCGATTCGTTAAATAAACGAATCGAATCAAATTGACCCATTTATTAAACGAATCCATTTTTTCAAACCCGTATTCGCTTTAAAGCGAATCGAATCAAACGAATAAGCGAATTCGCGAATTCTGACTCAAATTATCACCCCTACTTTTAAGGGTTACAAAACCACAACAGCCCACTTTTTTTTTTTTTTTGAAATGAAATTCATTCATATAAAAACATAATAATAATGTAATTAAATGGCCATAATAGTTTGAATATCAACTTATGAAAAACTTAAAACTCAAGATAAATTAAGATAAAACTTAACAACAGAAAAGAAAAGAAAAGTGAAGGATGAACATTATATGTATGTTGTCCCCAAGGGGTGTGACTTGGTGGTGTAGGGTACAGGATCTCACCTTGAGGTTCTGGGTTCGAATCCAGGGGGTGCACTTCTTGTAAGAGCCTGGGATAGCCGGTGGTTTTACCTGCGCCGCGGCCCAGAATGGGTGGTTTGGTGGCGGGGTTTCCATCGTTTCCAAAAAAAAAAAAATGAACATTATATGTTTTGGGAATGATTTGTAGACGAAGATTTCATCCTACTTATATAAATAATCAATTATCGGAGCTGAATGATGATGTTATATATGAAGATAAACAAGAGTAAATATTAAAATACATAAATGATGGTAACGTGTGCAATCATAATTTGGAATATGTATGGGTATGTAATTAAATAATTAATGCAGTAATGATGTATGTTTTCAAACTAGCCAATATATATATCATCGTATAATTATAGCAATACAAAATATATATCAAAAATATTTCTAATGTTCCAAATTAACTTAATTAAATCTGCTCATACAAGAGCATTTTCAAATAAACTATTGTTGTGATGAAACACACAATAGATGAGAAAATGAGAGAAAACTCTTATTTATTTCACAAAATAAAGAATTACCAAACTTTTCAAAAACTTTACAAAAAACTCTCAAATACTCTCAACACTCTATTACTCTCACGTTTTGTGATGCATTTACAATGGGTGAATAGCTCTTTTTATAGTGTTAGAAAACGTGTGTACTGTTTTGCTTGCTTGCCAGCTTCACACGTTTTCTTTTCTTCCTCCAGCTTGCAATACTCTGGCCAACTTGCGCACACACACGTTTTGCTTAGCCTTTGCATGGCTGGCATGCATGAAGTCAACAAATCTCCCCATCGGTGAAGATTTGCCCAAAATCTGAGCCGACCATCAATCACCCAAACCGGATCCTCAAAAAGATCCACCCCTGGCTGTATCTGTATGACTGTCTACGTACCCTGAGTTGGGATCAAGTCAATCGTAGTTCTCTGTATCTCCCCACTCTGACTATGTGGAGAGTTTTTTCATCCCGGCTATAGCACGACAAATTTCAAGCTTCTCATTCGGTAAAACCTTCGTGAACATATCGGCACTGTTGTCGTCGGTGTGAATTTTCCTGAGTTCTAACAGCTTTGAACTCAGGACGTCCCGTATCTAGTGATACCTCACATCGATATGTTTTGACCTCGAATGAAAAGTGGAATTTTTACCAAGGTAGATAGCACTCTGGCTATCGCAGTACAAAATGTACTTCTCCTGCTTGAAACCTAATTCTTGGACGAATGTCTTCATCCACATCAATTCCTTGCAATTCCTTACAAGCTTCTGTCATTGCAATGAATTATGTCTCTGTTGTAGAAAGTGCAACACATCTCTGCAACCTAGACTGCCATGCCACAGCTCCCCCTGAGAGAGTAATCAGATACCCCGAAGTAGACTTTCGGGTATCAACATCTCCTGTCATATCTGAATCGGTGTAGCCCATCAACACTGGCTTGTCATTGTTTCCAAAACATAATCTCATCTTGGATGTGCCTCGAAGATACCGCATTATTCATTTGACAGCATTCCAGTGTTCTCTTCATGGGTTTGACATAAACCGGCTGACCAATCCAACTGCGTGTGTCAAGTCTGGCCTCGTGCACACCATGGCATACATAAGACTTCCCACTGCTGAGGTGTATGAAACCTGTTTCATTTCCTCATTCCATGTCTTAGTAGATGGACTCTGTTGTGTACTCAATCTAAAGTGGGTAGCAAGAGGAGTGTTAACCGTTTTAGCCTTGTCCATCTGGAATCTCTGAAGTACCTTCTCGATGTACTCCTCCCGTGACAAGTATAACCTCCTGGATTTCCGATCACGGTCGATCCTGATGCCAAAAATCTGTTTAGCTGGCCCCAAGTCTTTCATCTCAAAAGACTTACTCAGTTGCTGCTTCAAATTATCAATCCTCGATTGATTCTGGCTAACTATCAACATATCATCTACGTACAGCAGTAAGATGATAAAGTCATCGTCAGAAAATTTCTGAACGAAAACACAATGGTCTGAAGTGGTCTTCTTGTATCTCTGCTCCCCCATAACTGACTCGAACTTCACGTACCACTGTATCGGTGCCTGTTTCAAACCATAGAGGGTTTTCCTGAGTCTGCACACATAATCCTCTTTCCCTCTGACTCTGAAGCCTTCTGGTTGCTCCATGTAAATTTCTTCTTCCAGATCTCCGTGAAGAAATGCGGTCTTGACATCCATCTGCTCAACTTCCAGGTCGAGGCTTGCTGGTAAGCTGAGTACCACTCTGATGGATGACATCTTCACAACTGGAGAGAAGATTTCATCGATGTCAATGTCTTTCCTCTGATTGAATCTCTTGACGACTAGTCTGGCTTTATACCGGGGTTGAGAAGTGTGCTTCTGTTGCTTCACCATGTACACCCATTTATTTTTCAAAGCCCGTTTGCCTATTGGCGATTTCACCAACTCAAAAGTGTGATTGTCATGCAAAGATTTCATCTCATCTTGCATGGCTTCCTCCCACTTTTCTGTCTTCTGTTTCCATAGCCTCCTGGTAGCTCTCGGGTTCTCCCCCGTCAGTAAGCAGCACATACTCATATGCATAGTATTTGGTTGAAGGTCACCTCTCTCTGTCAGACCTTCTATGTGGAACTGTTGGTGTAGCTTCTTGTACTGGTGGTTGATCATGATCATCATCTCTGGGAGCTTCGTCACATGTACCCTCATGTCTGGGAACCTCATATTCAACTCGTACTGGCACCGGTGTATGAGATTCTGGATTCACATCTCTGTATTGCTGGGGCATTGTCTTCATCTTATTTCTGATATCTTCTATGGTCTGGTCTTCAACAAAGACAACATCTCAGCTTCTGACAATCTTCTTCTCCACATGATCGTACAGTTTGTAGCTGAAATCATCCTGACCAAAGACAATAAAGACACACTGTCGCGTCTTTGCATCAAGCTTGAATCTATCGTCCTTTGGGATGTGTACAAAAGCTTTGCACCTAAAGATATGCAAGTGTTTATATGACACTTCTTTACCTGTCCAAACTTGGTTAGGAACATTACCTTTCAGTACGACTGCTGGGGACATGTTCAAAACATGTACTATTGTGTTGAGTTCCTCCCCCCAAAATGTCTTCGGCAGCTTGGCTTGTGATAGCAAGCTTCTGACCATTTCGCACAAGGTTCTGTTCATCCTCTCAACTAGGCCATTCAGCTGAGGTGTCTTCGGAGGTGTCGTTTGATGTCGGATTCCTTGCATATTGCAATACTGATCAAACGGACCTATGTATTCTCCACTGTTGTTTGTTCTGATGCATTTGAATTTCTTACCGGTTTCTCTCTCCATCAGGGCATAAAACTCATTGAACACTCTCAGCCCTTAATCTTTTCTCTTCAAGGTGTATGCCCAGATATTCCTTGAATGATCGCCTATGAATGTCACAAAGTAAAGTGACCCACCAAGTGTTCTCGTCTGCATCGGACCACATACATCTGAATGTATGAGATCAAGTACCTCCGGTTTCCGCTGAGGCGGTGAGCTCTGGAATGACACTCTGTTATGCTTTCCAGCCATGCAGTGTTCACACTTCCGTAAGTGTGAGTTCTTCAATTTGGGAAGAACATTACGCCTACGTAGTATTTCCATCCTCGTTTGACTCATGTGATCGAGCTTTTTATGACATAGCTCAGCTGTCTCATTTATGTTGAATGTATTTATGCTACAATTGGAAAGCTTAGCATGCAGCAAATACAGAGTTGAATCTTTCTTACCTCGTGCCACCACCATTGATCCTTTAGTGAGCTTCCAGATTCCGTAACTAAAGGTGCACCAGAAACCTTCATCATCCAGCTTGCCTGTTGAGATCAGGTTTAACCGGATGTCTGGGATGTGCTTGACTCCCTTCAACACTAGCCTTGTCACATTGTCTGTTTCAAGGCAGATGTCTACAATACCAACGACTTTGGATTGGCCGTCATTCCCCATCCTTACAGCACCGCAGTCTCCTGGTGTGTAAGATGAAAAAAAATCTATGCGAGATGTGGCGTGTATGGAGGCGCCGCTATCTATCACCCAACTGGTCTCGTGGCTGGCAAGATTCACAACATCTTCTTCGTATATTATGCAGAATTCTTTGGAGGTATTGTCAGTGGTATTATCAACTTTTTCTTGGTTAGAGTCACCATCTCTCATGTGGTTGTCTCTCGACTGCTCGTTCTTCAATTTGTAGCAATCCCTCTTCATATGACCTTTTTTTTTTTACAGTGGTATCACACAATATCTATAGTTCTTGATTTACCTCGGTTCTTGTCTGATTTATCTGGGCCTCGGATTTTACTCCTCCTCCTTCTGGTGTTCTTCTCATTCACTATAGCTTTTGAGGTTGAGGCTGATGCTGACTCCTGCATTCTCGTCCTCTTTTCTTCCTCGAAGATCCTGATTTTCGCCATCTCCATAGTGACTTTTCCATCTGCGGCTGAATTTATCACCGCAGATCTGAACGTTTCCCATGATTCTGGTAACGTATTAAGGAGTACTAAGTCATTTACCTCATCACCGAAGTCTATGCCCAATCCATACAATTATTTCATGGTGCCGAGGAAATCGTTGATATGGTCTGTCACAGCTGTACATTTCTGGTATTTCAAACCCATCATTTTCTTGATGTAGTACAGCTTGTTGTTGCCAGTCTTTGCTCGGAAAAGCTCCTACAGCTTTCTCCATAAGACACGTGCATTTGTTTCTTCACTGACATGGTTGACGATATTATCGTCGATCCACTGACGAATAGTACTGCATGTTTTCTGGTGAAGATTGTTCCACTTCTCATCGGACATTCCTTCTGGTTTCTGCTCCAGAAATACTGATCCATCATAGTCTTTCACATACAGAAGGTCTTTCATCATTCCTTTCAATGTGAAATAATTGGTACTGGTTAACAAAACCATTTTTCCGTTGCCCCCATCCATCATAAAAATTCTAAGTAGAATTTCAAAAAACGGACCTCACCGTTGCGTCCGGAATGGTCGAAAATGGTGGAAATGACACTTCGTTTGTCAAAATCCGACACAGGGGGCAATTTGCAAATTTCAGAAATTACATGGGTCAAAGTACAATTTTCGAAAGTTTAGGGTCCAATGTGCAATTACGGAAAATTTCAGGGACTGAAATGTAATTTCCAAAAAAATATAGGGACCTATCTAAAATTTACCAGTCTCTGCTGACGTGGCAGATGACGTGGCGCTGACATTGCTGATGACATGGCTGCTGACGTGGCGCTGACTGTGTGATGATTGGAAGCTGACTGGGCGACACGTGGCGGCTGACGTGTATCGTCTTCTTCATTGAGCGGCGCGTTAATGCGTGTGGAGCGCGTGAGGTAGCTACTGCCTGGCGCGTGCGGGCTCACCGGATCTCCGATCGATCGCCGCTCGTCTCGCCGTGAAAAGACCGATGGTATGCTCAAAATCAAATTTTGACAATTTTTGTCGGAACCGATTTTCTGAACCGAACATATGTTACCGAGTTTCAGGATCCCACCGTGGAACCTTAGCTCTGATACCACTTGTTGTGATGAAACACACACAATAGAGGATAAAATGAGAGAAAACTCTTCTTTATTTCACAAAACAAAGAATTACAAAGTTTTCCAAAAACTTTACAAAAAACTCTCAAATACTCTCAACAATCTATTACTCTCACGTTTTGGGATGCATTTACAATGAGTGAAAGGCTCTTTTTATAGTGTTAGAAAACGTGTGTACTGTTTTGCTTGCTTGCCAGCTTCACACGTTTTCTTTTCTTCCTCCAGCTTGCAATACTCTGGCCAACTTGCACACACACGTTTTGCTTAGCCTTTGCATGGCTGGCATGCATGAAGTCAACACATATATAGCTAATTATGCTTACTGTAAGAGTTTGTATAGAAATAGTGGGAGTAGTCCCACCTCTAAAATGTATATGGAAAATGAAAGGTTTATAAGTGTTTTTTAAACACTTATATTAAATTGGAAAAATCAAGTGGGCTTGGGCTGTGGCTTGATGAATGGTTAGTTTGGTATTACATTTAATTAATATGTATTTAATTAAATCAAAGATTTACCTTGGGCGGGCTCTTGGGGATTCATTAAATTCCTGATTTATTTTAAAAACGTTTTTCTTAATTCAAATTTTTGGATTTGAATCAAAATGGTGTGTCTGATCAACACAACCCTTATAATTATATAGCTAATTATGCTTACTGCAGCATGCTCAACACTATGGGGTTCTGAAGCATGCATTTGGTTCACTTGTGAAGCTTGGGATTGGTTGTTGATGTTCTGAAAAAACAAAACATAATATCATAAAATTTGATTAATAGAACTTTATGTGAAGCATTTGGACAAATAACTATACCCTCATTCATACATCTTTTCATTTGCCTTAATTGTATTATTTGCAGTATTTGGAGTCTCTCTCCAGGATGATCCTGGAGATGTTGCAGTTGTTGCATGCATTATTAACCACAAAATAGTAATAGTTAACAATTAGGGATGGGTAACTTCGGGTACTGACCGGATTTGAAAATTATTTATCGAAATTTGAAAACTTCGGATAATAGAATTTAATTCCCAATAATCCGTGAAGTTCCGAAATAACTTTGGGAATTGAGAAAAATACAAATACAAATACAAATGGAAGACATATATCATTATTATTTTATTTCCATTTATGTCAAACACCAGACATTATTCTATCCTTTTTAATAAGAATTAATATTGTATACTTGTATGTTTACAAATCTTCATACACATAATTAAATAGGAGAATTGTCACTACTGATTGAAATATCGAATATTTGAACCGACAAATTTATTTGAAGTATCTCAAAAATAATATATGGATATTGAATACCTAATAAAAATATTAGATATTGGATATCTGATATTCGATATTTGATTAAAACTATAAAACATTAAGATTAATCAAAATTTATTTAATTACTAAAATTCCGTTACTTAATAATTTGAAGAATAATCTTTTTGTACTAAAATAATATTTTTTTCCTTATATGTTAATCACACAACCAATCCACTAAGAAATTAGTTATTATCATGTTCTCAAAGTTTCAACAATAGGCTACAAGAATAATTAAGAAACTGAACTCATTAATTGACTACTAATGCTGAATGCATTCTAACAGTTTATAATAATAAATGTCCCTAAGAGGTGTAGTTTGGTGTTAAAAAACCTAAGATTTGGATGACAGATCATGAATTCGAGTCTAAGGGTGTAATTCTTGTAAGAGCCTGTGACAGTCGGAGGTTACTTGTTTCGCTTAAATCCGGATCAGATGGCTTGACAGCGGAATTTCCAACATTTCAAAGAAATTATAATAATAATAATTATTATTTTTGTTATATATTTCGTTCAGATATCCAAAACCGGCCATAAAAATTCAAATTTCCGATAATGAAAAATAATAACCAACTAAATCAATTTCGTTTATATATTTTTAACATCAAAACCTAACCACTAATAAAATTTTCAATCGAATAGTATTATATATTTAAAATATCCAACAAAATTATCATGGTTATGTATATCATCTCATCCCCATACGCAAAAAGCAATATCATGGATAGATTTATGAATTATAAATGGATAAAAGCTTAATCTTAGAGATCTCCATGTGAACTAAACACAGGCTCAATGAATTAGCAACTACCAAGAAATGTTATTACTTAATATTTAATAATAATGTCAAATTAAACTAAATCAATAGGTTCCATTAAAATATCGAATTGAACACACAACTAATATTTGCTTGTCAACGAAGTTATAAATTCGATGCGGTATCTTACATATATTTCTTCAATATTTATTATTGTCAACTTAATGTAATTCATCAATTTGACCATTTCAATCAACTTTGATAAATTCACCCAAAAGAATTACATTAAGTATGCTCTCTCAAGCTCAAGTTGTGATCGATCAATTTTAAAAATACATCATTCTTTTTAATATTTTTTTTTTTAAATCCCACCGTAAAACCACTCAGTCCGGATTTAAACGGAACAAGTAAAATCTCTATATGCCTCAAACTATTATAAGAAATGCATTCTTTCTAACACAAAATACTAAAAACAAAACTCGAGAATCTTTTTATAAGTTGTTTTTATTCAACCTCTTTCATTTGTCTTGAGGCCTCATCCCAACTCACAATTTCAGTTGATCCCTATTTTTCTTTTCTTTTCTTTTCTTTCATTTTCCCGGAAAATTTTTATAACCAAGTAGGACCCATTTACAACCACTATACAACTATATGATATTGAATTGCTTAGTGGGAAAAGATAATAATAATAGGGGTGATTACATCTATATCTCTGATTTTTCATGATTTCTCAAATAAGGTATGGTTTATTCATTTGTATCATATATAATTTTTGCTCTTATAAAAATGACTGAAATCTTTTCAAAAAAGAAAAAGAAAAAGAAAAAGAAATGACTGAAATAACTTTTAGGCAAAAATGCAAAAGTGACCCTCTAACATTCATATTTTTTCATTTAAGTCCGTTAACTTTCAGTTTTGTCAATTCAGTCCTCTAACTTTCAATTTTGTCAATTCAAGGCTCCGTTATAAATTCATCACTGTTTCCGTTACAAATAACGGAAAAAGCAAAGTAAACGTACTTTGCCTGTATTTAATTAATACCCTCAATTATAAAATATAGGCAGACAGATGAAGTTAAAGTAAAGTAAACGTATTCTGCTTGCATCTTCGAGCTATTTTTGTCAAAAACACATATCATTAAATTCAATATGTTTTTTGTCAAAAAATTATAAAAATTATAACGAAGATATGTATGTATTTATTATAAGAGATTAAGATAATCAAATGTTTTACCTACTATATTTAGACTCGAATCGAATGATTCGATTGTGTTATTTACAATCCTCAAAAAAAAAAAAAACACGAGATGATATATTTTACACTGCAGTTGATCAGTGGACCCTAGCGACGAGTGTGAAAAATAATTATACGCAACTTATTTAGCAAAAACTTAATGGTTAGACATTACAATACATGCGATTGCATATAATCAAAAAATAGCTCGAAGATGCAAGCAGAATACGTTTACTTTACTTTAGCTTTCTTTGTCGGGGTATTAATTAAATAATAGACAAAGTACGTTACTTTGTTGTTGCCGTTATTTATAACGGAAACAGTGATGAATTTATAACGGAACCTTGAATTGACAAAAATTGAAAGTTAGAGGACTGAATTGACAAAACTGAAAGTTAACGGACTTAAATGAAAAAACATGAAAATTAGAGGGTCAGTTTTACATTTTTGCCTAACTTTTACTGTTACATGAGATGTGTTTTTATTTAAATATTCCACAAATTTTCAAAAATATCATCAATTTGCCCCCCAACAAATACAGTTATATGATCATCTCAAATTAAGGTGAGAAATCAGAAAACTCTAATTAAGTTTTCTATCATACTATCAATTAATACAGTCAGTTATCTAAAATTTAATAATCAACTTACTTATTGATCGAGAATATTTTATTACTTTCTCGTGATTATTTTATGATATTTAATAATTTACGCAACACTAGAATGTCAACAGAATATAAAGAATATCTATGCAAATTTCAAATTTTTTTTTTATGTACATTGGGCGGAATTTGCACTACATTTAAAAGGTCAAAATATATAATATATAGAGCAATTGGGTCATTTTAATATGGCATGGGGCCTATTTGATACAAATGAATAAACTATGACCTTCTTGAAAAATAAAATAAAATAAGGTATCTAGATGTTATTATCCGAATAATGATGCTAATAATGAAGAATGAAAAAAGGGTAGCATTCTTGCTTGAACCAGACTCGGGGAATATCATTGGACAACTTTTGCCTCATAGTTTAATAACAAAACATCATTAATATATATTCAATGTTGTTGGTTGCAGGCGGAGCATTCGTTAAAAAAATTTCCATTTGTTTAATGATTGCATGAAAATGATAATTTAAGAAGAAACCAAAGTAGCACACGCATTAATTAGATATCTGAAAAAAGGACATGGACAAAAATGAAAATGTGAAGAAAAAGCTATGATGATGATGGCAATGGCAAAGTGGCAAGTTAGTGGAGATGGTTAGATTGACTTTGAAGACAAGGCAAATCAAGTAAAAGAACTAACTAAAAGAGAAGAAAAAGTAGCCAAAAGGGTTCCTGAATCTTGATTTTTTTGTTTTTTTTGGTTGTTCATGGTGAGTTGTTTTTAATGTGCAAAGCCTGAAGAGAAAAGTTTAACAGGCATGGCTGAATTCAGATTGCTAATCTTCATAGCTTTGTTTAGCTTCCAATTTCATATCATCTCTAGTGCTACAGATTCCCGCGATGGTAATTAATTAAATGTCATTTTGTATAAGAAAATTAATATAGTATACATATAGTACATATATTTATTGAGTTATGATTATGTAATTTTGCAGCTGCGGCGCTGCAATCTTTGAAGAATGCATGGAAAATATACCACCAACCTGGAAAATTTCTGATGATCCTTGTGGATCCTGGGAAGAAGTTACTTGTAAAGATTCCAGGGTCACTGCATTGTAAGTACTAATCTATATTTCAGGATTTTTATAAAAAAAAAAAAAATCAACATTATATTCAATAGAAGAAACTCATATATCACATACACAATATGCTTTCAGGGGATTATCACTATGGGACTCACCGGGAGACTCAGTGGAGACATTGGAGGCCTCACCGAATTGAGATCATTGTTAGTACCCTTCTCAAATTTGTTGAAATGCCCTGCTACCAACTGCATGGCCCCCTTGAAGACTAATTGAAGAAGAAGCCAATTCAAGTTTAGGTAGAGCTTGACTTCTTTATGCATGAAACCAAAATACTTTTGGTGGAAGATTGTTATCACCATGAATCAAGGAGCAATTGAAGGCATAAATCAAGGGTGAACAGTAACCAATCCTTGCCTATAAATTCAGACTTCCAGGGAGCCTAAAATCATCCCAGTGAGAGTAGAGAGATTAGAGAGAAGTGTGAGGTTTTTCTTTTGAGTTTTCTTTGTGTAAAACTTGTATTAATTCTTGATAGTAATAATACGAATTCGGTTTTTCCTCAAACACTTCCAAGAGTGATCGTGATTTCACAACAAGTGGTATCAGAGCTTTGGTTCTTCATTGGGATCGAAAAACCGAAGAACGGAGTTTGGTTCGGAAAATTCGAGTTCCGGAAAAGTTGTCAAAAATTCATTTTGAGGGTACCATCAGCTAGTTCACGTCGAGACGAGCACGGTGGTATTTTCCGGCGACCGAACCGACGTCCCAGCAGTCCACACGCGCCGCACACGCCTTCCAGAGAGCGTTCCACGCGCCCTCACGCGTTCCACGCCCGCACGCGCTGCTGAAGGTTGAAGACGATCCGCGTCAGCCGCCACGTCAGCCGCCACGTCACGCCCAGTCAGCGCCTCGTCAGCGCCCAGTCAGCAGACACGTCATCCGCCACGTCAGCGCCACGTGTCCGCCACGTCAGCAAACCGGTCCCACCTTGCCACGTCAGCACTGCCACGTCAGCGCCACGTCAGCAGCCTGGTAAATTTCATTTAGCCCCCTGAAGTTTTGAAATTTACAGTTTTGCCCCAGAACTTTTAGGAATTTACAAATCAGTCCCTGTGTCGGATTTAGACCAACGAAGTGTCTATTCCACCATTTTCAACCGTTCCGGACGCAACGGTGACCTCCGATTTGTGAAATTCAGACCCGATTTTAGTGTATTCCATTTTAAACTTTAAAACTTAAAATGGAGATGGAGGATTCTCATTCTGGTGCAATGATTAAACTGGCTGCCACTAATTACTCCCTCTGGAGACCTAGGATGATAGATTTTTTACATTGTAAAGATCTGTTTGATGTCATCGAGTTGAAGGGAGTGAAACCAGAGTCTGTAAATGAGTGTGACTGGAATAAACTCAACAACAGAACCTTGGGTCAGATTAGGCAGTGGATCGGTCACAGTGTCTTCCACCACGTAGCACAGGACACAAATGCTTATGAAATGTGGAGGAAATTGGAAGACATGTTCCAGGCCAAAACAGCTCGGAATAAGGCCTTAATCATGAGGCGTTTGGTGAACCTGAAGCTACGGAGTGGAACTTCCGTTGCGGAACACACCAACGAGTTTCAAAGCCTGGTGAATCAGTTGTCTGCAGTAGACATGCAACTGGCTGATGAAGTTCAAGCCCTCCTGCTACTCAGTTCTCTTCCTGATAACTGGGAGACTCTGGTGGTTACTCTCAGCAACTCAGCTCCAGGAGGCAAACTTTCCATGCCTATGGTAAAAGATGCCTTGTCAAATGAAGAAGCTAGAAGAAAAGACGTGGGCTCAGATCAGACAGAAGCTCTTGTCTCGGAGCAACGAGGAAGACAACAGGAGAAACATCAAGGTGGGAGAAGAGGCAGAAGCAAAAGCAGGGGCAGGTCCAAGGACGGGAAAAAGACATACAAGTGCTTCCACTGTGGCATTGAAGGCCACTTGAAGAAGAATTGCCGGAAACTGCAACGGGAGCAGGGACAAGGCAATAACCAGCCAAAGAAGAATGATGCGGAGACACTAGTAGTTACTACAGTGGATGTAGCTATATGCTCCGGCCAGGAAGAAGCATGCCTTCACACCGCAACTCAGGATGTCGAGTGGGTGGTAGATACTGCAGCATCCTACCATGTCACTCCTCACATGGATTTCTTCACAACATACAAAGCAGGAGACTTTGGAGCAGTGAAGATGGGGAATACCAGTTCTTCTCAGATAGCGGGAATTGGTGAAGTACAGTTGCGGACAAATGCAGGGTATACAGTAACCCTGAAAGAGGTCAGACATGTTCCAGAACTTCGGCTCAACTTACTCTCGGGAGTAGCCCTTGACAAACAGGGCTATGCTAACCACTTCAGCAACGGCACTTGGAGGATGATAAAAGGTGCCATGGTCATCGCCCGAGGACACATCTGTGGAACCTTGTACAAGACTCATGTGAAGATTTGTGCAGAAAGCCTCAATGTAGCTGAACGGGAGGCTTCTCAGAATCTGTGGCACCAGAGACTCGGTCACATGAGTGAAAAAGGTTGTCTACCTTGACAAAGAAGGATCTAATCACCGTCTCCAAAAATGCTAATTTGGATCCTTGCAACCACTGTCTATTCGGTAAGCAACACAGAGTCTCTTTTATTTCTCATCTACAAAGAAATCAGAGTTACTCAGTCTGGTGTACTCTGATGTATGTGGTCCCTTGGAGGTAAACTCACTAGGCGGTAACAAATATTTTCTGACTTTTATTGATGATGCTTCTCGGAAAGTATGGGTGTATTTTCTGAAATCAAAGGATCAGGTCCTGGACTATTTCAAACTGTTCCATGCCATGGTCGAGCGTGAAACAAGGAAGAAACTGAAGTGTCTTCGTACAGACAATGGAGGCGAATACACTTCCAGTGAGTTCGATGCCTACGGCGGAAGTCACGGCATTCGACACGAGAGGACTGTTCCACGCACCCCACAACACAATGGTGTCGCTGAAAGAATGAACCGCACCATTATGGAGAAAGTCAGAAGCATGATCAGTATGGCTAAGCTGCCAAAGCCATTCTGGGGAGAAGCTGTTCGTGCCGCATGCTACCTGATCAACAGATCACCATCTGTACCGTTGAACTTCGAGATTCCGGAGAAAGCGTGGTCTGGTAAGAATCCTTCATATTCTCATCTCAGAATATTTGGATGTTTAGCATTTGCACATGTATCCAAGGAGCTCAGACAGAAGCTCGATGCAAGGACTACTCCATGCATCTTCATAGGCTATGGAGACGAAGAATTTGGATACAGGCTATGGGACCCGAAGGAAAGGAAGGTCATCAGAAGCAGAGATGTAGTGTTTCTTGAAGACCAGACAATAGAAGACATTGAAAAGCCCAATGCCTTCTAAAACCAGTGCCGATAATTGATGAAAATCCAGACACAACCCCAGCACCAACACCAGTGGCCACATATGATGGGGTGCAAGACATACCAGAAGCAGAACCAGAGGAGGAAGGAGGTGTTGAGCAGGGGGAGCTGCAACCTGCTCCATCAGAGGCTTCGAGTTCATCCACAGATCCGGATGACAACATACAGCCAGAACCTCCAGTACGAAGATCCGAGAGAGGCCGGATTCCATCAGCCAGATACTCAGGATCAGAATACATTCTGCTAACTGACGAAGGGGAGCCAGAAACCTTCAACGAAGCGGTATCTCATAAAGACAAAGACAAATGGCTGCACACAATGCAGGATGAGATGGAATCTCTGCAGAAAAACAATACTTATGAGATAGTGAAGCTCCCACATGGAATGAAGGCACTGAGGAACAAATGGGTATTCAAGCTCAAGAAAGATGGCAGGGGGAAAGTGGTGAAACACAAAGCTCGGCTAGTGGTCAAAGGATTCCTACAGAAAAAGGGGATTGACTTTGATGAGATTTTTTCACCAGTGGTAAAAATGGCTTCAATCCGAGTTATCCTAGGATTGGTAGCCAGATTAAACTTGGAGCTTGAACAGATGGATGTCAAAACTGCATTTCTTCATGGTGATCTGAATGAAGAAATCTACATGGAGCAGCCAGAAGGATTCAAGGTTTCAGGCAAAGAAAACCTTGTTTGCAAGCTGAAAAAGAGCTTGTACGGGCTCAAGCAAGCACCGAGGCAATGGTACAAGAAGTTCGACTCATTCATGGTGGGTCAAGGCTACAAAAGAACTGCAGCAGATCAGTGTGTATACATTCAGAGGTTTCCAGATGGAAATTTCGTTGCTCTTCTACTGTATGTAGATGACATGTTGATTGTTGGACAAGAAGCAGCGAAGATCAGCCAGCTGAAGAAGGAACTCTCCAAGGCTTTCGACATGAAAGACTTGGGACCAGCTCAACAGATTTTGGGAATGGAGATTGTTCGTGACAGACAGAACAAGAAGTTATGGCTTTCACAGGAGAGGTATATTGAGCGGGTAATCAGGAGGTTCGATATACAGAAAGCCAAACCAGTCAGCGTTCCGCTAGCACACCATTTCAAACTGAGCAAGAGTTCGTGCCCCTCATCCAAGAAAGAGATAGAGGAAATGTCAGCAATTCCATATTCTTCAGCTGTTGGAAGCCTAATGTATGCCATGGTATGTACCAGGCCAGATATTGCACATGCAGTGGGTGTAGTGAGCCGTTTTCTCTCTAACCCTGGAAAGCAACACTGGGAGGCAGTCAAATGGATTCTCAGGTACCTCAAGGGTACAACGAAGTTTCGTCTGTGTTACGGGGGAGCTGATCCGATCTTGGAAGGCTATACAGATTCAGATATGGCGGGAGATCTTGATGGTAGGAAATCTACATCAGGATTCATTTACACTTTTGCAGGGGGAGCTGTATCATGGCAGTCAAGATTGCAGAGGTGTATTGCATTATCCACAACAGAGGCTGAGTACATTGCCATAGCTGAGGCAGGAAAAGAAATGTTGTGGCTAAAGCGGTTTCTCCAAGAGTTAGGGATCAAGCAGACATAATACAAGATACATTGTGACAGTCAGAGTGCTCTGGACTTGAGCAAGAACTCAATGTATCATTCCCGGACGAAACACATTGATATTCGCTATCACTGGATACGCGAGGTGATGGATCAACAACTGCTGAGACTAGTGAAGATCCATACAGATGAGAATCCAGCAGACATGTTAACAAAGGTGGTTACCCGAGACAAGCTAGAGTTGTGCAGAGACATAGCCGGAGATAGCTGTCAGATGATGATTGATGGTCGGCTCAGATTTGGAGAAATCTTCACCGATGGGGAGATTTGTTGAAATGCCCTGCTACCAACTGCATGGCCCCCTTGAAGACTAATTGAAGAAGAAGCCAATCCAAGTTTAGGTAGAGCTTGACTTCTTTATGCATGAAACCAAAATACTTTTGGTGGAAGATTGTTATCACCATGAATCAAGGAGCAATTGAAGGCATAAATCAAGGGTGAACAGTAACCAATCCTTGCCTATAAATTCAGACTTCCAGGGAGCCTAAAATCATCCCAGTGAGAGTAGAGAGATTAGAGAGAAGTGTGAGGTTTTTCTTTTGAGTTTTCTTTGTGTAAAACTTGTATTAATTCTTGATAGTAATAATACGAATTCGGTTTTTCCTCAAACACTTCCAAGAGTGATCGTGATTTCACAACAAAATTTTCCTGAAATTTTGCAGCATATATGCTTGTTGAATTCATTTTTCTTTTCCAGGGACCTGTCATTCAATGGAGGCCTAACAGGTTCCCTCTCTCCGCGAATAGGAGATCTCCAGAAGCTGAATATCCTGTAAGATTTTATTCTCAGACAAATCTGCGAAACTTCATACAGAACTAATTTGTTTTTATACTTTCTATGTTTTGTTGAATTGAACTACATGTGCTTGTGTTTTCCATGTTTCAGAATTCTAGCTGGCTGTGGTTTCACTGGTAATATTCCTGATGAAATTGGAAACTTGGCAGACTTGTCTTTCTTGTAAGAATCACTCTTAACAGGTCAATATAGGGAAATTTTTCCTTTTTTACTGTTCACTTTATTGAGAAAAAACTACATTGTTTTTCCAGGGCACTGAACTCAAACAACTTCAGTGGCCGAATTCCTCCTTCATTGGGTAAGCTCTCCGAGCTTTACTGGCTCGATCTCGCAGACAATCAGCTGACAGGATCAATTCCGGTTTCAACAATAAGCTCCCCAGGATTGGATCAACTCAAAAATGCTAAACATTTGTGAGTCCTTTTTTTTTTCTCTTTGCATCTTAGATCATCTTCAAAGTGAAAATAAGGAAGTATGAATGATCTTATTTTCATGGATTTTGCAGCCATTTTAATAAAAACAAGCTTTCGGGTTCCATTTCCGAACAACTTTTTGGCTCTGACATGGTACTGATACATGTGTAAGTCCCACCCATCATTCAAGTTTTATTTTTACTTTTGTTTCATTTTCTTACTGATTTTGGTTCTTGAATATCAGATTATTTGATGGAAATCAACTTTCTGGGAACATCCCTAAAAGTTTAGTATATGTTCAGACTCTTGAGGTTCTGTGAGTAAAAAATCTCCTCATATTCATCTTTTTGTTCTCCTTTTTCCATTTACTTGACCACCCATCTTACTTTTTTTCAACTGAAAACTTTGTGCATCTTCAACAGCCGGCTTGATAGAAATGCTTTGACAGGCAAAGTCCCAGCAAATCTCAATAACCTCACAAATGTGAATGAATTGTGAGTATTTATTTTTTAAGCAAATGTGGCAATGATTTTGTTACATTATTATTTCATGATACAAATGTTCTCTTTCAGGAATTTAGCTCACAATGACCTAAAAGGCCCTTTTCCAGATTTGAGCCAAATGAATTCCCTCAATTATGTGTGAGTTTCATAACATTGGAGTCACCGATTTCAGTTAACTCTCAGAATAATTATTGTTTTTCCATAGAGAAACACTGATCCACGAGTTATAATATAATCACAGGGATCTTAGCAACAATTCATTTGATCCAACAGAAGCTCCACTTTGGTTCTCAACCTTACCCTCACTCACCACTCTGTAAGTCTTCTATCAGACAGATTACAGTCATGAAAAATACCCCAAAAATATTTCGAATCCAATCTCATTCAGGAGCTCCACAGGATTGTTGAATTTGCATCACTTCAGGGTCTTGTTCCAGAAAAACTCTTCAGCTATCCGCAGATACAGCAAGTGTAAGTTTCTGGTGAAGTATGATTATGGGAAGGAAAATTTCTCGAATAATTTTCATTCTTGAAAAATCATTGCAGGAAACTGAGAAACAATGCTTTCAATAGCACATTGGACATGGGAAAGGCTGTTGGTCCATCATTGCAACTTGTTGATTTGCAGAACAACCAAATTTCTGCAATAACAATGGATTCAAGAAACAAAAATTATTCATTGATGTGAGACATCAGCCTTAATTTTCATTTTAAATGAAAGTCTGTTGTCTTTTTGCCATTGTTCTTACTTGTCAAGTGATGTTATGCAACTTCAGACTTGTTGGAAATCCAGTATGTACGACTGCTCTGGCAAATACTACTTACTGCCAGCTTCAGCAACAAAATACAAAGGCCTATTCTACAAGCTTGGCTAATTGTGGAGGTAAGTCATGTCCTCCTGATCAGAGGCTTAGCCCTCAGAGTTGTGAATGTGCCTATCCATATGAAGGAACAATGTATTTCAGAGGACCATCCTTCAGAGAATTGTCCAATGTCACAGTGTTTCACACACTGGAAATGAGTCTGTGGGTGAAATTAAGCCTCACACCCGGTTCAGTTTTCCTTCAGAATCCTTTCTTCAATATCGACGACTATCTTCAGATTCAGGTTGCACTCTTTCCTTCTGGTGCAAAATATTTTAACAGATCAGAAGTTCAAAGGATAGGATTTGAACTGAGTAATCAAACCTACAAGCCTCCTAAAGAATTTGGTCCCTACTATTTCATTGCTTCTCCTTATCCTTTTCAAGGTAACTTGAATCTCTTCTTTATTACAACCAACGAATATAATAGCATCAAGAATGTTGATCTGACAAGAAAAAATGTATATACATGTTTTAGTCCCACATAGAGGAAATTCTATCAGTTCAGGAGCTGCTGCTGGAATAGCATGTGGAGGTGCAATTCTGATTTTAGGCCTGGTGGGACTAGGTGTATATGCTATTCGGCAAAAGAAACGAGCAGAAAGAGCGATTGGATTGAGCAAACCATTTGGTAATAAACATTTCAGATGATTATTTTTTCTATTGATTGAGTAAATTGAGATGCAAAAATCAGTATGCCGCAGCTGCCAACATGAGAAATTTTTTAGGATCACATCGTTTAATTTCTCTGCTTTGCAGCATCCTGGGCACCAAGCGGCAAAGACAGTGGTGGTGCACCTCAATTGAAGGGAGCAAGATGGTTCTCTTATGATGAACTTAAAAAGTGCACAAATAATTTCTCAGAAAGTAATGAGATAGGCTCTGGAGGCTTTGGGAAGGTAAATATTCTTTTTTTTGTTTAGATGTTTCTGAAATTTGGCTAAGTTTCAGGTAACTGATCTTTTTTCTGTTTTCTCTAGGTCTATAGAGGAATGCTTTCTGATGGACAAATTGTGGCCATTAAAAGAGCTCAGCAAGGATCAATGCAGGGAGGGCTTGAGTTCAAGACAGAGATTGAATTGCTTTCGCGTGTTCATCATAAGAATCTTGTTGGCCTCGTGGGATTTTGCTTTGAGCAAGGAGAACAAGTGCTGATTTATGAATTTATGGCCAATGGAACACTCAGGGAGAGCCTTTCTGGTTAGTTGATCCTCAGTTTCATTGACTAAAGAACTCAGCAGATTGTCCATTTTTCAGCAGCCTACAACAACTTATTTGCATAAAAAAAAAATGATTTGCAGGGAGATCCGGCATTCCTCTTGACTGGAAAAGGAGACTTCGAATCGCTCTAGGCTCAGCTAGGGGGTTAGCTTACCTACATGAGCTTGCAAATCCTCCAATTATTCACAGAGATGTTAAATCCACTAACATACTATTGGATGAGAACTTAACAGCTAAGGTTGCAGATTTTGGCCTGTCTAAGCTTGTATCAGACAGTTCAAAAGGTCATGTTTCAACTCAAGTCAAAGGCACGCTGGTGAGCATACTCAATCCACATCTCTTATTTATTCTGATTGAATCTTGCTCACACTAGATATTTGCAAATTGATGTATGAGATTGCAGGGTTATCTAGATCCTGAATATTACATGACACAACAACTAACTGAGAAGAGCGATGTGTATAGTTTTGGAGTGGTTATGCTAGAACTTATAACGGCTAGGCAACCGATTGAGAAGGGAAAATATGTTGTCCGCGAAGTAAGAACAGCTATGAATGGGAATGATGAAGAGCATTATGGCTTGAGGGAGATGATGGATCCAACAATTAGAAACAATGTTCTTGTAGGATTCAGAAGGTTTCTGGAATTGGCAATGCAATGTGTCGAAGAATCAGCCGCGGACAGGCCAACAATGAGTGATGTGGTCAAGGCCATAGAAACCCTTTTACAGAATGAGGGGATAAACACAAACTCAACTTCAGCATCTTCATCTGCTACAGATTTAGGTTCTTCAAAAGGTGTCATTAAACAAATCTATGGTGATGCTTTGCCTAGTAATAATCAGAAGGATGTCAACAACAGTGATGCCTTTGATTACAGTATGGGATACTCGCATTCTGCTAAAGTTGAACCCAAGTAGCCAAAAAACCATTCTCTCTTATTTCTTCAGGTTTTAATTTTTAGATAACTTGTGGTGTAATACAAGAGAAATGTTGTATTGTCTAGTTTGATTGTTTGTTGAGAGCAGAAATTGCTTTTGCTATGAGATAATTAGAATCCCACTGAAATCATCTAGTAGTCACTTGCACTGCCCAAGATATTCCCGGATAATAATCTGGTATCCGTAGTAGATTTGGATTCGATACTGAACTGAACTTTCTGATAATTCAAGTATTTTGAGTGTCACCTTGTAATCTTGCCGATGCCACGGCTTCCGACAGCAAGGAGATAAAAGTGCATTTCTCTTTTATTCAGCAGTGTGACAAATCATGTCCTTTGGTCCCCTTCAAGAATCAGAGTTTCTGCTTTCACCTGCACAAGGTCACATGTTTTAGGACTGAGGAAGTGTGGTCTAAAATGTAAATGCACATACTTAGTTATCGTCTTATCTTTTACTCGTTTGTAATGCCCGGGAAAGTAACGCCGGAGAATTTTCTTCTTGGCTTTCTTAGCAGGATGAATGAAGATGTTGCATAACGCTATAAAGAAATTAATAGTAATTCTTATATTTAATTGACACTTCAATTATTGTTGAAATTCATAAGCCTAACTCAACCCAAAAGCCAGCTTTAGAGATGAAGATTGCCCAATATTTATATTTTTAGTTTAATTGTTTATCTCAACCGATGTGAGATATTTTCCACACTCCCCTTCACGTGCAAATCGGTGTTTTGCCTGGTTCATGTCACGTGGACAGATAGTGTGGGCTCACCCGTGCATGAGTGTGGCTCTGATACCATGTTGAAATTCATGGGCCTACCCAAAAGCCAGCTTTAGAGTTGAGGATTGTCCAATGTTTATATTTTGAGTTTAATTGTTTATCTCAGGTGAGATATTTTCCTCAACAATTATCAATATCAAAATCTGCTTCTAGGCTCGAATGCAATTTATGATTCTAAGCAAACATAAACCAGATAAACTAATAGTAAAATCAGATATTCAGATCTGAAATCATGCTACATTGATCTTACAAAAAATAAAAAATACTATGACCAGCAAGTTGAAGTAGCTCAGTTGGTTAGAGTGTGGCTGTTAACCACAAGCTTGAAGGTTCAAGCCCTTCCTCGATAAGTTATAAATATATTTTAACTCCCGTACGAAGAAATTAGAAACTCTCTCATGCATAAAATCTCAAATTTTAATTGTTTTTTTTTATGGTTGAGATTCGAGATAATTTTTCTTTCTGAATTTTAATTTAAAATATCTCGAATTTGGATTTGAAATTCTGTATCATTTAATTCGAAATTCGAAATATTTTTTCGTCTCAATTTAAAATACTAATCAAAATTCAATATAATTATTCATTCTAAATAATAATCAGAGACTCGATCCGGTATCCATGGCGAGCCCTACACTACCTTTCATTTATTTTTATTTTATTTTATTTTATTTGCTCCGGCCTCCGAGTCCGAGACACTAACACAGAGTGATAAGGAAGCGTTTTATTTTATTTTATTATGGAATGATGATGATTTTTGTCTTTTTTTCAGAAACATCAAAGTTGTAAGAGAAATGATATATAACTATATTTTCTACTAATGATTTTCCAGAACGACAATACTCAATGCGTTTTGGTGAAATGATGTTATCCAAGAATTGTCTTATGTTGATAACCAAACATCTCATGACCGAGTTATAAAAAACAAACCCTAACCCCCAAATCAGACATTTCACCAAATCTATAGTCGTCTCTTTCTCCAACTCAAATTTGTAGCTGCCTGTAGTACTCCAATCGACTGAGATTTTACTTCTCCAAATCCTATTAGTAGATGGTTCTACAGATCGTCTATCATTTCTGAGAAATTTTGCGGCGACATTAAGAGAATCCATCAGTCGTTCCCAATCTACCACACGACGAGTGACACTAACGATGATAGCTACATCGAATTCGGCAATCACCGACGACGAGTGACACAGGAACATTCGCTGAAACGGTTGAACGAAGGAACATAGCTGCAACGAAGAATGAAGTGCAAATAGTTGGATCAAAGAACGAAGGTAACAAAATTTGAGGAGCATATTGGACCCCGGGTAACAGCAACACTCACTGAAGTAGTCATTGTATGTTTAGATTGGTTTTTGTTTGAAGTTTGGGTTAATTTTATGTTATGATGTATTTTGCAGTTGAATGTATGTTTAATTTCATTTTTTATTGAAGTGGTTCAAAATGCAACTTGGCTAAAATATATGTTATGATGCATTTTGCAGTTGAATATCGAAATGCCCAATTTTGCTTAGGTAACAGCAACAGTCGATTGGAGTAGTCGGTGTGTGTTGAATTTGGTTTTTGTGTTTCGTGGTTGAATTTAGTTTATCGTAACCTTATGTTTCACTAGTTAATGAATATGTTGTGAATGACTGTGTAGGTTGAATATGTTCTGTCATATGCGTAGCGTAGGTTGAATATGAGTAGGATGCATTTGTTTATTTTCTGTCTTATTCTTACCTAAAGTTTATGTTATGATGCATTTTGCAGTTGATTTGTAATCATAATGTCATCTAGCACAAGTGCAAATTTAGTGGAACGGCGACGTTGTCGCAAATGCCCCAATGGTTACCAAAAGTTATGGACTTCTAGTACACCGCGAAATCCACATTGAAAGTTTTGGAAATGCAAGGATTGTCTGGCCTTTGACTGGAATGACGATGATCAATGGGTGGAAGATCGAAAGGGGAACGAACTTAATAATGAAATTTTACTAGGTGAAATCCGGAAGTTGATAAGGGATGAACTAGGAAATCGAGAAATGAGTCTCATTCAAAAATATGCTGCTGAAATAATTATTTTCCTATTGTTATGTATCATATTTATAATATGTTATTTTATTTAATGTAAATTTTCTGCCAATGAATACTTTTAAGGTGTGTAATAGTGTGCTAATATGAACACTTAAGAGGTTTTGAGACCTTTCACCTGCAGGTTTTGAGACATTTTTTGTATCTGAAAGATCACTCTCTGAATCAAGCACATTTTAAGGGATCAAATTTCATAGTCTAATGGTGATATTTTTCTCTTGTACTTTAGACTTTTAATTTTCCTGAATTAATCAACACATAATTGGTAAACTGATTTATCAAATCCATGTTTCAGAAACTAAAAATAAACCAAACCTAATTCATTAGAATAGATGATAATATGCTGGACATATTGGCGCAGACGATTATATGCAAAACAAGCACCTTATCCAACAATAAGATAAATCTAACCATTTGTCCAGTGCACTGAATCATTTAGGAATAAACACATTGATGTTCAAATCATTTCTCTAATATATTACTCCGATGGTGGACCTATAGAGTTATGACAACAATAACATATAACGTCTAGATCAAAACTCTAATCCTCTTTACATCTTCAAGTTATTGGAGTAGTAATTGCTGAAATCCTCCAAATGAATAAGCATTTGTATTAGAGTAGTAATTGCTGAAATCCTCCAAATTATTTGGCAATTACAGAAGTGTCTTGTAATGTGGTGCATATTACAAATGAATCAGACTATCATTTCATAAATATTTTCGAAATAACAATTGACTTAACAAACCTACATACATACTGTATGAACGTGTGGTGAAATGACAGGAACATATGGTGCAGTGGCAGGAACATATTCAATCTACATGCAATAAACGGAAAAAGGTAACTAAAGTATGTAATACAGTAAAATATTCTATATAAAAAAAATTAAAAACCAATTTATAGTGACTACATTGCTATCTTGTGTTGGGATTTGTATAGAATGTAATTGATCGCTCACATGTACGTCCTATAAATCAATTTGAATGAATATAATTTCAGTTATAGTAATAACAACAATTTACTTAACAAAATTACACTAACCTGGGCCGAAACCTGATGTTTATTTTTTCTATTTTTCTTAATTTTATGGATTGTATCTTGCGACTGCGAGGACGACCTTTAGCACGAGTAACTTCTGGATCACGAATGCTTTCAATTGCAGTCTCAGAACTCCCAACTGTGTTACACCAATTTTTTTCAACAGAAAAATTTTATTTCGGTAAATCTTTCAAAAGATTATCAATCCAACCTAACACATAATTAGAACTTTCAATATCTCATGCAACAATATCTGCAACCTTAGCGAACTTAGCACATATTTTATCATATTTCACTTGTTCATCTGTAGAACTCCATATATCATAGCTAATTTTCACCATGTTATGGCATCGTCGAACGTCTTTTCACCATCTTCCAAGGATATACTTTTCTGGAAGTACTTCTACGTCACGTCATTACGTCATGGTTGTAACGGCATGTCTGCAGAGAATTCCTCTAAACTAAAACCTTGAGAACTAAAGTTCGAACCCTCCATTTTCCAACTTCATCTACACATCCACATATTTTAGCATTGCAACCAATTTTTGAATTAGGTTGCGACCTTAAAATATTACTCGCGGCTGTTTTTGAAAAGCCGCTTCTCCCACAAGCAAATGTCACATACTTAACAATCTCATCACCTCCATTTTTACTACTTCTGCACACCACTGGAAACCCCTTTCGTTTACCATATTCTTTGTAATAACTAAACATTTCATCAGCATTATCAAAAATCATATCTGTCTTTGGTTTATCATCGTCATTGTCATCAATTTCATTAACATTTACATCTACACTCTCATCCTCTTCAAATTCAGTTTCTATTTCTAATTCTTCATTGGATGTTAACCGTTGAATATATTTCACAGTTTTGCAAATTGAACAACTTCAAAAAAAAAACCAAATTAAACATACACTGACTACTCCAGTTACTACTCCATTTACTCAAATTTTGTTACCTTCGTTCTTCGTTCCAGCTATTTGCACTTCTCTATTTGTCCAAGAATTCCAGCTATGTTCCTTCGTTCAATCGTTCCAGCGAACGTTCCTTCGTTCTACAGGCGAACGTTCCTTCGTTCCAGCTATGTAGAACCATCGAAGTTACTACAGGCAGCTACCAGCAGGATTTGGAGAAGTAAATCTCAGTCAATTGGAGTACTACAGACAGTTACGAATTTGAGTTGGAGAAAGAGACGACTATAGATTTGGTGAAATGTCTGATTTGGGGGTTAGGATTTATTTTTTATAACTTGGTCATGAGATGTTTGGTTATCAACATAAGACAATTCTTGGATAACATCATTTCACCAAAACGCATTGAGTATTGTTGTTCTGGAAAATCATTAGTAGAAAATAGAGTACATATATCATTTCTCAAGTTGTAAAGGAGGTGTGTTACGTGGAAGGTTATAAGAGGACAAATGAGCATTAGCCAGGACATATGGCATCTCTGCATATCAAAGTTACAAGTTACAACTTACAAAATGCAGCGGGCAGCAAGTTTGTACTTTTTAGTAATAACAATTGCATCCCTTATCTCTTTCTTTTTCCCCAACAAACAGTATAACTTCCTCATATGTATTATATAGGTCCATGACTCATAATCGGCTCAACCTAGGACCTAGGCAAGAGATCCGCCTCTCTAATAAAGAAGCAATTCTTTTGTATCACCGTTATATAAATTGTGTGATATTCTTTTGTGGCAAAGAGTGTAAGACTTGGTTGTCAGGTCTTGTATTCGAGTTCAGGGGGTGTATTTCTTGTAAGAACCTTAGACAATTGAGAGTTTTACCTACTCCGATTAAACTTGAGTCAGGTAATTTGGAAGCGGGACTTCCAACGTGTACAATATTACAGAAAAATGGAGCTTACACTCCCTCACATGCAAGTAAACAGTTTTGGGCTGAAGCCCCTCATGTCAAATTGTGACCGTTGGATTCATCCAACGGTCACAATTTTTCAAAAAAAAAAAACCAAATTAAACATACACTGACTACTCCAGTTACTACTCCATTTACTCAAATTTTGTTACCTTCGTTCTTCGTTCCAGCTATTTGCACTTCTCTATTTGTCCAAGAATTCCAGCTATGTTCCTTCGTTCAATCGCTCCAGCGAACGTTCCTTCCTTCCTTCGTTCTACAGGCGAACGTTCCTTCGTTCCAGCTATGTAGAACCATCGAAGTTACTACAGGCAGCTACCAGCAGGATTTGGAGAAGTAAATCTCAGTCAATTGGAGTAGTACAGACAGTTACGAATTTGAGTTGGAGAAAGAGACGACTATAGATTTGGTGAAATGTCTGATTTGGGGGTTAGGATTTATTTTTTATAACTTGGTCATGAGATGTTTGGTTATCAACATAAGACAATTCTTGGATAACATCATTTCACCCAAACGCATTGAGTATTGTTGTTCTGGAAAATCATTAGTAGAAAATAGAGTACATATATCATTTCTCAAGTTGTAAAGGAGGTGTGTTACGTGGAAGGTTATAAGAGGACAAATGAGCATTAGCTAGGACATATGGCATCACTGCATATCAAAGTTACAACTTACAAAATGCAGCGGGCATCAAGTTTGTACTTTTTAGTAATAACAATTGCATCCCTTATCTCTTTCTTTTTCCCCAACAAACAATATAACTTCCTCATATGTATTATATAGGTCCATGACTCATAATCGGCTCAACCTAGGACCTAGGCAAGAGATCCGCCTCTCTAATAAAAAAGCAATTCATTTGTATCACCGTTATATAAATTGTGTGATATTCTTTTGTGGCAAAGAGTATAAGACTTGGTTGTCAGGTCCTGTATTCGAGTTCAGGGGGTGTATTTATTGTAAGAGCCTTAGACATTCGAGAGTTTTACCTGCTCCGATTAAACTTGAGTCAGGTAATTTGAAAGTAGGACTTCCAACGTGTTCAATATTACAGAAAAATGGAGCTTACACTCCCTCACATGCAAGTAAACAGTTTTGGGCTGAAGCCCCTCATGTCAAATTGTGACCGTTGGATTCATCCAACGGTCACAATTTTTCAAAAAAAAAAAACTTGAAAAAAAATCTCTCATTAAATTTGAGCCATTTGTCAGATTGTACTGGAACGGACTCCAATGCAAAATATATTGGAGCCTCCCGGACCCCAAGTAAACATTATTTCGATGAGGACTGGGCACACGACATGATGCGCACAGTAGTCACTTACACTATTTAAAAGTGTCATGGCGAATAGGCCGAATTTTGAAAAATTCAATCATATTTTAATTATTTTATATTTAAATTTGGGTTTGAAAAACACACTAAAAGCATTAATTCAAAATTTAATAAACTGAGTTTTCCCCAATATCTTAAAATTATTAACATCTAACACTTGAATTTATGGACGAGTTTTTCGTCCGATCCATTTGCCAACCCTACTTGCCAACATTAAGTAGAAACCAATTAGATTATTAATAAGCCACTATTTTACAAGTTAATGAGTCATACAATTTAATTCCGCCCTCTTAATCACATGTTAGTAGTAAATTAATCCTGCTTATTGTGTATCAGAGGGCTTTCTTAAAAAATTCTGCTTACAGGTAATTTATTTTTTCCTTTGGTTGATATAGGCAAGCCGCAAGTGTCTGTATGCACAGAAGTGCATGATTTATTTATTTATTAATTTTTTTTTTTGTTTGGTTGTGAAAGAGTTGAAAATGAATAGGTGGTACGAGAAGATGAAAACTTCAGCGGCGACATATGGCGTCCATGCCAAATTGCAGCATGCAAATATGTGTTAATAGGATAATTACACCAAGCTCCCTAATCTATTATGTTTTCTAAAATTAGGTGTAATTTAATTCTCTCTCAAATTCTGAAAGAAATAGCCAATAGGTCCTTAGCTTTTATGAATATTATAATGGCTAAAAAGCCAGAAAAGGCTGAAACTCACTAATGACTATTTGCTAGCTATAAGTTCTATGTTGAAAAATGAAAGGAGCTTTTGGTTGCAGTTATTGTGTGTTTACTTGATGGTAATGAGAATGTGAGTTATTTTCGATAAGATTGTTTATTTCGGAAATGTGAATAGGATGGGGCCCACAAATTTGGAATAGAAAATGGGGAATGAAAATCTCATTCCCACCACCACATGGGAATGAGATTCACATTCTCATTATTGATGAGAAATGACAATATTATCCTTAAGATAATTAATTAATATTAATTTATAAATAATTAATAAAATGTATTAATAATTAATCAATAATTAATAAAAAATAATATTTATTATTTACTATTTTAATAAAATAATAATTTAATAAAAAATATATTAATATTTAGTAATTTAATACATTAATAATTAATTAATAAAGTAATACTTAATTAATACTTAATTTATAAATAATTAATAATGATTAAGAATAATTAAGAATAAAATAATATTTAATATTTTAATAAAATAATAATTTAATATTTAGTAATTTAATACATTAATAATTAATTACTAAAGTAATAATTAATTAATACTTAAATAATAATTATTAATCAATAATTAATAATAAAATAATATTAAATATTTTAATAAAAGAATAATTTAACATTGAGTAATTTAATTCATCAAAAATTAATAATAATTAATATATAATAAATTAATATATAATTATAACTAATGATATTTTTATACTTTTTAACAATTTATTCCAATTACTGGACAAAGTAAACACATCAATAGTAATATTATTTTAATGATTCCGTAAACGCACCATTAATTCATTTTCTTTGAAATAAGTTATTCGTAATCTTTTTCAAAATTGAGTAGAGGAAAAACTAAACTAAAGTACCCAATCAAGAATACGGGATGATTTTTCGTACGACTTTTCATAAAATCCACAACCGACTGAGATTGAAAGAGATTTGACTAATCATGACCCATTCCATTCTCAAAATATGTTCCCAATACACTATTTTGAGCATAAAAACCAAAGAAATCCAAATGACAAACCACTCATTATTACTGAAATTGTAGCTTACAGCTACATTTACACAGATATATCTCAAAGACAACTATATTACCGATCGATCTACATATATCACAATACCAGTCCTTAAAATTAATTCTACTGTTTATGATGCTCCTTTGGTGGCTTGACGATTGTGATCGGACACACAGCATGATGTGCACAGTAGTCGCTTACACTACCCAATAATGCCCTGCCAACAACCCAGGATGTGTATAAGTTGCCAAATTCACTGAAGATTTTTAATTAAATGTGTATGATTGATGCTCACAGCAATATGAAATAAATGTTTATATATAATTGTCACCTTCTAATCTTGCCGAGGCCACGGCTTCCTACAACAAGGAGATCGATTTGCATTTGTTCTGCAGCCTGACATATCATGTCTTTTGGATCCCCATTAAGAATCATTGTTTCTGCTTTCACCTACACCAAAAACAAATTTATGTAGCTCGTACGTAAGTCATATGCTGACTGATGAATAAAATAATTAACCAATCTAGCTAATCAACCATATCCAAAATTTTCTTAAATTCTGCTTAGAGAAACAATTTCCCTTGATATGGAGAGTCTCTAACTCTATGCACAGAGAAAAAGTTACCTCCTTATCTTTGCACATTTGTAGTGCTTGAGAGAGTAGAGCCCCAGAGTTTTCTTCTTGGGCTTTCCTGATAGATCCCTCCACAGAAGATGTTGTATAAAATGCTGTCAAAAAATTAATTAATCCTTTCATTAATTTAGTGTTCACTTCGCAACCAAATATCAAAATCATTTAATTCTGCAATTTCAACCGATAACTTGAAATTCATGCAAAATTTTCAAATCATCACCAGTCACGTTAATATATGAAGAGCGCATCACTGAGGATCATTTACTAGCTAGGAATGCAAATTCTACGACTGTATTTGTATTTCTCGGCTCTAGCATTTATATATTGGCTTGACTAGCTTTTAACAGTTCAAAATTCCAGAGACTGTAGCCAGCAATTCCTATGAGACAAAAAGAGATAGCTAATTAAGACTGCCATGAAAAAGCAACTCTTATTTCTTGCACAATCAAGCAACTTCAATAGATCCAAAATTTGAAATGTGCTTATACAAAAAAGTTGATTGATCAAAATTACCGTAATTGAGATTTGGCACCAGAATTTGAAGTCATCATAACCAATAAATTCATGTAAAAAAAAACCTCTCACCGCACAAGCTCTCAATTTGTTGAACAAAAATCAATTAACAAATATTAAATCAGAAACCACATAATATATTATCCGTTGTAGCTCAGTTGGTTAGAACATTTAGTTTTATTTATTCATCCGCCGTTAACACGTCATAAAAAATTTGACAGATTAATACATGTAAAAATTAATTAATTAATCTGACTGTGATTACTGACCTGCACCACCAGGTCCAGCAGGGAAGACATAGTGCTGAAAGGGCTGCTGAACATGAACAAGTGTGAGGATGCTGCCGCCGTCAATGGATTCCGGCGTTGCGGCGCCGGAGAGGACATAATAAAGATTATCAAGAGCCCAATTGAGTGCATAGAAACTCTCTCCACTCTCATCAAGAGCCACCATCACCTTCATCTTCTTCGACGTCCTCCTCTCCTCCTCTTCTTTTGTTTGCTGCATCACTGACCCTGCACCCGGAATCTCCTCCATCGTTCTCACTCCTCGCAACTTATGCTTGCTTACAAATTTACAATCCTTTTCTTCTATTTTATATATATTTTTAAATGAGGATTAATTTTTTTTTCGGTTGTTTTAGAATGCTTTGGTTTGGTGTGAGAAAAACAAGTGGAGTGTGAAGGTGGTACGTGGAAGTTTTGTAAGAGATGATGAAACTTGAACTGGGACATATGGCATCCATGCAAATGAATCCTTCCAATTCCAACATGCAGAAGGAATGCAATAAGAAGAAACAACAAAGGAGAGTGTTGTAATTCAGAGAAGATCTTATGTGAAACGGTTCCGTTCCAATCAATGATTGAAACGTGTCCAATTATTTTGAAATTGAGACATGTGTTGGGAAAATGGTGTTATTAAACAGTAATATAACACGTAAACAAACTGATCTAACTACCAGAAAAAATAGATCTAGATGCTATAAACCATAAACCAATAAGAACCATAAAAACCTGATTAAATTGTCCAAGTCGAGATGATCTCTGTCCTTAAGAACTTATTGGCGCCGTCATAGGTGCTTTACGGATTCGTTTTGCCAACGTTCTCCCAGGATTACTTGGATTCTTCTTGTTCAAGGAGTACTCCTTAACAAGTGTTTGAATTTGGATCCAATGGTTGATCTCTCTCTCAAAACAAGAAAACACAATGCCTTTTTTGTTGGATATTCTATATATTTTTCTATATCTCTTAATTGGAATAAAAGCCTTCTTTTATAAGGCATTGAGGGGTGCCAATAGGGCACCCATTGGGGTGGGTTGCAACCCTCCATACACCCCTTTGAACATCCCAATGATATACACATATACATATCATGTTTTAATGAATTTTGAGAAATTTACTACAACATGTAATATTAATTGATTTGGACGATCTTATAAAATTTATCCCATATAAAATTTTCTCCCTAATTCATACAAACACTTGTGATGGGCAATTCCTTAATATTTGAGTGTAAATATATATATATATATATATATATATATATATATATATATATATATATATATATATATTAAAAGATTAGTTATTGGCAATAGAGAATTAATATGATATGATAATGTTTTAATGGACCTGTGGGTAAATAAGGGCGAATGTTGAAAATTGGATACAATAACAAATTATATATAATAAACAAATTTAATATAAAGTTTTACTAATTAATTTATAATGTATTATTCAATTTATCATGAATTTAATATATAATATATGTATGATAAAAAAATTATTTAGTTTAAGGGCCACGCCTGGTTTCGTCTTCAATATGTGGGTAAATTATAAGAGATGTAGATAGAAATAAAAAAATTGTGAAAAAAATGGTTATAACACTGATTGAGTAGAAGATGATATAAATATTATTAAAATGATTCGGTCATGTTTAATGTAGATTTTTAAATGTCCCGGTAAGAAAATATATATAAATACTGTTATAGTATATGTCAAGTGATGTTAGAAAAAACATAAATTAGTATTGATATAAATAATAAAAATATACAAATTTTACTAAATTTAATGTAATAATGATTTTGGATACAACACATTACATTGATGTGAAAAAGATTCATATACACAACTTCACCTAATGAAAAAATTGTGTTTTTTTTTTTTTTCATATTTTATTTTATTTAGTTTAATTTGTTGAAGGGTGGCAACGGGCCGGCCCGGGCCCGGGCTTTGCCAAGCCCGGCCCGAGCCCGGCCAACAAAAAAAAAGCCCGGGCCCGGGAAAAGCCGGCCCGGGCTTTTTTTGGGCCCGAATTTAAAAAAAAATTTTAAAAAATTAAAAAATATACAAATATAAAATACATTTACACTATATACAAAAAACAATTTATAAATAAATCACAAATTTCATTGATAAATTAACAATTTAAATACTAAAAACAAATAAAAATGATACAAACATATTAAAAAATATTTTTTTTTATATTTTTTATTTATTTTGGCCCGGGCCGGGCCGGGCCCGGGCCAAAATTGGAAAGCCCGGCCCGGGCTTTTTCCACCTCGGGCCGGGCCGGGCTTCGGGCTTTTCTGCCACCCTTAAATTTGTTTAATTATTTGACTGTAAAAAATGCAACTCTTAAGTAGTTTGGATATCTAGTGTCTAACAAAAATTTATCCCCTATACTCCCATTTGACCCGAAATCCCTAACTAATTAGTTGGAAACATATCCATTACTTGACTAAATAGTAATTTATAACTTTATAAACTTGAATGTTACTGATTTAATTAATTTGTTCATAAAATTATTAGGACGATTTTAAGTTATCTTAAATTTTATTATATCATAGATAAATTCTTAAAATAGGCGCATTTATCAATAAAAAAAAATTTTATATCATATTATATATTAAAATTTAAATTTAATGTCAAATTAAAATATTAATTCTGTATCAAATTTGAGATTTGGATAGGAGCATTATCTTCATAACTTGCTTTAACAAGTACATCATTTAAAATGGTGTGACGTCTACGTAACAATTTTTTTGGGGGTAAAACTCCTAATTAAAATTTAAAACTATGTAAACTTGTCAATCTTTTGATTCATATCACGGTGATTTAAATTTATTTTATGTATATATATATATATATAATATATATATATATATATATATATATATATATATATATATAGATGATAGAAAATTAGAATATTATACTTTTTGAGATATTTTTTTTTATCTTGATTTATACTAAAAATCAAGATGATTTTTATTTTATATATAGATTTTTTATCTAAATTTTTTTTAATCATTTGATCAAGCTCCGAAATAATCTTTATTATCAATTCAAAAACTTATACACGGTCAGAGAATCGATAAATTCGTCTTCAAAGATTGACATCTCTGCTGGGATGCGCAAGTCAATTAATCAAACTATCAAAGCACTTAAAAAATAGAACAAAAAGATTAAAGGGATTCACATAAAAAAAATGTCAGAGGAATGATTCAGACAGTCACCATCAAATCACTTATATATATATATATATATGTGAAAAGCAAAAATGATAAATATATTTAAATTTTTATTTCAAATTTCTATATCCTCGCACTGTAATTACAGTAAGTTGTAACTGGGGTTCATGGCCCAGTGGTAACACGTGTTCTCTGTGTTTGAGTCCCAACAGGGACTCTGATGTGACCCTTGTCTTCAATCTCAGAAATTGGGATTTGGGAGTAGATTTTTCCCCGATTATTTGAGTGGGAGTAGATATTTCCGGTTATGTTTCCGGTTATGATTCTTCTCTAAATAGACGTAGATGTCTGGGTGTACGATAATTGTATGTATTGAATATCTCAATAGATTTCAGATTGTGTATCTTTAGAATTGTAATTCAAAAAAAAATAAAAAAAATACAGTGAGTTAAGGGGTGCTTTTGACACTCGTAACAAACTATAATGAAACTCCATTTTAATTTTTTTCCCTAGAATACCCTTACATTGACATTCCATTTTAACCGTTTTCCCCTAAAATACCCTTACTTAAAAATCTTCATTCATACCATCATCGGTTCCATCTTGTTGCCATAACTGACTGCCAATTTAAGTTTTTAGCACTTTAGTTGAAAGATGCATTGGGTTCACAAAATGGGATTTTGGAAAAAAAAGAGGGCTGGCACCGAAAATAATATGAAATAGAGGAAGGACTGCTGACTTGAAAGCTCTCACCGTTTGATTCGCTGACAATGGCGAGCGTCTTGGCATCAACCGCAGCCAAAACGGTGCTGTTTGGCGCTGCGATGATGATGATGATGATGAATAGGGTTTAATGTTGGGTCGTGAAAATTTTCACATCACCAGTCCCTCCCCATTTTCATCCTCGTTTTGGTAATATAAATTTCACGTGACCCAACAACACTAGATTAGGATATTTTTAGATTATAAAATATTAATATTCTATGCTTAAATTTTATAACATTTTTATTTCTCATTTTCAGAAATATCAGTACTCTTTATTTTATTAACCAATGATAAATTGATAACGGAGGGAGAGTTTTGATGTAAGGGTATTTTAGGAAAACAATACAATGGAGTGTGATTAGAATTTCTATGGAGTGGCAAAAGTATCACTCTCCTTGGATATGAAATGAGCCTCCTTACTGGCCCAAGGTGTAATTTACAATCAGGCTCCTCACTTGACAGTAAAGCAATTATTTAATTTTATTTTTTAATTTTTTTTTATCGTTTTATAAGATAATGCAGTTAATCATATATGTAAGGGTGGCAGAAAAGCCCACGGCCCGGCCCGGCCCGTCAAGTCCGGCCCGGCCCGTCAAGTCCGGCCCGGCCCGACGGGCTAAATGACCAAACCGGGCCTATCAGACAGGGCCCGACTCGGGCTCGGCCCGAGCCGGGCTCAAAGATTTAAGCCCGGGCCCGGCCCGGCCCGGGCTTAAATATAAAAAAAAAAAAAATAAGGGTTTTCACTTATTTTTGGCTTTTGCCTTTTGCCCTAATTCAGTCACTCACTCACTCACTCGTCAGTTCGTCTTCTTCAAAATTCAAATCAGTGAGTGAATCACAAATTCACAAATCACAAATCTGGCAGGCGGCACTCGGCAGCAGTCTCTGTCTCTCACTCTCTCGGCATCGGCACTTCGGCAGTCACAGCACAGCTCGGCACTTCGGCAGTCACAGCACAGCTCGGGCACTTCGCCATTCACAAATCAGTGAGTGAAACACATTTTCTGTATGTGTTTTGATGCTTAGTTTGGTAAATTTTAGGTGGGTTTTGGCGTTTTGCTCTAAATTAGTGAATATTTAGTGTTTGATGTTGGGTGAAAATTTGGGTCTTTATTGCTTACTTATCCTGACTTTTGAAGATTGAATTTTGGATTGTGAGGAAGGTTTACTCATTAGAAATTAATCAAATTATATTCTTTTGTGGATTCAGAGACTTTATTGAGTTTGAATTTTAGATTTTGTTTGTTCAAGTTTTGCAAAAAGCATTAAGGTTGTGGATTCAGAGACTTTTGTAATTTATGAAGTAAATATTAGTGTACAAACAGAATTAAGGGCTTAATTTCCCTAATTTAGATCAGTGGGGATTAAGTTTATTGTAGGTAACTTTTTTCTTTCAAAATTTTGAAATACAGGCAAATGCGAAGGAGAAATTTATGAGGATTAAGCATGCATACAATAATGTATTATATATATATATTATATAATATAATATAAATTTCTTTTCAAAGAAAAAAAAAAAAAAAATTGGTCGGTCTGAGGCCCGGGCCGGAAACTCCCGGGCCGGGCTTTTTTCGGGCCCGGGCCTAATTTTTTTTGGCCGGGCTCGGGCCGGGCTTCAAAAAGCCCGGCCCGGCCCGGCCCATTGCCACCCCTACATATATGTCTTGTAAAATCCAATTATCAATAATTATTTTCCTTAATTCTAAAAGGAATAATTCCATTTTCAAATTAGAGAGATTTGCCTTTAATTAAATTTGGATAAAGTCAATTTAATTTATCAACATGATTATGAAATGTTTTATTTAATTAATTAAACTCTTGCACATGGTGGCAATAGTTTTTCAACTCATTCGACTGCATTTGAACAAAAATAAAATTTTAATTTTGCCAAAAAAAATTTATTGATCATCGGAGGATAAGTTAAGATAAGAATGGAACCTATAAAGCTTGTTAATAAGGCAAAAGCATGTAATAAATAAATTTAATTATAGGTCAAAAAAACTGAAAAAGTAAAAATAAAACAGCAGAAAGTAGTAGGCAAAAAAAAGAGAAATGAAAAAAGAATGAAAAACGGGATTGTGTCACCGACCTCATTCAGTCATTCCGCAGGCACGTGACCCTGTGAAGCCGCCACGTATCAAAATCGTACGTCACCTGACACAAAGTCCTACGTGGGTAATTCTCATTAGTGGCTACCTCGCATAGCGGACAAGATCTCAAATTCTTATTTTCCAAAATTACCCTCTAAGTTTTTCAATGTTGACAAATACATCCACCATCGAAGTAAATCTCTCCTCTCTTTCAAACTTTTCCTCTTCGTTCTACGGTGCCCCGCTTCTCTACTCTTTTCATTTCCCGTTATCTTTTCTCCTTATTTTTTTTTTTGTTTTTTGTTTTTTGTTTTTTGTTTTTTGTTTTTTGTTGTTCCAATTTACAACACTGCCATTTCTGTAAATCACTCGCTTTCCGAGTTTTCGATTTCGCGATCCAACGGTCATGACTATGATGACTCCTTCACCGTTAGATGTAAGCATCACTCTATTTTTTTCCATCTCTCTTTCGCTTTATCGTTATTTGATTCGATTGATTTTGATCTATTTCTAGTTATTTTCTTGATCAACTAGGGGTTTGTGTATGGATTGACTTAAATTTTGACGAAATTTTCAGTGAATGTTATTGATTGATATATAGGGTTTTTGATTGAATTACAGCTTACAGTTGTCTTTTGAATTTCATTAAATTTTGTAGCAAGAAGAGGAAACTCTTGTGCCGCATTCGGATTTAGTCGAGGGTCCTCAGCCTATGGAAGGTTCATTTCAACGATTTAATTTATTTTTTATTTTTTTATTATTATTATTATTATTTTTTTTTTTTTTATTTTTATAGTTTTGTGCATTGTTTGATGCTCTAGAGTTGATCTGGAGGTGGTTTATGTGTAAATTTGGTGTTGATTGATTTGTTTTGGTACTAGGGCTTTGAGTGTGTTTTGATTTTATGTTTTTTTGGGTGTATTTTAGTGGTGGCACAAGTGGAGCCAGCTAGTACAGCGGAAAATCAGCAAGTTGAGGATCCTCCTACAATGAAATTCACTTGGACTATAGAGAATTTCTCTAGATTGAATACCAAGAAACATTATTCTGATTTATTTGTCGTCGGCAGTTACAAATGGTAATTATATGTTGGCCGCTATCTCACCAATTGAATTTCTTATGCACTGTAATGTGTGTGTGTTGTAATTGAGTTTGAACTTTGGTTGTTGCTGGTTCTGGCAGGCGGACACTTATTTTCCCAAAGGGAAACAATGTGGACCACTTGTCTATGTATTTGGACGTTGCGGACTCTTTGACACTGCCATATGGATGGAGTAGATATGCACAGTTTAGTTTGGCTGTGGTTAATCAAATTCATTCCAAATACTCAATCAGAAAGGGTATTCTCTTAACTGTAATTATTGCTGTAGTTTCCTATTGATGTTCACTCTCTTCTTGTTAGCAATTTAGTGCTACATCCTTTGATTAAATGAAATTCATTATTCTTGCATTACTAAAATTTTACTTGTACTTTTATGTTCTAAATTTTTATTACCACAAGCTTACTTTCCAAGCATGGTATTGAGAATTTTTACAACTAGATATTCTCTGACTTTCATTTTTTGCCATGGAAAGTAAATCAAATTTATTGGTTGGATTATATTTTATTTGCTGTCAATTTCCTCAAACATGTGTGTTTTTATGGGGTCCCTGCTTTTGTTTTGTTTTTTTTTTCTGTTCGATGATGGTGCAATTGTTTTGTTTTGTTTCTTTTCTGTTCGATGATGGTGCAAAGACAATAAAAAAACAAAAACTGGGGCTGTAGTATGTTCCAAGGGCTAGGCTGTTCGCCCATTAAAGCAGTAAAAATAAGAAGTTTTCCTTTCATCATTTATGATGTAAATAAATGTGGCAACACATTCTTTGCTGTCCAGAGGATGATAGGTTGCATGCATTCAATACTTCATTGCACAAAACAATATGCAATTGCAATGAAAATCATACCCTGCATAAATTACGAGGGAAGAGGAGAGTGAATGAGTGATGAGATTCAAGAATCTTGTCAATCTTGTATGCAGTTACAGAAACACAATAGATCCTCATTTATGTTTGAGTTGCAAACTGTTGTCTTCAATGTGATAATTTGTCTGCCAATCTTGTCAATTTAAAAGTGTATTTTGGCAGAAGTGATAAAAAATCACAAAAAAATCATAAGATTACTATGGTTTATCTAGTTTTGCAAGGTAGTTAAAGATATATGTTAGTTGTATTGCTTGTCAATAAGCTATATTGGAGTTTGTCAGTAATAAAAAACTCTTGTACTTTTTGCAGTGTAAGTTAAAACTAATTATATTGGTGGCAAAATATGTGCTTCCATCCTAAGTAGTTTAATCAGCGATTAGTTGTTGATTGCCAGTGGAGCGATTCCATTTGGCCAAAAATCGCCGATTTAGTTTTCCACTGATTTTTGGCTGATTAATCAGCGATTTCTGATATTTGAAAATCACCCAATTTTCATAAATACTCTTTTTCTTTTTCTTTTCCTCATTTTTCTTCTTCTTTAGAGACTTTAATTATCTCTCTCAACTTGCTGGTTGTTTAACATTTTTTCATGATAAATAAATGATTTTTAGAGGATATTAATAAATAAGTTTTAAAATTTTTTGTTCTTAGTCATGCAAAATGATTAATTTCCGATTAATTGCAAATCGCTCTTGGAGTGATTAACTATTCATACCAGATGTTGGGTTTATTGTTTACTTTGATTTAATTATAACCAATTTCTTCTGGATTTTGCAGATACACAACATCAATTTAATGCAAGAGAGAGTGATTGGGGTTTCACATCTTTTATGCCTCTCGGTGATCTTTATGACCCTAGTAGAGGATATTTGGTGAATGATACTGTTGTTGTCGAAGCTGAGGTTGCTGTTCGTAAGGTCCTGGATTATTGGTCATATGACTCAAAAAAGGAGACTGGTTATGTTGGACTTAAGAATCAAGGAGCAACATGTTACATGAATTCTCTTTTGCAGACTTTGTACCACATACCTTACTTCAGAAAAGTGAGAACATGATCTCATGTTTTCAGCTATAAGTCACCTTAATTTACTGTTATGTTTTCTAGAAAGTTAAATGCCTCATTTGGTAAAATATGTTTCAGGCCGTGTACCACATGCCGACAACTGAAAATGATTTGCCTACAGGAAGCATTCCTTTAGCTCTGCAGAGTTTATTTTATAAGCTTCAGTATAATGACACCAGTGTTGCAACAAAGGAATTGACCAAATCGTTTGGATGGGATACATATGATTCTTTCATGCAACATGATGTACAAGAACTTAATAGGGTCCTGTGTGAAAAACTTGAAGACAAAATGAAGGTAGTATTTATTAGTGGTTTAACAAGTTTGGAGTTTTTTCTGGTGCATTTGTGTGCACCTATCATACCATTTGGTCGTTGTGTTGTTGGTCCAGGGAACTGTTGTGGAAGGGACAATTCAGCAGTTATTGGAGGGTCACCATATGAATTACATCGAATGCATAAATGTGGATTACAAATCTACAAGAAAGGAATCATTTTATGGTATTCATGTTTAAAAGTTGTTTGGGATTGAGAGTTTCTTTTATCTATAACGTGTGATACAGACAAGTGCTTCTTACATGACAGACCTCCAGCTTGATGTCAAAGGCTGTAAGGATATCTATGCTTCTTTTGACAAGTATGTGGAAGTGGAGCGACTGGAGGGTGATAATAAATACCATGCTGAAGAACATGGTTTGCAGGTTAGTTTATGGTATTTGATTGGGACCTGATACTTGTTTTGCTTCAGCTCCTTGGTTTTTGTTTAATCACCCATGCTCTAGTCTTTATGAAGGACATTGGACTGTTTGCGGAAGCTTAAAAGTTTAGACTAGCTGGTTATTTTGTTTTATATTTTCCAGCATTTATACAGTTTTGCCCCTCAAAGTTAAGGTTAACTATGCAGCAAGCACTGACTTGGCAGGTGTATCTGATTATTAATTAAAATGAAATAATCCTGAGGTGGTATTATATCATTAATTAAAGATAGTTTAAAATGGACCATATAATATGTTTTATTTTAAGAAATGTCCAGACTGATTGGCTTGAACACATGCTTGGTTGGTGGCAATGTTTAAAAATACGTGGCGGCGCCTCGAGGGGCCGGCCATTGAGGCGCGAGGCGGACCGCTTCGAGGGGGCGAGGCGGGCGCCTCGAGGACAAAGCAAATCTTTGCAAATCCCTAACCTTATGTTGAAGAATCTTTATAGAAATGATTCCAACCAACTTGTTAATTAATTGATGGAGTCTATTCTTTCTAGAACTATTATTGATTAATTTAGAGGGAAAAAAATAAATAAATAAATAATTATATGAATTTGTTACATAAAAAATATTATTAGACTCCAAATAGCTAGCCAATGTTGTTGGAAGACAGATCTACATTCAATTGATTTGACAAAAGATTTAGAATTATTTATTTTTTATTTTTGTATAAAGTGTGTGTTTATATATATTTCCAATTTTTTTTTTGAAAATTTTAATTACATAAAATAGCAACAGAAATTTAAACTTTCAAGATCTAAAAAATTATATTCAATAATTTGTTTCTTTTATGAGTCATTTTGGGGTCCATATATTATACAACTACAAATTATTTGAGGAAACTTGGTAGAAACATGACAGATCAATAAAAATTAAAAAAAAAAAGTATTGCGCGTGAGGCGGCCGCCTCAACGCGCCCTCGCCGCGGGGGCGGCCGCCTCAACCAAATTTTAAAACAATGGTTGGTGGCCAGCTGAGTGTCGCTCTGCGTTTCTAAGAAATCAGGCAAATCAAATTTAAACTCCAATACTAGTAGTAAATAGTTTTGTAGTTACAAGAGATCAATATCAGAAGCAATTAAGCAAAGTGAAAGAAGAACTTGAACTTCCTTGAGTTGCTGCCTGCTGTATAAAAGATTTATATTGGTATTAGATTGTCCTGTTTTCTTAATTCATACAATGATACTTGTGTAGCATCATTCCTTCAAGTATTATAGTTATAGCCATTATTATCAAAAGTTTCCAGGCATTGGTTCATTATGTTTCTCTATTCATATTCTGGAAATTTCGTTTATTTCAGGATGCCAAGAAGGGTGTCTTATTATTGATTTCCCGCCCGTGCTTCAACTCCAGTTGAAGCGCTTTGAATATGATTTTATGCGAGACGCTATGGTGAAGGTCAGTGTCAAATGAGCTTATTTGCTCTATGAGTTGTATGATCAGATTGAATGTCTTGGCCAGCCTTTTCATTTCGTAATCATCAAAACATAAGAGTAAATTTCTTAAATATGAAGCATGTATTTTGATTGAGTGAAACTAACAAAATACAAATGATAATTTAGTAATAAAATTCACTAAACGCTTTTTGTGCTTCTAAGTCTTCCTGCATTATGGTCTGTGTGAAAACTCTTTCCTTTAATAAAGTTACTGCTATTTGTTGGACAAAACACGTGTTGCAGTTTATTATAATCTTTGCTGATTATTCCACTGTATGTGGTTCTCTTTAATGACTTCTTATTTGTTATGAAATGTTTAACAGTTCTTCTATTGTTTGTATTTAATCTGGACAGCATTGGGTTGAAGGTTTTTTTTCATGTCATTGAATTGTTGAGTTTGAACGAAGAACTTATGCATACTTCAGGAAAAAAAACTACATCAAGTACTAGTCAATATTGTACTTCTATTATTCTATATTAATTGGCCTTTTTGTGTTGTAGATAAATGACCGCTATGAATTTCCTCTTCAACTTGACCTTGATAGAGAGAATGGGAAGTATCTGTCACCTGATGCAGATAGGAGTGTTCGCAATCTTTACACGCTTCATAGGTACAAGCCTTTTGTGGTTTGTTTGGTTTAGGGAGGCTGTTGATATATTTTTACTTATGACATGTGAAGTATGTCGAATGGTAGTTGTAGCAGTTTTTAATAGAATGAAACAAGAAGATTACATTATTGTGTTTAATTATGTGTACCTGAGCACATAACACTAAGGGATGTAATGCTTTATGAGATTTTTACTTCTTCGTGTGCTATTCTTCTGTCACAGTGTCTTGGTTCATAGCGGAGGGGTGCATGGTGGGCATTATTATGCTTTTATCAGGCCAACACTCTCTGATCAGTGGTAAGTATTATCCCTGTGTGTGTACATGGTGTGCTTTAAGTCTTTACTCTTTAATATTTTATGTTTGGTTGCCATCCTGCCAGATGCTTTGCTTAGCATGCCCAAAATTGGCAAGGAATGTCTTAGGATGTATATATTCGTGGTTTCATCTGATAACAAGGTTGTTAAAGGCGAGAGGCGCACCGAGGCGTGGGGCGTGAGGCGCACGCCTCACAGAGCCAGAAAAGCGAGGCGTGGGGCGAGGGGCGTGAGGCGCACGCCTCACAGACACGAGGCGCACGTTTATTAATAATAATTTTAAATTTGTAATATATGCATCATTAACTTGTAAACATAAAAAAATAATAAATAGATAATAATATTTTGACATATATTCTACTTTTATATTACTTCTACTCGTCTAATTCATAATACTTGACAAAATATGCACAATTCAAAACTTCAAATTCAAGAAAATAATAAAAACAAGCGTAGTTAAAAATATGCATAGTTCAAGTTCAAGAAAATGAAAAACAACAAGCATTAAAAAAGCATCTGCTGAAAAAATATAACTGAAAAAAGAATTGTTAATAAAGAAAATATAAAAGAAAGAATCGTAGATAAAGAAAATGGAAAAAATAAAGAAAAAAGATGAAGAAAGAAACAGAGCTAAAAAAAGTTCAAAAACAAAAAAGAACTGTAAAAGAAAAAAGAAATACAAATGTAAAGGAAAGAATTGTAAATAAAGAAAATGAAAAAAAAAAAAAAAAAAGAAACAAAACTGAAAAGGTAAAAAATAAAAATAAAACAGAACTATAAAAGAAAAAAGAAACATAAATGTAAAAGAAAGAATCGTAAATAAAGAAAATGAAAAAACAGAAAAAAGGTGAAGAAAGAAATAGATTTGGAAAAAAAAAAGAGTAAAAAAACTAATGAAAAAACCGTAAAACCATGATGCGCGCGCCTCGTGAGCCTCCTCGTGAGCCTCACGTCGCCTCGCTGGAGTCGCCTCGCCTCGACCAGTTAGATGCGCATCAGCGATCGCCTCGTGCGCCTCTCGCCTCGAGACGCGCCTCAGTGCGCCTCTAACACACTGTCTGATAATATTTGAACTTTAAAGTTTTTGTTGAAACTTAAATTTAAAAATGTATCTGCAGTTCCGCACATTACATACAACCCACCTAACGATAGTAGTAACCTAATATCTTAAAAAATAAATGAAAGTTAATCAGCCTTTGGTAATATGATCGAATAGTAATGAGGGTCTCTAAGCTCGATGAGAGATAATTACCTAAAGTTCCTTTCATATTCAAGATACCAAGGTTTGACATTGAGTATTCACAATTTTTTTATATGTTTGGTGGGTATTATAACATACAGTTGAGAGCATAGAAGATGCTAGTACTTGTTCCCATTTATGTTATTCTTGTAGCCTAGTAATAGGATCACACTGTATCAAAATTTTGATTGATTGCAAATGTTTAGAAGTATATATATTTCCCCCCGTAATATGCTCATGGGATGTCAAGCATCTAAATTCTTGAAGAGTGGCGAAAACATCTGTGTGACAGTTTTATTTATTTATTTTTTGGTTTGGGGGGGGGGGGGGGGGGGGGGGTGAATTGGACTGTATGACGAGCTTCCATCAGAATAGTGAAAAGTAGAATAGTGAAAAGTAGTATGCATCCATAAATTGACGGTGTCATGATTTCTTGCTTTAATTATATTCATTACCAGTTTCATTTTTTTTTATCCTTTTTTTCTTCATCTACCTATTTTGTTTCTGAAATCTGTGCATATAGCCCCGTGTTTGTGTGCAATGTTTACATGTAAATTTTTTATTTCACTCAGTAATGATTCTTCGTTTGTAGGTACAAATTTGAGGATGAGCGGGTAACTAAAGAAGATATGAAGAGGGCTTTGGAAGAGCAGTATGGTGGTGAAGAAGAGGTAAGTAAAGTTTTTCATGTGTTACTTCTATCTTTTGTTTACTTGGATATAAATTTATAATCATGAACTGATCTTGTTGTGTTGTTGTGCTTGTCCCACAGTTACCTCAGACCATTCCTGGTTTCAATAACACTCCTTTTAAGTTCACAAAATACTCAAATGCATACATGCTTGTGTATATACGTGAAAGTGATAAGGACAAAATAATATGTAATGTTGATGAGAAGGACATTGCTGAACACTTGAGGGTAATCTCTTTTACCTTATAGTTGGTTCTGACTCTACTAATTTGATTCCTGTGTTTTTCCAAGTTCATGCATCCCTAGACATAGACTGACATATTGAACATCTTATTCCAGATAAGGTTAAAGAAAGAACAGGAAGAGAAGGAGGATAAGAGAAGATATAAAGCACAAGCCCATCTTTACACCATCATCAAGGTTATGGTTTCTTATTTATTTTTTGTGATGCTTTATTTTATTGTTTGGTCAATTAAAGCATGTATTGGTGTCACAATTGAATATTGTAGCTTAATAAGTTCATTGATGCATCTAGGTTGCACGAGATGAGGACCTTGCAGAGCAAATTGGAAGGGATATATATTTTGACCTTGTGGATCATGATAAAGTTCGTAGTTTCCGTGTTCAGAAACAAACACCATTTATGGCTTTTAAGGTGGTATTTCGCTTTAGTATTTTCTAGTGAAATTGTTATATTATTTTTATTTCTTATGGTTGTGGATTGTGTAGGTTAATAGAGTGTGCGTTATTAGTTAATTAAATGCATGGTATTTTCTATAAGATTTGACCAATTCATCTTTTCATAAAGTCTTACATATCTAATTTTGGTTTGGTTTACAGGAGGAAGTTGCCAAAGAGTTTGGTATACCAGTACAACTTCAGCGTTTTTGGATTTGGGCTAAGCGACAAAATCATACATATCGTCCCAATAGACCATTGCTATCCCAGGAGGAAGCCCAAACTGTAAGTAGTTTCTACTTCCTAATCTTCTTAGAAATTAATTAATTATTTATTATAATATGTAGGTGTTTGTGATGGTCCTGGATTTCAGTTATTTATTGATTGTCTGAATTATCACAGTTTCTCCCCATAATATTTAGGGTAAGACTGAATTATCACAGTTTCCCCTTGTAATATTTAGTGGAAGACCTCAGGGATCATGATGGATAATCGAATATGTGACGTCTTATATTTTCAGCTGGTCTTGGAAATTTTTGTGTAGGGGTTCTGGTATAACTATGTTGTAGTGGTATCATGGAATTCTATCAGCCCTCCATTTACTTTTTCTTCCTTGTGCTGATTGATGACATCCAGTGTAGGATTTTACATTACGAATGAGTATTATACATTGAGGGATTGAGTTTAATTGTGTAAACCTCCAATAAAATTTATGTTATATTCAGCATTTAGAGAACATTTCTGGTTGTCATGTTCTGTATTCTTCATTTGCATGTTTCTCCAATCTGTTTTCTAGCATATAAGGACTTCATGTGTTTGACATAGAAATACGGCCTTAGTCCTTACGGCTTTTGCCTTTTCAAAATTTTCCCTTATCTCATCTTTTTGGCATTGATTATTTTCCTGGGTGCTTCACTTTGGTATCAAACTTAGCCTGGTGATTCTTATACACATTATTGTTGGGTCCTTGGCTAACAACTTAAGCTTTTAGGTCAAGTGCAGACAATTCTAGTTTGCCATGCCTTCTTTAATGCTTTTGTCTGTTGATTGTTTTGAACTTTTTGGCACTGTCTGGACCATAAATAGTTTATTAATGCCCCCTAGTGCTGTGAAACTTTGTAAACATTTGTTATTAAAACTGATATTTCCCACTTTGGCACTTGCAGGTTGGACAATTGAGAGAGGTTTCAAATAAGACGCACACTGCTGAACTGAGGTTGTTCTTGGAAGTAGAGTTTGGACCGGTAATGTTATTTTTGAAAACCTTAATAAATTGATACTGGTGCAAACTATACTCTTAATGCAGTAGATCTTTCTTTTCCTTCCATTTATAACTGTTAGCGGTTCTTTATAGGATCTACGTCCTATCGCTCCACCTGATAAATCTAAAGATGACATTCTTCTTTTCTTCAAGCTTTATGATCCTGAGAAAGGAGAACTCCGGTATGTAATAGTTTTCATTGTTTATAATTCTTTCTTATTTCAAATGATCTCTTACATTATAGTTTCTTCCATATGTACAGATACGTTGGTAGGCTCTTTTTAAAGAGTTCCAATAAGCCAATAGAAATTTTGGGGAAGCTAAATCAAATGGCTGGCTTTGATCCTGATGAAGAAATAGAACTCTATGAGGTTTCTATTTCTTTTCTTCTTCATCTATTTAATGTGTCTATAAACTTCAATGTAATAACCTTGGTTATACTATCTGTATGCAATTCTCAGGAAATCAAGTTTGAACCATGTGTTATGTGTGAACATCTTGATAAGAGGACCTCATTTCGGTTAAGTCAGGTACATGTTTTATTTAGTGTTGGATTTGCTTACAGATGGGATTTGATATTTTATGTTGGTTGTGTTGCTTGCAGATTGAAGATGGAGATATCATATGCTTTCAGAAATCTCCTCCGCTTGAAAGTGAAGAAGAATGTCGATATCCAGACGTGCCTTCATTTTTGGAATATGTGCATAACCGGCAGGTGCAAAACATGTGGAAAGTTTCAATTAATAGCAATCATAAAATTTGCAGTATTTCTTGTTAATCTCTGTATCCAGAGGGAGGGATGTGTTTTTAGGCGAAATTAAATTTGATTCTCTCCTCATTCGTACTGTAATGATGCTAATTGCTGATTAATGATTTGGTAAATGGGTATTCACATATTTACTTTCAGTTCAAAATATGGACTTAGTTCTGGGCTTTCATCAAGAATGCACCTTTTGACTTTGTTTTACTGCAGACTACTAAGGTGCAACAACCATAATGCTCTGACTTCTAAAAAGTTCCTTGGCCCTTCATTTACTCAGACATAGGAGTAACAAATTCTACAAGAGTGGCTTCTATGTGTATCTATAATCATTTATAACTTCAGACCCTTCTCTTTCATGTGATCATCTAAGTATCAATAGTGTATCATAATAGGATAAATTTCACCTCCGTTTCTTCTTAGATTTCAATTGTTCAATGTTGCTTTTGCCTTTTTGAACTTGAAATTCAATTCTTTGTATGATTTGATGCTTATAGATTGTACGTTTTCGAACTTTGGAGAGACCAAAAGAAGATGAGTTTTGTCTAGAGTTGTAAGTATTTCCTTTTCAGACCACTATTGTAGGAGAATCCCTTTTTTTTTATGCAGTTTTGGTCATTGCTGTTCAGTATCTATAACTCTTCTATAATATTCAAGGTCTAAGCTACATAGTTATGATGTGGTTGTGGAAAGAGTGGCTCGGAAAATTGGCCTGGATGATCCATCCAAAATCAGGCTCACTCCTCACAACTGCTACTCTCAGCAACCTAAACCTCAACCTATTAAATATCAAGGAGTAGAGCGTTTGTCAGATATGTTAGCACACTACAATCAGGTAACTGACTCATCGAGCTCTTGCTATGCAGCATGCTCACTTTGTTCATTCTATGTACTTTTGGTGATTTTTTAATGTTTTTTTTTTGTGTTTACAGACCTCTGACATTTTGTACTACGAAGTTTTGGATATTCCTCTGCCAGAATTGCAAGGTTTAAAAAATCTGAAAGTTGCATTCCATCATGCTACAAAGGATGAGGTATGTGCTTGAGAAATCAATGTCTATCATAACCTCTCTTTTGTCTTTAATCATGGAACAGGTCTATACTTCTGGTTCTTTCTCATAAGCTTTTTAACTAAATTGTTTACAGGTAGTAATTCACAATATTAGATTACCCAAACAGAGCACCGTAGCTTATGTGATTAGTGAACTTAAAACAAAGGTGACTTCTGATTACTCCTGTTCTCTTATAATGGAAATTCTTATTTTAAAATGACTGTTGCATGCATTTTTATTGCGAATTTGGGTTCTCTTTATGGGTTGGTTTTTTTGGCTGTCAACTGATGTGTGCCTTTATTTTATTTGAGAAATAATTTACATGCAGTTGGTATTGGGGAGTTTGCATGCTAATGCTATAGAAGTTTTATAAAATTCAACACAACTTATATTTATGGCCAGTATGTTTATGCATAATTTTTTTTCCCTTATTTCAACTATGCCCCCCAGTGAATCGCGTATGCATTATCATATTTATCCTTCCGCCCCTTGTTTTGGTATACAATATATTTAATTAAGTTGCCTACAACTTACATATTGTGCACTGTGAAACAGGTGGAATTGTCCCATCCAAATGCAGAACTTAGATTGCTTGAAGTTTTCTATCACAAGATATATAAGGTAATTACTTTATGGTTAAAGTTTGTTAGGCTTGTGATTGTAATTTGTTTTCTACAATAATTTCTATTGTTTATAATGATTCTTCTGGGAACAATTGCGTTTGTTTTGTATCTCATAATACTGCTATGTTATCCATGCAGATCTTTCCCCCTAATGAAAGAATAGAGAATATAAATGACCAGTACTGGACCCTACGTGCAGAGGAGGCAAGTTGATTTATCTATTTTTTTTCTTATTTTTCTTTGGTCATTGTGAGTAATGTTCATGGTTTCATTAATTATCTAGTGGATATATTTAATGTCAGGATATAGAATTGTAATTTTAATGTCGTCTAGCATTTCATTATTTTGATTTCTCCAGGTGACGTATTTACTATGTATATAGTTGATTTTGTTTTTAATGATCGTCATTGATGTATGCTATATAGTGCGGGTGCCTGGTCTGTGTGCTAACCTCATTTATACTCAGATCCCAGAGGAAGAGAAGAACCTTGGTCCCAATGATCGCTTGATTCATGTTTACCACTTTACGAAAGAGTCTGCACAGAATCAGGTGGTATTGAAATGTGAATAAATTGTTACAAGACATTTTTTTTAAATTCCGGTTTCTAATCGCCTATGCAGACTACAAAATATCATTATAGGAATTTCTGAGATTCTTATATTATTTCTAAATTTTTATCTTTCAACAGCAAGTACAAAATTTTGGGGAACCGTTTTTATTGGTTATCCGTGAAGGTGAAACATTAGCTGAAGTGAAAGAGCGCATACAAAAGAAATTGCAAGTTCCTGATGAGGAATTTTCAAAGGTATTTTTGTTTGTGCATTATCATTTCACATTACTTGGGAATTCACTAGTGAATTGTGTGTTTGTTCGTTCAAGTATGACATTGTTAATAACTAACCTTGCGATATACTTGTCTGTTCCAATATTGGATTTGAATTTTCTCCGTGAACATTCTTTACCCTGTTATGTTATGTGTGCCTGATACACTGACCCTTCCTTTCATCGTGCTGTCTGGTTGAGCAGTGGAAATTTGCTTTCTTATCACTGGGTCGTCCAGAATACCTGCAGGATTCTGACAATGTTTTCAACCGTTTTCAGGTTTGTTTTCTTTAAGTGTTCTCTGATGTGAGTAAAATACATCTGCTTTTATTGCAATATTTTCCTGTAAGTTGAAACTCTGTTTTGCCTTCCGTTTTTGTGTTATCTTAAAAGAGGAGAGACGTTTATGGTGCTTGGGAACAATACCTTGGGTTGGAGCATTCTGATAATGCTCCCAAGAGAGCATATTCAGCAAATCAGGTAATGTATTTCTATGCTTGCTATTGCTATGTCATAATATGAACCAAATTATCATTTTCATCTGTTTTTAATGATCAGACAACTCATTCTGCAATTGGCAAGAATTCTATAGGCGGTGTGCCTATGGTTGCTTCAAACCACTTGGTTAAAATATACAAGTGTTGTAACTATTTATTACTATTGCTTGGCCTGATAAAGCTAATTCTTTATCAACAGACTAGAATAAATAATCTTTTTTTTTTTTTTTTCTAAAACTCTTAATGAAATTGCAGAACCGTCACACATATGAGAAGGCAGTCAAAATATACAACTAGTGCACAAGAACCGATGATCCACCTACACATTAGCTAAGAAGAAAATTCATCAATGCATTGATGTGATTCTGTAATCGGGACAGGATTGATGATGAACAAATGGTGGATATTAAGGTACAAATGAGGCTCACATTTGAGATGTTTCAGTAGGGTTCCATTGGTTTGTTCGTAGGCTATATTAATCCATTGCGTTTATTTCCTGTTTTTAGGAAGACACCCTCGCCTCCTTGCTTTGAGAGGCTGCTGGTGGTTTTTATGTGTACAGCTCCAGTGTAATTTTAGCAAGCAGTATATAATAAGATTTTGATGTATACAGTACAGTAGTTTGTTGAAGCTGATATTTATTCTTTTCCCTTTTCACCCCCTGTTCGCTCTTTACAAGTTTCTTTAATATCTTCTTCAGCAATGTGTTTGTTGTAGAATGGTCGTTGAGTCCAATTCTGGGCTTAGGATTGTATAAACTGTACGTGCATACATAATTGTTGCTAGCATCAACTGTTAATGTTGGTATCTGGGCAGTTTAATCGATGGCAAATTGTTTCTAATAACAATTTTAGCGATTTACAATTAATCACAAAATAATCATGGACTAATCATAAATTAATTGAGAATGATAAAATTGATATTTTGTATGATTGAGAATAAAAAAAATTAAACTCATGACTTCCCATCTTGGATATAATCTTTTCCTAACAAACTCGAGATTCCATTTGGTCCACGAAGCCCAAGGAGATCGTGGGATCAAAGTGGACGTTCCCAATTTCCGCCTGGAAGCGAAGCGTGAGCGGGCGCGGAGAAGGAAAGGCCAAACACTTCGGCCAGATGTACTAGGCTCGGAAGCTCCTGTTACTTCTCTCCCCATCTCTGGTCCCTCAGCATAATGCATGGCAGTAAAGAGTACCATACTTGAAAGACCAAGCAGATCGCTTTATTAATACCTACTTTGGAAAGAGAGTTGTGGCAGAGATTATAGGGATTTTTTAAAGTTTTTCAAAAAATCGCTAAAAATCTTTTATTAATTATTAAAAATTACTAAATAATTTAATAGTAAAAGCTATAAACTATGAAATCCCAGGCAAGGCTATTCAAATATCAAGGATATAGCAACATAGCTTAGAACTTTAAACTGAAGGAAAACTTCATGTTATATCCATAACAAACAGGAGCCCAGTTTCTTTGGCCCCAGCAGGAATTGCTTGTTTAGCACCGGCACCTGTCCTATTTTGTCCATAGGACATTAAATTGTAAGAGAAAGACACGTGAAAGTTTAACAGCGAGCAAGGCAACGACATATTGTAGCCTGTGGGAAGATCTGATGGGAAGACACTAACATATAATTAGCGCCTAAGCCTCCACTCATTGCATTTTCAATAGTTTGGATCAACAAAAGGAACAAGCATCGGATGGAAGCCATCTAAAACTACTGTTGGGTTTGATCATATGAAAGGCAACTTGCAAAACTAAGACATTTCTTAATTGGAAATCTAAAATCTTCAAATCCAAATGCAAAAGCAACTTCCTTTACCTCTTCACAGATGATTCACTGAATCTTTATTTTAAAAAAAAAATGCATCACTAAGAAATACTAGTTACATCACAGAAAACATAAACAACTTCATACCTCCCATGATGTTAGTTTCTTCATTTGGGAAGGAAGGGTTTCATAATCACATTTTGATAACTTTATTATGAGGCCAGAAGCTTCAAATGACTTTTGGTTCCTTTTTCAGTCCCCCTATTTTCAGTGTCTCACTGTAATGAGACTTTTTTAATTGACAATGTTCTTTTCTACCATCAACTTTTGAAGGACATTGATGCAGATCCTTTCACGTCCAGTTTGTCGCCACATGATCTAAAACTGAAAATACTAATCAAATATATTAAAAAGATAATAAATAAATAGAGAGGATTGAAATTGTTATATAGCGGGAAGATAACCGAAGTCTTTGAGGCGATCCTGGAGCTCAAGTAGATTTGTTTGCTTAGTTTTGTAAACTTCATTGCAGTGTCCTAACTACGACATTGACTCCAGAAAATTCACTTCGCTGGTGACGCCCGGGGCGTCGATGATGCTGAATCCATAGGGATCGGACGGCGCTGGATCAATTGCTTTAAAGCTTCGCAGCTGGTTTCGAGATTGTTGCAGAAATAACCTAAGCTTTTGCCCAAATTCGATAATTTTTTTTGTTTTTTGTTTGTTTTTTTTTTTTTTTTGAATTGTTGAAGCTTCGAAATCCCTCCATTTGTTGGCAGAATGACCCACAAAAATCAGAAACATAAATTCGAAACTAAAGATTCTTACTCATTTTAAATTCCAAAGCGGGAAACAAGAAGGAATGCCATATTTTTTTTTTTTTGAGAAGTGATCCCGAAAATATTTACATCTATGACAGAGGTGTAATTATTTTCGGGATAAATATATGTGTGTATCATTTTTGTTCTTTCTTTATTAATTTGGAATGTTGAAAATTTAAAATACGACGCAAGCATAAATATAATTAACTGAATGGCAAAATTGAATCATCAACTAAGTGACTCCAAACTCCAAAAACGAAAACATAGAACAAAAAAGTTATGTTACCTAGAAGTTATGAAGAAATAATTGGGTCAATACCTTATGGAGAGCAAAATATCTTACATCACCGAAGGTGAAAAAGAAAGGAAAGTGCCCAAATGGGTGTGGTTTGCTTTGCTAGCAAACGCTTAACATTTGGTTGACTTGGCCACATAAATTTGATCCTTTTACTTGAATTAGATGACAAGATTCAAATTAGAAGATGCCACTAACTCTAAACAAATGCAGACATGTGACAATTTGAGCAAATGAAAAGGAGCTGAAGCTGGGAGGGAGGCAGCAAGGATCAAGCAAAAAACTCTTTTGTCATATTTTTACTTTCCTATGCATCCTTTTTTCTGAGAAAAGTATATTGACTTCGTTTGTCAAGTAGGATTTTATTATTATTATTATAAAAAATGAATCCATCCATTCATTTTATCTAACAAAAAATCAAATCCACAATCTCGACCGCGGATAAAAAAAAAATAAAAATTAATAATGTAATGATGCAGTCTAAGTTAAATTGAAATCCCATTTTAATCAATAATTTTCGAAGAATTTTTCTCTCTTTCCATCTCGTTTTTTAGTATTAAAAATGCTGATTTTAAGAATCGAGTAATTAACAATCTTGGGGTGATCTCGTAATTATTTCATAACATAGCAATTTTGTGGGTCCATATATTTTACATAACATAGCAATTTTGTGGGTCCATATATTTTTCACAGCTGTACCACTCGTTCGACTCATGTGAATGTGACGTGCGTGTGAGAGTGTTATTTTTCTACTAGATACTTTGCATAATTTGAACAGAGAAGTGATACACATACATACACTTATCCCGAAAATAACTACATCCCTATTACTATAGCTACAATGATTGCTACAATGATCACTATAGCTACAGTTAGAGATGTGTAATTATTTTCGGGATAAATATGTGTCTATCATTTTTTATTTCAACATCATTACTCAAATTATCTACCGAGACCCTACTCTAAATTAAGTATTATTAGCAAAACCTAAATGAATCTCATCATTTAAATTAAATCAACCTTTTTAAGTTTTAACTAAAACAAATCCACATGACTCAAATAAAAACTCTCATCATTGTCTTCATCAGCAACAAAAATACATAACCAAAATAGAACTTCTAATTAAAAATATGGACCTTGTCTATTTATAAACTGCCTTTTTTTTCTCATCTTAAAAAAGTACCAACAATGTTCATCAGAAAAATCAAATGTTTTTAGGAGACAAACTAAAGCCCCACAAAATGAACAATAGACTAAACAGTATTAACTCCGATTAAATTTGTAATATCAGTAAATATTTGAATACGGAGAAGATTAAATCATTGTGACAAGTTAGAAGCCTCTGCATCTATTTCAAAATCAGGATACATAATTCTTTGTACCTTTTTGTTCTCCTTGAATATACAAGATTTCTTCAAACTCCTACTATGGAGTTATATGTACCATATGCGGCGAAAAGAAATCCACACGACAATATGAAAACATCGAGAGCTCTTGGCCCGAAATTCAAAGATGAACCTAACAATGTTAAGTGAAATGAAGCTGGCAAAACAAAAGAGATTAGAGAGCATACAGTGCTGCCCACAAGTGATGCGAATGCACCAAATCCTGGTATGAATGATGCTATGGTTGCTAGTGCAACAATCAAGATTGCACGATTTATGTATATCACGAACTTTCCTAATATAGTTGTCGAATTGTTGTCATCAGAAATGCAGGGAAGCTTTTGAAATAATGAGCTCTTCTTCAACTTACCCTCGATAATCTCATGAATTGGGTGCACCATGATTGGAAATGTAAATATCAGTGCCACGCACAACCCCATCTGCCAGTAAATCAACATAAGTTTTAGTCCAGCAACAACATATGACTCAATGAACCACAGCACTGAAATTAGGATTAAGCTTAAAAGGTTAATTATAAAATATACTAAAATATCTCAGGCATCTCAACACTCAAAAAAGATTAATTAAAGAAACAAGAGCATTAGTATTCCGTGTTTTCCAATCTAAAATAAAGATAAATACTCCAAGCAGATAATTATACTTGAAGGGAAAAGAAATCCAAGTTCCAATAGTATGTGTAGAGATAACAATTATGTAATGGGAAAAAATGATACAGGTGGGCACGGCATTTATGAATCGTATTTCAATTTTCACATGCAAGGAACTCATCTAATTCCAGAAGTCATCATATTGATTTACCCCCCCCTCCACAGTGGGAACAATTGTCCAATGTCAGTGTTTGGGAACAAGCACTACGAACTTTGGATTAGATATATTATGTGTTCCCAAAGATATTTGATATCAGAAATTTTACAATAATACAAAATTTTTAACCATGTCTATAAATCAAAAAGCATAGATTTTTTTCATTTTGTGAACATTCAGCATCAAAGTATCTATCTCCCTACAAAATTTTAGGATTCCTTCTTTAAGTTGTTGAAGAAACCAAGTCAGATAAGAACAGAGAAGTGCAATGAGTAACTTGTAAAGATCAGAAACCAACATAGGAAATTACCTGAACTGCAATGGAAGACCAATTTTGGGTAAGGTTCAGAGTAACAATATCCTTTGTCTCATCACCATAAGCCATGTAACCGAAAAAGCCAAACATAACATACACAAGAGTTATCCCGGTAAAAGCCTGAGCAAGCAACTTAGAAAATCTTCCTCTTTCTCTCATCGATGCCTCTAATGCCAAAGTCATACCAAATCCTTCAAAACAGAACACTGCCATTCCTCCGGCAAATGGCAATCCTCCGATATTAGAAGTCACTGCTTTCCTTTCACTAAAGGAAAATTCACCCCCGAAAATCTTTTGTACATCTTCTTTAACAACAAGTGACATGGCTAAAACATTGCAAATATCGGCAAAAATGCTGAATAGTGCTAAAGATGAGAGAGTATTAATCCAAGATAAGGCAATTTGAATGGGAACTACTAAGAATATGAATGAAGAGTAAGAGAGATTCGTATAGGATTTGAATATTGAAGAGAGGTTTTGGCCAATGAACACTAAATATGCAACCGATCCTCCACATTGTGAAATGAAAATGAGAAACTCTGTCAGAAAGCGACCTGCTTTTCCCATACACTTATAGCCTAAATCTCCATATGTTTTTGTTTCGGTTGATGATGTTTCTTCAGATACTAACTTGTCTCTACATTGAATCTGAGGAGTAAAAACAAGTAATCTACAAATTGGCTTTTCAATTGAAAAAACAGTGAGAAAAAATGGAAATACTTATAATGTTTTATTTAGAAAGCATAGTAGTTATAAAAGTGTTCAGTAAATTTGACATGACACCTCAATCTCAATTCTCAAACAAACCTTTAAAACACAAATTCCAAAATTTCGTTCAATTCATTTCTGAATTTAGAAAAACAAACAAACCCAATATCCCTAATCTCTTCAGCAATCAAACCACGTTCTTAAGTCCTCTAGTGATCAAAATGAATCAAAGAAAAGCATAAAACAAACAAAAACTGCATATGGGTTCGTGAATTAAACCTCTGAAAAAAAAAAGAAACAAAAAGAACAAGAGACTAGTGAGTACTGACAAGAAGGAGCATGCAGTAATACGTGGAGACTCCAGCAATGACGACGCCAAGAGATCCAGCAAGCCAACCGGCAATACGAAAAGCAAAAGGCAGTCCCAAAACGCCGGTCCCAACTATGGACACAATGATGTTCCCCAGCGTTTGAGCAGCTGATGCTGTTCCTGTTCCTGTTCCTGATGATGATGATGATCGTGGCAGTAAAGGGATTTCATTTTCTTCCATCTTTTGATTGTCGCCACCTTCTTCTTGTCGTTCCATTAATCCGTTAGCTGCTGAAGTACAGTTGTTATTTGATATTTTGAGGAAGTGTTTTGTTTGATAATGGAGCGGTGGCACATGGAGTGTCGGAAGTGTCTTGATGTGATGCCTCTTGGATCATCCAGCCGAGGCGGCTCCGTATAAATTAGTTTATAACGTATAAAATAAATATTAGAATATGAATTAATGTCAAAAATTATAAAATTATAATTTTATATTAATATTAACGTTAAAGTAAGTGTGTGATAAAATGTTGAAATACCAACAATAACACTATAATGATACTCTACCAAAATGTATGGTTGGATTCTTAAAATTTAGATCCAATTAGAATCATTTTTTAATATATATATTGTCAGAGACAAAGATGAGGAGAGGCTTTTTTTTTCAAAAAAAGAGAGAAAAAATGAGGAGAAAAATTAACATCCATGAAATCATGAGAACCAAGTAATATCCTCATCTATTTAAATTTTAATTATTTATTTTTAAAAATTTCAACAAATATGTTTAAATTAAAATTTATAATTTTATATAGATAATTAAAAATTTATTTTATAGTAAAAGGGCTTAAACTATACATATAGCCACTTTATCATAAAGAAATCTTCATTTTATTTAGCTATTGATCAAAAAAAAAAAATATAGGAAAACATTAATTTCAATCTCTATATAATTTTTTAATAAATTTCTGTAATAGATATCATTACTTTTCTTTTTGGATATGTATGTTTTATTTTTAGAAAACGTAATAGTTTAATGAATATGTTTTTTATATGATTTAATTTTATTTTAAGGAAAAAAATATCTTATTTTCGAGATTCCTATAATCCTATCCCCTCTGTTGAATTGAAATTTGACATAGATGAATAAGGAAAGCTCTCCATTTTTTTTTGAAAGTATGAGAGTATCATTTTTCTCAACTTTTATATAGAAATATAGATTTTTCACAAATCTACAAATCGAGTTTGGGTTAATGAACTTCTCCCCAACAAATAAAAAAGGTACAAAATTTGATATTAAAAGATTAGGATACAAGGACCACAAATTTGATGTTACAAAATTGTTATATATATTCAGATTTTGCATTTACTTTATTCCATTGACAAATTCTGCAAAATTCATCTTAATTTCCCACAAATTCTGTAAGCTCCGTAAAAGATTTTGTTCATAGCAGTCAAAGATGAGAGAAGATGATAGAAACAGCAGCAGCCAGTGAAAGGATCAAAGATATAAAACATTGTACATAAGCATGCCAGAAATTGCAATTACAGTCAAGTTTGGATGATCAGGTCACCATTGCCGAACAATTTACAAGGTTCACTGAACCAATGTACACAAAAGTTAAAAACCTCTAGCTCTAGCGAAAAAATTTGAGAACTTCAACACGAGAACTGAAACCTTTAAATTCTAATACAAAATGAAAAATATATCATAACAAGATCCGATAAAGAACCTGTTTTGCTGTCATGATTTGCAGCCATCTTTGTATATTTACAGAAGGTAAATGATTGAATAATACAGTGTTCAAGTACCTGTATGTCGACAGCAAAGAGGGTTTTCTTCACAACATAGTCAAAGTTTCTCCTGCATAGTTATTTATAAGGAAACAAAACAACATGGCTGGCAAACACATTCAATAGCATGCATCAGCTTTCTCCGAGGGCCAACTGCATCTGCACCCATATCCTTGAGCTTCTGCATGGTTAGATTCACCAACTGAAATTTATTGATACTCTTTCCCTGGAAAAGCCGAATGAACTGTCCCAGTCCCAATGATGCTAGCCACCGGCTCAAACCACCAGCTTTTCGAAGTTTCCTCTCGAGATTTATCGCCCTCAGCCTTTGATTTAGCAACATGCTCCTATCAAGTGAACCACTGATACCATGCAAAGATCTTGGCCGCCTAATGACTTTTGATGTGTCTAATACCTCAACTATATCATGCAGTTTTGTAACATGGGCTCTACCTACTTTTTCTGGCTCCATCATATAATCTATAATCGGTGGCCTGGCTATGGTTGCAATGTACTGACGAGGAGTTCTCTTAGCAATCTGGAAACCTCTTTTAGGAGCCAATGATGTGGACTTTTCTTGTTCAGCAACTGAAACTTTCTTGGAATGTGCCTCATTTGAATGCTGTGGTTGTTTGTCAAGTGGTTTTGTGAGCATGGCCTGCGGTTGACTGGGTTCCAAATTTGGCATTGTGGACATTTTAGCGGAAGGCAGAGGAGGAATCAGAATGGTAACTTTCTGTTTTTTAACTATAACCCAACTTTCATCTTCATTCCACTCAGTATTGGAGTTGTTTTCTGGCACTGCCTTCAACGGTCCTCGCTTTGGTTTGGCCATTAGTTGCAGACCAGCTTGTTACACATTGAGCAACAGGCACAAAACATTAAACATTACAAATGAAATGCATCTTGATCAAAAGCAAAATTCAGGGGAAAAAAATAGAATTTATAACCTAATACGAAGACATTTCTCTTCAACTAATCAGCAATTTCATATGCATACATTGCATGATTTCTTTTCGACGAAACAGAAATTTCATATGCATACATGTCATGATTTCTTTTCGACTAAACAGCAATTTCATATGCATACATGTCATGTCAACATAAAGAAGTTCCATATCAATGAATCCTACCAAGTGGTTTAAGAATCCTACTTGTTGCTATGTAAGATTCAGTCCTGCAACCTACTCCAGCTCCATTCCAATGATTTTCGCTTGACTCAAGCCCTGAGGACCCAAAAAAAAAAAACAGGATTAGGCATTTTAGAACGTTGAAGACTAGTTTCAGATGAATTACATTTCTAATTCCACTCAACTTCCAAACAAATTTAAACACTTTCACATTCAAGATCATTCTCAGTTGTAATTTAAAAAATTAACGGTTAATTACAGAGGCAGCTACTCGTTTCATGGCCATCTCTCAATTGTAATTTGATTCTCTCTCAGACACCCCTTTTAAGATTTAACTGGACAGACTTGTTGCTTGGCCTTTTAAGAAGCAGCGACGAAGAAGTAGTGACGATGAAGAAGAAGCAGCGACGACGACGAAGAAGCAGCGACGACGGCGTTGGAGCAGTGACGACCTTGTCAGTTACGGAACTTAGGGTTTTCAAATCAATTTTTCAATTTTTCAACTGTGCATCGTGGCTGTCAGTTAGTGAACTTAGGATTTCAACGAGATTTGAAGTCGGTCCACAAAGAAGATGACATTTGAGAATGTATATATTTTTAGGGTTTCAATTTTCTTATTTATTAAGAGATGGAAGAAATTTGGTTTGACAGGGAATAAATGATTTATCAAATTTTTAAGTATTTCAATTTTTCGTTTGGGTTATAATCAAATCATTTTAATTGTTGTTTTTGTAATATGACATTAAAGAAGAATGGGCCAAATGCTACTCTCCTTGAATATGAGGCTTTGATTTAAAAGTGGTTTTAAGTTCAAATCCAAATCAAAGTATTATTATTATTATTTTTTTTTTTGGTGATAGATAAAATTTATATCATAAATCAGTCATAAAATTTGCAATAGAACAAATTTCTATTATAAATTTATAATAGATAAAATTTATATTATAAAACTGTCACATATTATGAATGATGGATAAATAAATATATTTTGAATTGTTGATGTTTTTATTATGTTGATATTATGATATTAATTTTTTAAAATTATTTTCAGATCGAGGCACTAGTTTCAGATGAATTAAATCCTTAATTTTATAATAAGTTAAGAGGATATGAAGAATGATAGACTCATGTAAGAAAAAAAACCTCATTTATAATAAGTTAATTATATAAAAGTCCTTAATTTTTTTAGAAATTTTTGAAAAACCATTAACATCGAAAACTAATCAATTAAATCCTCATTCATGTCTTGTTTTTTTTTTCAAGTCTCCCATGTCATGGCTAGATCTTTTTTCCCACTCCAAATAAAATAATCTCACTTTCAAAATTAAATCTTTAACCTCTTACTTTCTCTAGTAAGAGTATAGATGATAATCGATTAAGGACGAGTAGGAATTTTCTAATTTTGATATCGTCTCGATTATGAATTTAAGTCAAAAAATTATCATGAATCTTGATCATTATTTGGAATTTTTATTCAAAAAATTAGGATTCAAAATACAAATCATCTCAAATTTCGACTCGATTTTTTAGGCGTGACTTGGTGATGTAGGGTTTATGGTCTCACCTTTCAGGTCATGAGTTCGAATACAGAGAGTGTGTTTCTTATAAGAGTCTTGAGCAGCCGGGAGTTTTACCTGCTCCGTTTAAACCCGAAATAAGTGATTTAACGGTGATGTTTCCAACGATTTAATATTTTTTTTATCAAACCGTATAAAATTATATATTCTGATCGAGATTCAATTTTTTCTACCACCTTTTAAGTAAGAGGACATATCAATTGGACTATCCTTAGTAGATAACCGTTAGAATTAACTTAATAAAAAGGTTGATTCCACTTTTATTGTAGTTTTGATTTGGGTTGTCTTGTATATATTGTCTTATATTGATATGTACAAATATAATATGGCAAGTTCAATATTGAAAGTATGTTTTTATCTTGATATGTACACATACACGTATGTTTGTTTTACTAATTACCCTTCATACGTCTCTTTCTGTTTATGTTTAGGTTGTATTAGTCATAAATTATCATCATTAAAAAAAAGTTATTTATAATTCTTAAATACTTGATAATAAATTTCAAGTTAAAATTGTTGACGGCTGGTTTTCGTCTCAGGGACAATAGTGGAATATTGTTCCCGAGATTCAAAATTCTTTCAGCATTGAATTTGTTTGGTTATGAGGGAACCAAAAGCAAACTTCGGTAGAGAGAGAAGAGCATGCAGATTAACACAAAAAGTTAACGTGGTTCGGCGGATCGAGTCCAACCTACGTCAACGGGCATAAAATAGATGGTGTTTTACTATTATAATACGCTCGGGCTGACCTGTTTGTGGTCGGTCTGAGTGGAACCGAGCTGTTTTACAAAGAGAATTATATAACTCTCTCAATCTCACTCCTTTTTTGTGTCTCCGTCTCTCTCTCTCTCTCTCTCTCTCTCTCTCTATCCCTCCCTATTTTTTTTTTCCTCCCTCTAAAAAAGACTTCTTATTATATATATATTAAGTTTGAGGCGACAAAGATGAGGCGGCTGCTGTTCCCCATTATGCATAGTCTTCCACGTGAACTTGCTTCATTTATTAAGCTCCCTGCCCCAGACTTGCTCTGTCGAAAGTGAAATTGCTCTATGACATCCCATCACATCAATATAACTCTTCACTGCCACATGCATTTAATAACGATGACAGCCTGGTGGGTGCTTCCGGGAAGTGACATGTGTAAAGAGAAATTATAATCTCGAGACTTTTGTCGGTTGCTAAGTGGTCGGCCTAATCATCTGCCAAACCATTCGAACCATTATTGTCCTGCCTTGAACTGTCTGAGCCCTTCAACTTACTAGGAATGGAGCAGAGTAGACCCGAACCGAGCCGACGAGCTAATGTGGTCGGTTTATGGAAAGCTGCGTCGAAGCACATGCTATGGTCGGTCTAAACTGGGGGACTGTGTCTGGGCTTCTGCCGAGCCAATAAGTTTTTAACAATTTCTAAATACCAGTTAAGGAAAATTCCACCCATGCCCCTGGCTCACACTGTTTGATTTATATGCTGATTTCTATCACCAACAAAAATATAAGTCAATTATAGCCCTTAAAATGGTGAAACTATTTGTACTCTAAAAATGACTTTAAACACTATAATTTTAATAAAATTTTATATTACTAAACTACCCATAATATATTTTATCATTTTAGACAACTTGATTTAACAAATAAACTTTTTTTACTTGTGACACGTATCAAAAATATAATAATCTTTCTCTAAATCTCATTTGTTTCACTCTATACATCAAATCATATAATACTCGAAAAGGCGAATTGTAAAGCCTCGTTTCCACTTCATCTTTGCTTTTGATGCTATGTACTAAATTTACTGATACATTTTCTTACGGTTCCTGGAAGATTGCAAACTCAAGTGGTAATGTTTTGATGGTTGCAAGTAGTTATCAAGATCACTGAAATTATCATGATAACTTTGGAGGCTGAGCTAAATAATATACGAATAACCGAAGATTTAGGATGACTTTCAGGTCATGGTTCGATTTTTTTTTTTTTTTTTTAAAAAAAATCGTTGGAAACCCACCTCAATATGAGATTATAAATCATACATCACCAAGTCATGCCCCTTAGGAACCATGAGTTCGAATACAGAAAGTGCGTTTTTATAAGAGTCTGAGACATATGGGTTTTATTGTTCTACTTAAATCCGAAATAGGTGGTTTAACGAAGGAATTTCCAAATATTGAATGCAACCCACAAAAATGCTTCCATTGTTGACGCCGATGTTGAAGTTCATAGGGCAAATAAAAAGAAAAGAAAAGCAGTAACATCCAACCAATCTACTAATCCACTGAACATATAATAGTGAAATCATTTTTATTTTTCTATGAAAGTTAGTAATTAATATTTAGTTAAATGAGTGTATAGTAAAACAAAGAATTTAAATTAGGGGTTATTTTGGTATTTGGAAGTGTACAAAGTAAAATTTGATTTTTGTTTTTAATTTTTTTTTTTATTAAATGAGTGTATAAGTAAAAGAGTGTTCTGAACATATTTTAGAATGTAAATAATCTCATTTGCCTTAAAAATAAACTAATTTTTACATCAATTGATAATCATTAGATTATTGGAAAAAATTTTAATGGAGTATTTTTTTTCCTCTCTCCATGTGGACCCCATATTTTCAATATTTCATATTTAAACTAAATTTGTATTCTCTTCTCATATTGGTCTATTTCTTTTTGTCCGCTACGTTTTAAGTTTAAAAAATCAATTTTAATTTTGTAGGAAAAGTCGTGAAGGCTTATTTCTCATTGAAACTGTATATCTATCACCTTATTAGACGTTTCAATTAATCTAATTTAATCCCATGAATAAATGTAATCAAATTTCATTGTTACAATACAAATCAATTTCATGCACCTACGTTTTGAGTTAAGATAGCACTTATATTTTATCTATTGGATTAATGACTCTCAAGAACATAATTTTTTGAATTTGCAATACTCTTAAGTTTTAACTACAAAAGAAAATAGTTTCAAGATTAGTGTTTTTATTTATTTTCACCCATGTTTCATATTTATTTTTCTAAAACTCCAAAAATCAAATACTCTAAAAATAAAAATAATTTCTATCTCATCAGTTGTACTCCAGAAATCAGACTGCGTAAGACTCGATGGGTGAGGAATCTTGAGGGGAAAATATTAAATTTGATTTAATAATTAAAAGTAATTTTTATTTTTAAAGAGACGCATTTGGAAAATAGAATACAAGTTTTAATGTGAGAGAGATGAAGAGGTGGGGGCCTAAAAAGAGAAAAAAAAAATTAAATAATCTTGAACATTAATATTATTAAATCTCAATTATTGATTCTCTAATGATTTAATGGCTATAAATTAATGTAATTTTAAGTGGCTGTTGATCAATAAATAAATAACTTAATAAAGAGGTATGAGATAATAAGAACACTAGAAAACACGCTTATCCAAAACAAACAAACAAACAAACAAACAAAATTCCATAAGAAACAAACAAACAAAATTCCACTTTCTCTGAAAGAAAATTCCCAGATCCTAAATCCACTTGTCTCTCTTAATAAATGGTAATTGCTTTTTATTATTTTCAGCTATGTTTCATGTTATTAATTTGATGGGGATTCATTAATTTATTACAAATTTGATTCAAGTTTGTTGCACGTATTAAATTTTGCTTAGAACTTACTATTACGTTCGATATTGATATTGAGTTCTGAGAGAGGTTTAATTATGAGTTCGAACCTATCTTGTGTTGCATGGGTGATAAACGTATTTGAGTTTCTATTTATGCAATAGTTACAATGTTAAATGAGTTGGGATTTCAATTTTAGTTGGAGTTTTCAAGTTTTTGAGTAAATGATTTTTGAGTTTTGTGTTATATATTTGTGTTGGCGTTTGTGAGTTGTGACCTTACATGCATGTATATCTGCTAATTGCTAATTCATATGGGAATTGGTGGAAATTTTTATCAGTTTAGGCTTTAGGTTTTCACAAGATTTATGGTTTCAATTTGGAGGCCAATGTGGTTTGTTTACTTTGGTTGAAATAACAGATTTGTGTCGTAATGGTACTTAAATTTTTGAGTTAAAAGTTTTTATGTTAGGGTTTCTGTGATTAGAGTTTTCAAGTTTTTAAGTTGGTATTTATAGCCTTACATGTATGTATGTTAGCGGTTCCTATTGACGGGAATTTTTGTCAGTTTAAATAATGGTCTCATAAAGATTTTTGTTAGCTTTTAAATGATGGTATCAGAAAGATATTTTAAATCAATGTGTTTGTATTGTGGTTTTGCTGAAATGACAGATTTGATTGGTATTTGATGAATGTTATGAGAAGATGAAGTTTGGAGAGACATTTACGGAGTATTTGCATGGAGATCAGGAGAGGTTTTTGGATAAATGCTCTCACGTTGAGTATAAGAGACTCAAGAAGGTCTTAAAGAGCTGTAGGACTTGTAAAGGATTAGTACATGATTCTGCTTGTGAAACTGAGCAACAAGGGGGCGAGGGAAATTATCACATCTCAGAGTCGTCTCAATTATGTCAATGCCAGTCTTCATGCCAATGTAAGTTCTTATTTTGGTTACATTTTCATTCTTAGTGAATTATACTTAATTGGTTAGATACTAATACAGATATAATGTGAAAGATACAATGTCTCAGAATTGTGATATCAATTATATATAGTTTCAGCTGAGAAAGAAATTTGAGAGAGCAGTATAATTGGGTTAAAGTTTAATTTATCTCCCTTTGGCATAGTAATTGCTTTAATCTTACTGGTAATTTAAAATTTATATTTTCATGTAGTATTAATCATGAATCCTTTGTGATTTTGAAGTGTGTGATCATATGTTCTTCTCTGAGCTGATGAAGGAAGCATCAGATATAGCTGGATGCTTTAGTTCTAGGGCTAGACATCTCCTCCATCTTCATGTTGCTAATGGAATGCAAAGGTACATGTTGCGCGTACGTCAATGTTTCAAAAATGATCAGCAAGCCATGATAGAAGAAGGAAGGATGTTGATTGAATACGTCACAATGAATGCAATTGCTATACGCAAAATTCTAAAGAAATATGATAAAGTATGCAACTTTTGGTCCATTTTTTTTTATCTGTCATTGCTGATTCAGTTCACATTATCTTTGTAATGCTGATGACATCTGCATTCTACATTTAATAGGTGCATAAATCTGTGAATGGGAAGAATTTTAAATCCAAGATGAGGACTGAACACATAGAGCTTTTGCAATCACCTTGGCTGATAGAATTGGGAGCTTTTTATTTGAATTTCAATGGATTAGATTGTGGAGAATCCATTGAATTTTCTGGTCATTTTTCCTTTTATTTCAATGCTTCACAACCTGTGATGACGCTTACACTTCCAAGTTCTATAAAGCTAGAATATGATCTGAATTGTGCAATTTGCTTGGTAAGATGAGATGAGATCTCATTCCATTAAATTCCAAGGTGATGAAATGATAGGATTTATTATATAGTTTTTTTACTAGTTTTGTTTTTTATTATGAACTGACAGGATATTGTTTTTAATCCGTACGCTTTGAGCTGTGGTCATCTCTTTTGCAAGTTTTGCGCTTGCTCAGCTGCTTCAGTTATGATGTTTGAAGGCCTTAAATCTGCCAGTTCTGATTCAAAATGTCCAGTCTGCAGAGAGGTTTGTGTTTAGCATTATAACAATCTGTGGAGTTTAAATTTTAACGTGGACATAAACACTGGTAAATATTTTGCTAAACAGGTGCAAGTCCGGCACAAAATAGTAGTGGATAATATATAACATGATGCTCAACCTCCTCTTCCTGTGAATGTTTGTCACAACTATTTCCAGAGTTTATATCACCTAAAACTAGAAGGTCCGTCTGGTGATTATGATATATAAAGAAACTCAAAAATTCTTTCAGTGTCTAGACTTCAGAAATTCTACAAGATATATTCAACTCCGTGATCCTCCTAATAATTACAGTTCACTTTGAAAAGCCTCCTTTTTGGTTAGAATGAAATGAAAACTTTGCTTAAATTACTTTGAAGTCAATTTTCCCACTTCTATCGCTTTCCGATATTGACATCGATCAATTGTTTGCTGGTTTCGCCTGTATAAAGTATAAAACTTGTGTGGCTATTACATTGGCTTCTCTATCATGTCTGTAGTTGTTCAAGGATATGAAGTAGCAAATGATTCTATTCTGATTTCTGATGCCAGAGGACATGGTGCATCAGGGGCACATCTGCAGGCATGCCCTGCAACTGCCATTTCTTGCAGTTCATCATTATTATATTTACATTAAGTTGTATTCTGTAGCTATTGCCAAAATTTCTTATACGCCCTCTTATTCTTTTGTTCTGCCTTCCATTTGTAGAGTCCTTGTCTGGTAATAACTTGTTTTACCGATTTTATTCACATGGTTTACTTATTCTGTCATACACTTGAAGTAACAAAGTTGCTATGGTTCATAATGGCCAGCTTGTTTTATTCTTTTTGGTCGATGATTAAGATGTTTTTCTCTTAATGTCAGAAGAATTAAGGTTTAATAAGTTTGACTCTCAGAATAGATTTTCTCTATTGCTTGTTCTTTGTCTTGCTTGGCAAGGTTGCGTTGTTCTTCCTTAGCTGTGCCAGTTTTCTTCAAACTAGTAGACACACATTAAGATTATGTTAGTTTCCTCTACCAATAAACAGACCAATGTCTCAAAACTTGGTCGGTATAATCAAACATGATTTTCTGCTTGTGCTCGCAAGTATTTTTTTTTTTTTTTTTTATCTTTGGATAATGTTAGATTATCTGCCATTTACCTGATTTTAAGTTACTGTCCTATAAATATTCAGGCTGGAGTATTCGAGAAGGCAGTCCGCATGCTTGAACTAGACTTATTAGTTAAAAAAAGGTAAAGAGACCGGAAACTCTCCTTCATTCTATTGAGAAAAATCACACATTTCTGATTAGTGAAAATTTTCCAGGTTCAAAGAGTATTACAAGGAACGATTGATCGCGGAACGGGCTGAGATGGTGAAGCAATCTAAGGTGTACTGGGATTTACAAACCAAATATGCAATTGGGTATTATTGACTTTCAGGTACCTTGTTTGGGAACAAGATTCCATTTGCTTCAATTTCCAGCACCGGCTATTGTGGTTTCATTAGTTTGGTTGGCACAAATTAAGCATCTATTGTTTTTTAGGATATCATGTCATGGGATATTTCGAGTTCAAATCATAAGATACTGAAGATTTTCAACCTCATTTTATTTTATTGTGTGTGTGTTTTTGCATTGCACGCAAATAGTCAAGATTTTGAACCTGTTATGTATAATATGTATTGTGTTTATTTTCGACTTCATATAAGCATGGCCAAAAGCCCACGCCCCGGCCGGTCTTAAAAAACCCTAGCCAATCAAAAATAAATAAATAAATAAAATAATTAAAAATTTAATAGATTTTTAACTTGTCTTTGGGGAATTGGTATTATATTTTTATTAATATATTATAATATAAGATTTTGATTATTAATCATATGCTCAAATGACTATACTCGAATGATTTAATTGGTTATTTGAACAATAATTCCTCTTAAAGGAAGGACGAAAAACAAAAAAAATACACCGTTTCCAAGCATGCACATGGTAGAAGATTTACTTTTAAATTATTTTGTTTAATTTTTTCTTGTTTTCCTGTGTTAATTTTTGAAGAAAAGATTCGGAGGTGGGTGGGTGGGTCGAAATTTGGCATCACGCGTGCGTCACGTGTACATAGTTTGGTACTTTTATCCGAGAATTATCTGATCTCCTCTATCTATTAAAAGAAATTCCAAAAAGGGAAAAAAAAATACTACCATAAAGAGGACTAATAACATCCGGGGTCTCCAATTCTTACGTTCTCTCATAAAATGACATAGTTGTCCATTTGTATCAAATAGATTCTAATTCCTTTTCAAATGTCCATATTATCCTCATAATATTGAAAATGTCTCTTGACCACAATGTAAAAGTGTATTTAACTCTCTCAAACCTTTCTAATATATTCATCAATTGGATAATAAGATAGAGTGGAAAGTAATTTTAAAAATTATCAAATCCATTTGAATGGTGGTAGCCTGATAAGGGTGAGCAAAATCAATTTTGAGTCATATTTTGAGTGGAACCATAACCTACTCAAAAAATTGATTTCTAACATTTTAAAACTAGAACCTATCTTATTTATCGATTCCAATCCGGTTCCGAGTTATTATATTTTCCATATTTTCAATATATTTTTTGTTTCATTAAAAAAAAAAATTTGATAATTGATTTTGTTGTATTTATTCAATATATGTATAATTTGAAATTTGGGTGGGGTAAATATACATTATTCAAGTAAGATACTTGAAATTTCCTTAAATTTTTTAACAAAAAATAAAATTTTGATTTTATAATTTGGAAACCAGTTCCAAAATTCATTTACGATTCTCACTATACTATAACCAAAATCGGACCGAAAAATATTGGTTCCTAATATTTTGAAACCGGAATTGACCATAAAGGAATCAGTTTAGAAATCTGAAAATCGGTCTGGTTCCTTACGGTTTTGAAACTGGAATCGACCCTAAAGGAATCGGTTTCGATTCCGAAATCAGAAAATTGGTCTGGTTCCTTATAGTTCCGAATAGAACCGGAACCGATGCTCACCTCTATTCAGTGGAATAAAAAATATTGAGATATTACAAAAGAAATCTAGTATGATAAATTTAAATAGAAGTAATCGATCTATTTCATATAATAATAATAAAATGAATTTCAATCATTTAAAATTTAAATAGAAGCAAGCAATAGATCTATTTGATATAATAAAAAAACTACGATTTGCGTTTAAATTTCAAAATATTAGGGACCCAAATGTTATTATTGAAACGATCATTTATCATTTCAGTCACTGTGACATGAGCACTTTCCAACATTCAGAGAAACTCAACAATGGCGTCATCTTTCTGGTTCTCTCGTCTACGATCATCTTCAAAATCCATTATCAGCAATCTCCGCGCTTCAAAATTCAACACTCAGAATACAAGTACAAGAACTCTTATCACATCATCCAGCAAGAGCAGCAAATGGAATGGAACCCCGTTTCAGCTATTTTCAGTATCTCTTCTTCCTTTAACTCTCGCTGTCTCTGCTGTGCCCCTTTTCATTCAATCGCAGACGCACCCGTCTCTCTGTGAATCCTCTGCTCTTGATACTGGGTAACTCTCTCTCTTTCGTTTTAGTTGATTTTATGGATACATGTTTAGGATTGTGGCGCTGTCGCTTTTAATTCATAACTGCTGCTGAATAAAATCACTACCTGTTGAGTATAATCGAATATGTCTGTAATAAAATATCAGCTGAGTGTTTTTGAGCTTTCAAAATTAAACAGAAGCACAACAGTTACAAATATACTCTTCACATATGTTGGTAAACATCAGGCTTAGCTGCCAAGTAAAAGTGAATGTTTATTAAACACTTTAGACGTGCTTTCAAAAAGTATGCAGTGGCATAGCCGGTCAAAGTTTGATTTTTACAAAAAATAAAAATAAAAATAGATACCCTTTATTTCAGCGGGGCAAATCATAATTTTCTCATTATCAAACTAGATTTTTCATTAATTTATAGGATATATTTTTACAAATGTCGCCCCCACTCCCATCTAAGTAGCTCCGCCAATGAGAGTATGACAGTTACAAGCATACAATTTGTGTATTATGTTATAGATTTTGTTTCTGTATATTTTTTTATTTTGTGTAAAGGGGTGTGAACATTGGTGGTAAAGGAAGCACGGAGTATGTGGTGAAGGGGTTACACAAGGAAGTTCCACAGGAGCTTGTTAATGAACTCAAGGCCATTTGTCAAGTACTGTCTTATATCTATCTCAGTTTGAATATTTTGATGTTTCACTTTTTGAGGAAATGTTCCGAAGAAATTTGTATTGATATGATTATCTCTTAGTTTGCATAAAGTCACAGGTCTGATCAGACTACTTGATCAATAAGCTAATTGTATATTTGTATACTGCATGTATGATTATCAGTCTAACGTTCGATGTTATCATTTTATATTTATATTACCATTTACCATTCATTTCTGTATCAGTATGACTTTAGTTTTACTAGTTGCATGTTCTACTTTGACATTTAATGTTACTAGTTAGTTGGTTCTTTCCATTATCAACAAGGAGTCCATGTTTTTGAAATATAAAATTATTTCATCTGAATTGGTGTAGGATAATATGACAATGGATTATGAAGAGAGGTACATCCATGGAAAACCACAAAACAGCTTTCACAAAGCAGTTAATATCCCCGATATCGTTGTTTTCCCCAGGTGCGGTTGCTTCTTCAATCATCTCCTTGTGTACTGTATCTTTTATACATTTTTCTCTTAGATATCACATCTGTATCATTTTTCTTTTTAAGTTTATATTTTGTAGTGGCAGAAATACAGACTTCATAAGACTTTATTATTGACGTTGCACATATAAAAGATTAGGTTAGCCATGTTTATTACAATGACTATTCATTTTAGAGTCTGAACTGATTGCCCTTTTCTTGAAAATATCCATGATAGAGTCGAATTTGTTTTTTCTTTTCTGGAGATATAAGTCTCCTTTGTGCAACATTTGAGTTTAAGTGAGTAATAGTTTTCTCATGGATGCTTGCATGTGATATAACATACGTATAAGAGAACCAAAATGATTTATTTTAAGAGAGAGCTTCAAATGTTGCTAGCAGTCTATCTTGCAAATTTCTCTTTATGTTTCATAGTTTTCTTTGCAATCCTTATAATTTCTACATGCAGGTCTGAAGAGGAAGTTTCCAACATTGTCAAGTGTTGTGATAAACATAAGGTCTGAGTTCTTTCTTTTCTGGAGATTAGTTAAAGATGAAGATGCTATTCCATTTCTTTTATTTTGATATACAGATTTTCTAAAGTTTTGCTTCCTCTTTGAATTGGATCCTGCTCATCATAAACACTTTAGTGCGTCTATATCAAATGATTCTCTATCTAAATCTAAATATTTGATCCTCATTTTTCAATGTGATTTATTTATTTTTATTTTAGTTTATCATGGAATGATGAAAAATGAAAATTATTGCTTTCGTTTAGCAAGTGCTTATTCCGTTTACATTGTGATCAGGTCCCTATAGTACCATATGGCGGGGCTACGTCAATTGAGGGTCACACCTTATCTCCTAATGGAGGTGTTTGCATTGACATGTCATTGATGAAAGTATGGATCAATCTCTTTTTTGTATACAGTGTTACATAAACTTTGATTCATCTAATTGAGAAATTCTATATACAATCAACTCAAGAATGATGCAAGTTCTATATCTTCTTGTAATCCATAAAATAACTTGCACACTAAATGAAATTGGTCAATATCTTCTTTGTATCTGCCTTGTTTGCAGCAAGCATGCAGGTCACATGCCTTCCCTTACAAAATATCGTTGGGGTGGAAAAGTTCATAATTTTCGTAAAATACAACTTCTGTTGTATGTGAGTTAAACATTGCGCTTGGTTGTGGGATTTCTTAGATTTAATGTACCTTATGCAGTTAAAAATTGATTTTTTGTAGCCATAACTTTTTTCTCCCTGACGTGACATTATCTCTTAGGAATAACCTCTTCAATTTTGGGAATTTGGTTGTCTTTTATAGTTGCATATTGTAACTGTAAAATTCAGTTCCTTCTGTTTCTTGTACTTGCTCAGCTTATTTGGCTCAAAGAGTATAAGCTGTCCAGAGAAATTAATATCTACCATCCGAAGAAGTTTTACCAAAATTGCTTCCTTCAATTTAGTAATTTACTAATCTCTATACTTTTGTATCATCTAGTAATTTACTTATGGCTTCTCAATTAATTAATGTATGGACATTTCTGTACTTTATATTTCATTTGTGCCCAAATATTTGCTATTGGTACAATATCTACAGACTCAAATTTCTAAGTCTCTTGTGAATACAGTTATTTTGGCTGCAGAAATTGTTCATTTCTCTTATCTTATGAATGTGTCAATGTACAAATGTATTCTAGAAAATCTTTTGGCCATTTATTTTATGTAGGGCTTATGTTGGGTTCTTTTCACATTGTAGAGTGTCAAAGCATTACATATTGAGGACATGGATGTGGTTGTTGAGCCTGGGATTGGATGGATGGAGCTTAATGAATTCTTGGAGCCATATGGGCTATTCTTTCCTCTTGATCCTGGTCTGATTACTATCATTGTAATTTTTGTTTGTAATGTTATTAAGGATGATGTTTTTGGATGCCTTAGTCTCAGTTAATGTTATTGTTCTTTCATTCCCTCCATCCCCTCCTCACCAAGAAAAAAGAAAGAAAGTAAAAATATTATTGATATCTAGAAGGAACACTGTTTAAAATGTTTCAGGATGTAAACAATTTCCAATATGCCTCATAATGTTGTACTGAGTTGCCACATTTTCACTTGAATGCACTTAAAAGTTCAAATTTACTGCCATGTTCTGATACATTCTGTTACATCTTGACATGCAGGGCCAGGTGCAACCATTGGGGGAATGTGTGCTACTCGCTGCTCTGGTTCCTTAGCTGTGAGGTAGTTTCTCTTCCACTTTATCTATAATATCTTATTTATTGCTGACAATATTTACATATGAGATTGCTGCTATCCATTTGTAAAGAGAAAGAATTAGAAGTTTGACCTTAGAATTATTCATGGCTCGGTCTTGAATCTTCTTAAGTTTAGCTTTAGATTCATACTTCGCTCCCGATCCTTCAGCTATTCTTTCTATGTTTTTTTTAATATTTTCCATGTTTTATCTAGATAATGAATTGTGCTGAACTGAATTCAGTTATTCTCAATTTACAAATTTATTTGTTTGAACTATTGAATAATTACTTGTTCTGGTTTCTGGGAACTATTTGAATGGTCTGATTTGCTATTGGATTTATTGATTTTGCTTTTAGCATGTAGGTATGGAACTATGCGTGACAATGTCATCAACCTCAAGGTTTGTTAATTTCCTTTTTGATATACAATTTCATTATCCTGTGATATATTCCTTATTTCTGTGTATAACAGGCGGTTCTTGCCAATGGAGATGTTGTCAAGACAGCTTCTCGTGCTCGAAAAAGTGCTGCAGGGTTTGTTCTCTTACCTATTTGAAAGTAGCAAGGCAGTTTATTACTTCTTCCATCCAAAAAACAGTTATTATTTTTTAGAAATTAAATTTATTAGAAGTAGAGAAAGTAGAATGGAGCTGTCCCAACCAATGTACATGTGATTTATAATGGTGTTTGAGCTTTTCTATACAAGTTTAAGCTTGACCTCATCCCTTGGTCTGTTGTCACTAGATGCCTTTTATTCCTCCTATGACCTTGACTCACATATATCTTTCTTAACTAGGTCTGAGTAATGCTAATATAAATGTGTGCGTGTCTTTAGAAGAGGGGGAATAAGTGATAGGCTTTTCTGGTCCAACATCAATGTATAAACCTATAAGATTTAGTAACATTTTGTGTGCACAACGCCCCTGTAGGCTTACTGTGAGTTTATAAGGCTTATCAAATAAAGCAAGTACAATTTGCAAGTTATAGAAGGGCTGTGAGAGTGAGATATGTAGTCCAAGTCCAAGAGGCTTTTGTTAGATTGTGGATGTTGTGTGAGGTTTGTTTACGTTTATAGAAGGGCTGTGAGAGTGAGATATTGAAGCTCTCTTCTATCTAAAAGGATAATTTAATAATTAATACCAGGCAGTTTCATCTGCAATATTTGTATTCAATTATTGTGTTTGATTAATTTAGCAATGTTGCTTCAATGATTTCAATCATTCAATTGTTTTCAGCATTTGTGCTGTCTGGCCTCGATATAGATATGCTTCCATGCATGAATGCTTTTCTCACTTGGCAATAGTGTTTTTGGCCTTTCATACCTAGAAGATCAATTTTTTTTAATACATGAGCCTTATGAGACTTCAATATGTTAGGTATGATTTGACCCGCCTGATAATTGGAAGCGAGGGAACCCTGGGTGTAATAACAGAAGTCACCCTTCGGCTTCAGAAAATTCCACAGCATTCAGTGGTACCTTCATCTTTCTTCTTGAAAAGCAATTCTGTTTTAATTGAAGTCAAATTCTGTCTAAAATTTTAGTTTCCTTGTGGCAAATGGGGTGAGTTTAAAATATATGTTTTGTTTGTGAATTTGTGTGTTGTGTGTCGTAGAAACGTATCATAAAATGTCTTTCATGTCCGATATTTATGGCGTTTATGCTTTACAAGAAATCGGTTGATATTTGAAGCAATGGTCCTTCTTCACTTTTGTTCTAACTAAAGTATGTATTGAGATTCACATCTTGCTTTTTACATTTTATTCTCAAAATAGAAGACAAAAAATGAAGGCCTTTTATTTTGTTTGTTCCTTTGATATTCTTTGTCCTCCCTGTAATATTCCTTGACAATAATCTATATGGTTAAAGTTAACAAGTGGGAATATTTGAAATTTGGAAGGATGGCATTACTTAATGTTTAGGAAAAGTAAATCCTTGAGGGTGGAAAGTATCTATGCACCTTAAATGACAGATGCCTTGATTTGCATTTTCTCAATGTCAAAATTTCTGGTGGCTCTTACGATTCTACAAAATTCCTTTTATTTTCTTTCCCACCCTGCCCCCCTCCTCCTTATTCTATTCCGAATCTCCTCTTATCCATCTTTGAACTGTTTGTGGAGTTAGAATTAACTGATTCTCCATATTACTTTATTTAGATGAATTTTGTTGATTGAGTTTGATAATGTTGCAGGTTGCAATGTGTAACTTCCCTACAATTAAGGATGCAGCAGATGTTGCTATTGCTACTATGCTGTCTGGCATACAGGTTTGACTTGATCTGCAAACTTAGTTCAACTATCCAATTCCTTCGAAGTTTTTAGAAGTTCTTATAATACTTAATAGGTGTCAAGGGTGGAGCTACTTGATGAAGTTCAAATGAGGGCTGTCAATATTGCTAATGGGAAGAACTTGCCTGAACTTCCAACATTAATGTTTGAATTTATAGGCACTGGTGAGATGAGATCTGATTTCACTTTAACATATTTCTTTCAGTAACAGCCATTTATGTGAATGTTTCTTTGGTATTTTAAGAATCTAGGGTACCTCTTATATGTACAAAATTCAAACTGGCTAGACAAATTAGGAGCAATCTGAATTTTTTTTCCTTTTTTCCCTTCACTATCTATATATCCCTAGTAGTTTCCTCAGAAGTTTGTCTTCATTTTTACATGTACTGACTTTTCTAATAAATTCTGTTTACACCTTCTTAGAGGCATACTCACTTGAGCAGACACTGATCGTTCAGAAGATTGTGTCTGAGCACAATGGTACTGATTTTGTCTTCGCAGAAGATCCTGAAGCTAAAAAGGAACTTTGGAAGGTATACGAATTTGATTCCTGCAAAACTGTCTGCATTCTGTTTCATTTTTGTTTGAAATGTGGGATCGTAGCTCTTTCACATTTTCTTTAATTTTGTGTTGTTCGAGTTTTCTTCTCCTTTCTGGGGACTTGTCATCTCCTTCATTTAGATTTTATCATAGACTTTTTTTTTCCCAAAATTAATGTTTACTGTTTTACAGAAATTGTATGGGTCTTACCATTTTTTTCGTATGGATGTCTTACTGGCTTTTAAATATATACATAGATTATGTTTTTGGAGATGCAGTAGAACTGCATGAGTCAATGAATAATTTACCTTTTATCTAAAATGTTCAAACTGCACCTATGTTTTTGGATATTTTTTTTCCCAGAAAAGTTTAGTTGACTATTTTGCAAGGGATTCATCCTTACATTTTCATTTATCTATAATTTCAAGCTTTTTTCTTATTAATAGCTTCTCCTGGAGCTTTCTTTATTCCTTCAGAATTGAAAAATTCATCTTCTTGGTTGAAAAAGACCCAGAACTACTGAGTGCAACTTGTTAGCATGTCCTTACACGGGCATGCACGGAACATACATATATACATTGTAATTTTCTATTGAGGTGAATGGCCTCAGCTGAAGTGTTAACCCACGTGACCTATCAGGTCTATATTCAAATTCTCTAACCTATCTCGCAACTTGATGTGTTTAATCAGTTTGCTGCTCATGCTCTGCATGTTGGGTCTTGTTTTGTTGGCTTAAATTGGTCTGCATCAGTTTTCTGATCTGTAATTCTCTTTCAATTTTGTAATCCTTGCAGATAAGGAAGGAAGCACTCTGGGCTTGTTTTGCAATGGAGCCTAGTTTTGAAGCTATGATTTCTGTGAGTTTAGACAAACTTATAAAAATAGGTTCATAATATGCTGACAGTCACTGGTTGAATTCTTCCTCTTCCTTTTTTTTTTTTTTTTTTTTAATATAGTATGACAGTCACTGGTTTAATTCTAAACCATATCTATTTTAATATTCTGTGGAATTGCTACTCAAGTTTGTCTAAGCTGAATTAGGACAAACTTTGCTATAATTCTTACCTGTATTTGTGGATTTGCTGATAGGGGTAATAACTTCCATCCCTGATATTTTGACGAAATCACAACTATGGAAATAGTTTGCAATTAATTTTTCAGTCATGTCATTGATTTATTAACGAAATCAGAGGGCAGGGACCGTGGTAAAAAGAAATGTAAACTGTCATTGTGATTTTACTTGAGCTTAGGCATCTGGATGTTATTATTCCTTTCACATCTTCCTTGATCAGAAGTGTTTTTTTCCTTTGTTTTTTCTTGGAGTCGGGGGGGTCTGCAGGAGAGAGAAAAATCCCCAGAAAAATTTGAGAAAGGAAGCATATTTTATCATTTTATTTTCAATCCTTCCATTCTTCTAGGGAATTATACAAATTTGAAAATAAGTAATCTCAGTTGTTTGATCTTATGCTTAAATTTGATGTTTCTAGAAATTACAATATTCATCTTGATAATTTCCAAAACATACATTTACCAAATGGTGATTAGTTTTATTAGTTCCTGTATTCTTAAGTTGCACTTTCTTTTCCTTATTTTTCTTGAGGATCATCTTTGTCAATCTTTCTTCTTGTGTCCAGGATGTATGTGTCCCTCTTTCTTTCCTGGCAGAATTGATATCAAAGTCAAAGAAAGAGCTCGATGCATCACCGCTGGTTTGGTATTTTCAGAATTATTATTTGTTTTGGTGATAGTTTGCTGGTTAAAACATTGGGTTTCTTTGTCAGCACGGGTTGATGATCTAATGCTTATATTTTTTATGCCCTATTTCGTTCTAAGCAGCACAGTAATTGCTCACGCTGGTGATGGTAACTTTCACACGGTGATTCTGTTCGATCCTAGCAAAGAAGAGCAGCGGCAGGAAGCAGAACGGTTAAACCAATTCATGGTCCATACTGCCTTGTCGATGGAAGGTACATATAATATATGTTTATTTTATTAATTAAGACTACTTTAGTTAGTGTGTTTAATATCTCCACATAGCAGAAAAGACATTTAGTTTAAGGATTATCTTATCAATGGAAAAGATATTCGTACTCGTACAAATGCTACAATGCTGAGCCAATTGTGGTGCTAAAACTGGTTTCTTTGATTTTACTATTGAGCAGGAACATGTACTGGTGAACATGGCGTTGGGACAGGGAAAATGAAGGTATTTTCAATCTTACCTGTAGAATTGTGCCCCATTTCATGTGGGGTACTTAGATGTGACTTCATTAGTATATTACCACTGTTGGCGGTTCCTACCACTTGAATTATCCTCAACACAGTGGCACTTCCATTGCTTTTCCATGGCATGCGAGTCCAAAAGAACATTTCATGTTGCATAAGCACAGCTGTAGTTGCATTAACTTTACAGTGACAACTAATTAAATTTCAGGTGTTATTCAAAAGTTGTAATCTCATGACTTACAGTCTGCGAGATTATCCAAATCCAAGATGCTTTGTGAACATTTAGTGCTCATCTCAACATGCTATGCTGTTACTTATGATGGGTTTTGCTTTATGTTTCCAGTATCTAGAAAAGGAGCTAGGGATTGAAGCATTGAAGACAATGAAAAAAATCAAAGCAGCACTAGACCCCAACAACATCATGAATCCAGGAAAGTTAATTCCTCCACATATTTGTTTCTAAATTTTGCTGCTCAGTCCAATGTCTCTCTCTCACCTTGATAAAGCTGCTGCACATGTGCTCTTCTGTGAAAGGAGTTACAATGCACTGGTGGATCCTTAGCCCGTCTGTAGCATTTAGAGTTAGTAATCCTGCTTATGCTTACAAGATCTGAGGAAAAATGGGGCCAGGTAAGTGGCTATCTTATCATTGATCAGACTCAAAAATTCCCCATTGTTTTTAAAATGATTGCTTGAAATTTGCTATCGGTATTCTACTTGATTGTAATCTATCCAAGTCTTTCCTGTTCCCCCCACACTGGATTCCAAATAAACTCGATAATTTAGAATGAAAATATCATGTGTTTAATAACACGAGGAATAAATACAATTTACTTCCAATGTTGATTTTCTTCAGCTTCGTTTTGTTTTTCTTTCTTTTTCAGTGCTATGGAATCGATTTGGTGTTTGTAAGTGAGATTTTACTTACAAGACCAAACTAACCTAAGCAGATAGTCAAATGGGGCTATTGTGTTTAAACTTAGAAGTTCTAATCTTAGCTGATGTCGTGGTTGGTTTGTTTGTTAATGTAGGCATTGCGAATTTTACTTCTGGTCCTTTTTGAGAGTGCCTTTGACTTCTTGTAACATCAATGGCTATAAAACATTTAATCACTTTTATGCCATTTAAGTGTTGCTCATGCCATTGTCAGACAAACTTGGTAGGCACTAACCCTAGAAAAGGCTACTGCCTAACGTTGCACTAAACCTAGTCTAAGGCTAATGCCTAGTGAGTCATGATACAGTGGATAAAATGAAAAGGCACCCCACATTTGAGCACCCAGTGTTAGTGATAAATTTTGACATAGGAATAAAAACAAAACAAGAGTTGGGACAATTTTGCGTCGAGTATTTATATAGTGGAGTTTTGAAAAAAGTAGTTTGTTTGCATATAACATAAAGTTTCAAGATTGTTTTATTACTAGGAATCCTAAATCTTGTTTGAAAGTGATAATTCCATTTGTGAAATTATTGATTGAGCATCAATTGCAAATGCCTAGGAATTAAGGTTTAGTTTTTGGCCCCATTTATTGGCTGTAGTGATCTTCTCTCTCCTGCAAAAACTTGAAACTGAAAGGCACATTTTCAAAATGGGTATCAATTCATTATATATCAAATCATATTTGGTTTCTAGAAAGATACGTTTTAGTTGACTATTTTTCATTTTTGCAACTAATTAGTGATGCTTACTGTGAGATTGGTAACAATATACGCGTGATTTGTAACCTGGAGTCGATTGCGGACACAACATTGTGGCCATTCCCTTTTGTCTGGAATCAACAAAGAGACAATTTGAACTTAACAATGGTGTTATGATATCAAAAGATGAGCTCAAAATCAATGCAGTTGAAGAGTTGATACTTTGCCAATTGAAACATAGTCAAATAGCAAAGCTTGAGCTCCAATTTTCAACTGTTTTTTTTTTTTTACTTCTCCAGAATTTGGATTGTGGGGGAATCATCCACAGAGGGAAAAGCAATTTTGTGGACCAAAACTTTTAACATCATCAGTCAGATTGTCTTCCAATTAATCAAAAAAGTCTTCAAGCAACATGAGTAAGAAACAAATTCTGGAGAATGATTGAATCCTGTGGGGTATATGTATAGTGAAGTTTTAAAAAGTATGTAGCTTGTTTGCATATATATAAAAGCATAAAAGGTTTCAAGATTTTTTCTATTACTAGGAATCATTTTGGATCCCTAAATCTTGCTTGAAAGTGATAGATTCCCTTTGTGAAATTACTGAATTGATCATCAATTGCAATTCCCAAGGAATTAAGGTTTTGTTTTTGCCTCATTTATTGACTCAAAATGATATTATTAACACTCTACTCTCAAGAAAATTAATTTTTTTCCCCTTCCTTTTAGAGGCAAAATTGGCCAATTTACTCTCAAATGAGCCTTCCCTCATGTGAAACAATACATTTTGGGAGTTTCTTAAGAGTACATCATTTTCAATGATATAAATGATATGTGTATACTCGAATGACACATTTTAGGCATAAAGACTACTTTTTTCTGATTTTTTTTTTATTTTTTATTTCAATTTTTATTATGTATGTCACTTATCATTATTGAAAAAAATATACACGTGGCACACAAAATTCAGATCTTTGTAATTATTAAAATTTCAATACTAGTTCAACTGTTTGAGTATTCTTTATAAAAGCCGATTTTTTTTTTTTGGGTTCAAAATAACAAATTCAAACACAAATCATAGAGTGCAATACTATTCGTAAAATTTTGCTCACCATGAAGTGCAACCAATATTATTCTTCAAATTTTATTTATAAATTTACTATTAAACAAAAGTCACATCATCAACCTTACACTAATACTATATATAATGGTGGCTCAAGTTTTTGGGGCTTTAGGAAAAAAAAATATTTTAACGAGTTCTTATTAATTTAAAGATATTTATTTGAAATAAAAAAGATCGAGATAAATGGTTATTAAAATATAATAATTTTATAATTTTATATTACAATTAACTATCAATAATGAAATATTATTATTTTTTACATAAAAATTAATAATAATTTTATAGTATACTTAAATATATATGCATAAATTTCTATGGGATCTTATATTTTAGATGAGATTCTAAACGACCGTCTAAATTGACTAAGGATCGAACCACCTCAACTACGGTCCGAATTCAAAACAAAAAGATAAACACGACAGAATTACAAACATACCCACAATATTCAACAATATATCTCCACTCTCACCCCTCCCTCTTTCCCTATTTATACAAACAGACCCACTCCCATTTCCCTTCACGGCCATCAAATTCAAAACAGACAACTCTCTCAACAAATTAAATAAAACCAACAAAGAGTCTGGATAAATGGGTTCTCTTCCTCTCGTTGAAGATTTGGGTAAAGGCGTTGTTCAACTAATGAGCGACGGCACCGTTTTGAGGTCTATCAACGTAGACTTTGAGTATCCTTTGGACAAGAACGACGGTTCTGTCCTGATCAAAGACTTTGAATACGACAAAAGACATCAACTGCAACTCCGTATTTACAAACCCGCTGAAATAATAAAAAAATCCTCAACAAAGCTTCATGTCATCGTATTCATTCATGGGGGAGGCTTTTGTGTGGGGTCACGTGCATGGCCAAGCTCTCACAACTGCTGCATGCGCATGGCGACTGGGCTCAACGCTCTTGTTGTTGCCCTAGACTACAGGCTGGCGCCGGAGCACCGGCTCCCGGCTGCCATTGAAGATGCTTTTAGCGCCATGAAATGGCTCCAAGCTCAGGCTCAGCGTGAGAATGTCGATGATGATGATGAATGGTTTCGTGATGTTGAGTTTGACAAAGTGTTTCTGTTGGGAGATTCCTCGGGGGGGAATATTGCTCATCACATGGCGGTTCGGCTCCCCGGAGGCGGTTCCGATCAGTTGGCTCCGGTTAGGGTTCGAGGGTATGTGCTTCTGGCTCCATTTTTTGGTGGGGTGGTGAGGACCAACTCCGAGGCAGGGCCGAGTGAAGAGCATTTAACGCTTGATATACTCGACAGGTAATTTTTATGATATGAGTTTTTTCACAGTATGGGTGGGTGGTTAATAAATAAAAAATAAAAAAATGCCAAAATACGTAGTTTGAGACTGTTTCAGTTAATTATTTTATTAATAACCAATAGAAAATATTTTGAAATCAATCTCAAATTTAAATATTAGGAAATACTAACGAGTGCCTTAAGTGGATTCATTAAGAAACTATTTTAAGAAATGTGACACTCGAAACAGTTCACTCCACAAAAGATGAGTCCACTAAATTTAGGAACTGGACAAGTCAAATTTAATCTAAATTATTAGAAGTTGACACGTCCATTTTGCAAAATAAGAGATTAGACATTCTGGCTTTTTATTTGTACATGCATCACGGTGGTTGCAATATATATACGTGACCTCACTCATGAAAATGCTTTCCACATACATGGTTCCACTAATTTATTTATTTATTTTTTCAGATAATATAATCATTGCTTTTTTTTTTTTTTTTTGCCCTTGAATTAACCTTAAATTGTGTTTACATGTGCTTCTAGAATTTTGTATAGTGCTCAGCTTATATAGCATTTTCTTGGCATGATAATTTACTAGAAAGAGTTGTGTGAATGAAATAAAAAATTGCAAATATAAAATCATAAAATTGTAGTAGTAATATGAAAAGAAATTATCAATCATATATCTAATGATTGACATATTATAAAAAATATAGAGATCCTGAAAATTTGTTCATTAGTCTACATAAATATTGAAAAGAGGGAAAAAAAATGCACCTATCATATAATAGATTGATGCACTTTTCCTATTATATAAATAAATTTGATACATTTTTCAATTTTTGAATGGACCGATGTTTTTTTAATTTTTTTTATATTTTTAATAACATATCAAACATTAAGTTTGTGATTGATGATTCTCCTACCATCAATATTCAATACTACGTATTTAATATTTTTATTATTGGGAGAATGACACTTTAGTCTCTTTAGAATTGGTTTTTACATTTTTAGTTCATGATATATTTTTAATATATATCTCATTTCATCTCTTGTGTTAAAACAATAATAGAAAAATACACTATTGAAGAGTAAATTTTATAAAATTTAAATTTACTGTGATTTTGGATAACCTATGTGTAAAGATCACATTAATTGTTTTTTAATATTTATGTTTTAACACTGTGAATGAAAATGAGTATTAAAATTTTATTTGAGGCTGTTTGTTTTTTTGACTGAACATAGAATTTCATTCAACTTCAGTCATTCAAATACTTTTAAGGTGTTTGTTTTTTAACTTAATTTTGAAAATTTCAAAAATATCATTTTACAAACACAATATCCGATTTCAAAATATAATAACTCATAATTCAAGACTACATACATGCATATATGTTCAAACAAATTATTCAATAGGTCAATAGTTCGATCGGTTAAATTATTCTAAAAAAATCGGTAGAACCGACTTGGCAACCTACGTCATAAATAGTTTTATTCAATTAAAAAATATTAAATTTTTATTTTTTATTAAAAAATAAAAAAAATGAATCGGTTCAATCCGGTTCGTCTGTTTTGATCAGTTTTGATTGATTTTGATCTTTTTCTTTTTTACAAACCGATTTTTACGTATTAGTCGAACCAGACTCACGATCGATCGGCCGATCCGATCCTATTTTGAAATCAGTGAAAATGACAAAATAAAAAAAAAATGATTTTTATTTTTGTGTGTTGTGTCATTTTCATCATCTGAATTTGACAATATCAAAACATAAAGTTGGGGTAATATCAATAAAAAGTAGTACACCAAATTTTTGAGAAAAAGTTTTCTTTGCCACTAGGGAGTAGGGAGTAAGATTTAGGTGCACCTGAAGCTCCAGCAGAGCAGGTGGGCTATAGTAAATTTTATAATAAAATTTTGAATTATAATTATATTATGAGATTTATTTAATTTATAGGACTCACATAAATTCATATATTCTGTCAAATGACGTAATAAAATTAATCGCGTGATGCATGTAAGTCTTTATCCTACTTATGTCACAAATAATCGAAGCAATTTGTCATCGCCTGTAAAGAAATTAATATATTAAGAGTCAATTAAAAAAACCATTAAGAAGTTAAAATTGATTATAATATGAGCTTGAAGACAAATCAAGTAATTAAAATTAGGTAACTAGAAATTAAGCCACCAAATCCATTTGAAAAGTTAATGAAAGAAGCATTTCTTTACTTTTACAATTTTGCAAATTTGTCCATTAATTGGTCACCTTTAAATCCTGTTTAAATCAAAAAATTGAACATGGAATTAAAAGAACCCACTTGTCTTTTCATGAATCGTTTTTTTTTTTATTATTATATGCTAGAACACAATCTTGCCACGTTTTCTGAAGCTTTTTTATTTTTTTTTATTTTTTTTTTATGATATTTTCCATTTGCTATTATGTAATATTATTATTCATTTTAAGCATGATGATTAAATTATTTCAACTTATTATTCCTATATGTTTCCTAATGAATGCTTTTAAGTGTCTCACGTAATTAAATTTCTAACATATTCTTATCCACTTCAACAAGAGAGTTATGCCCTGCAGGATTAGCTAAAGAAATGTAGCCACGTTTAATAAAAAAAAAATGAAGTGATCGATGGGTTGAAAGACGTACCTGTAGGCATTGCATTTTTGCATATCAGCTTAATGACGAGTCTCGTATAGAGGCACTACCTTTTAAGTCGCGGAAGTCGCGGAAAACGGTCGTCAGAAAGGAAAAGTCTAGAATTGACACATTGTTGGATTTAATTCGCTGAATTAGCTCGGAGTTTGCTTGTTGAATCTTCGTTTCGAGGCACGTCCTTGACCCGAAACCCCCGCAAATCGCTCTAAGCTCACATAGACACCAAAGCCCACACCCAAAACCCATGAAACCAAACCAAATCACATACCAAGCCCACAAATGCTAAAGCCCACGCCAACACACCCATTTTACCCCTCCATCCACTATTCAAACAAGAATTATCCTTCTACCAAACTTACCCCACACCTTTGACCTCATTTTTACCTTGGCCTCCATTTTCCACAAACTTTCCAAGCCATTAATTAAGCCAACCCTACACCATTTAATCTAGCCCCCACGCCCATGACTAAGATTACCACCTTTCCTCCATTTTCAACAAGCTTTTCAAGACATTAATAACATTTCCCTACACCATTTAATAGCAACCCCACGCCTATTAAGGAACACATGCCTTAGCCTCCATTTTCAACACATCATCCACCAAATTTCAACAAAGATTGGCCACCCTAATTAATACCCCTCATCAACCATAGGCAACCCAATTAATGCCCATCCATTTGCCTATAAAAACAACCCAAATTGGACCATCCTTCCCTTAGCACATACTTAGCATCTTCATAGCTCATACAAAAAACATGCCGCACATTGCATCCAGTTCAGCCCCTATAACTCACGCAAGTACTCATCCAGACCAACCCTCAAACACGCCAAACTGCCCTATTATAGCCCTGAAGTTCACGCCACAACAACCCTCTCAACCCTTATTCACGCACAAAGCTTCACGCCTACACCTTCACGCCCTTGTCTTTGTTCACGCACAGCCACTGCCTTAATTCTATAACACACAACCACTCATTCACTCCAAATGGATATCATACACTTAGTACTTTGAAAGCACTTCCATAGCACACAAAGACCTCTCCTTTCAAGCCTTCAAAAACGCCAAGTGGCCTCACAAAGACAGCCTCCAAACACGCCCAAACACTCATCCAAAACAGCCCCATTGCTTACGCCTACTAGCCTCATCCACCCCATCCATTCTGCCTTCATTGTTCACGCAAACTGCATCCAGTTCAGCCCCCTGTTGTTCACACAAACTGCATCCAGCAAATCAGCCCCCCTGAAACACACAAAAAACCAACCAGAAACTACCGTGAAAACACCCATCCATCGCCAAGAAATTGCAACGCCTTCACTTCCCTTTGTCCCACATGGGTGAGGAAACGCACTCCCCTTTTAACTACACTCCTTCACGCACAAACACCTAATATCCCTTCATTCCCTTTAGTCCCACATCGATTAGGAAGCCATCAACAATTAACGCACACAGCAAATCAACACACACCTAACCCTTCACGCTAATTGCTCATTCCCATTGCCGCATACACAAAGCCCTAAAACCCTTGCATTGTCGTGAACACCCTCTACTCTCTTCACTACCGCACATCCATCCACTGAAACTGCCCAAGTCAGTCGTATTTAGCCCCCTTCACAGTCTTGAATACACGCCCAAAATGACCTTGAAACAGCCCCAAGAACCCCTAAAACTCTCGCCCAACAGCCCCCACTACACTGCCTCCACTGCACACCTAAATACCCCACTGCACAGCCTCTAAACCTGCCGCACGTCACACCCCTGACCTGAACATTTTTGCCGCAATTCCAACCCTAAAACAGTCCAGAAATCACCCCAAAACTGCACTAAAAAACTGCACAAAAACCCCCAGAAAACTCACCAAAAACAGCAGCCCACTGCCCTCCAAAAACCACCAAAACAGTCCATAATTCACTGCAAACGAGTAAGCCAAATATTCGTGACCAGAAACCGCAGCGAAACGGAGTAAAAAATAGCGGCCCAAACAGCGAAGGAAAACGTTGAACCATTGAACCGGAAGAGTTGCGGATCATCAACCCTTCCGAAAGACGTGCAACGCACTTCCGACAGACGATACAAAAGGTTAGACCTGAGGGCGCAAGTTATTGAATTTATTCGTAACTCGTTGGCACGTACCGTAAGGTATAAAAAAGGTGCGCTCACTTGGTCGTTTGAACCCTTGACTGAGGAGTCCTAGTTGTGGGCAATCCTTCGTCACCGAGAGCCTTTGTTTACATTCCTGAAACCTACATGTGAACCTTAGTTATATGACTAGTAGAAGTTATTTCTGTATGTTTCTTTTTTGGACCGTCGTCATTTGGATTCAGTTGGACTCTTTGTCAAGAGATGTGAACTTGTTGAGCCATTTAAACTGGGACAAGTTTATGTCCTTTTGACAGTTAGGCCAAAATTTCTAGAATGCCGATGGGCCATTTTGTGTTTAGGCCTCTATTTAGCCATGATATCGCAAAAGTATGAACTTGTTGGGCCTTTTCAACTGGGACAAGTTTGCACCGCGCAATAGTATGATTAAATGCTTTAAAATGATAATGGGCCAACTGGCATATAAATTTTGATAATCTTATATATTTCATGCATCATACATGTACATACTAACATGCAGTTTGAAAAAAGCCATCAAAGATTCCCGTTGGGTTAGGGAAGAAGGGAGACTCACCAAAATGCCGGTAGCAAATATGAATGAATCCGTCAACGAGGGGTCTCGAATGGACCAGATTGAAGCTAATCTCGCCAAATGACCGACCAACTGCAAGCGTTCACTGTTGCCATGTCTAATATGGCTGTGCCCCGTGCTGGAGGTAGTTATGAGAATGGGAGGCGTGAAGAGCCTCAAAACAGGGTGAATGATGATATCCCTATCTTCGATGATGATATGACGGAATATGCCGCGGGGAGGATAGCTGGGTCTCAGGTTGAAATACAAAAACTCTGTGACCAGGTAGAGTTGGTTACCCGTAAGATGAAAGGTAAGGACGAAGACTTACTAGACTGTGAAACAATGACTTTTGAGGAGCAGCTGCCGGCTCAATTTAAGATGCCGGATATGGCCAAGTTCAATGAGAATGGGGATCCGAGGGTCCATCTCCGCCAGTACGTATCAGTTATGAGTTCAGTGGGTTTATCGAAGCTGCAGATGCTGAAAATGTTTGGGATGTCTCTTGAGGGAGCACCTGTAGTGTGGTATCACAGCCTTGAGAAAAAGGTTAAAGAAGATTGGAGGGAGTTGGCTGATGCCTTTTTGAAGCAGTATGTTACAGACCTGGAGATCGATTTGTCACTCCGCGATTTAGAGAACATCAAACAGAAGCCGGAGGAGAGCTTCAAATACTATGTAGATCGTTGGAGAAGCCAGCTCCTGAAAATACAGACTCGGCCCTCGAAGAAGGACCAAATCAAAATGATCATCAAAGACACCAAGCCCTCCATATATGGCAAGTTGAGAAGGATGACCTCGATAATCACATATTTTCGACAGTTGAGGGAAACTGTCATGGACATTGAAGAAGAGGAAACTGAGAATAAGAAGTTCTATGGCCAGAATAGAAGAACTTTTGGAGGGCCTTCAGAGACCAAGCCCGCTACCGCTGAGATCGCTACCGTCAGAAATAGGCGATTCTCCAATTTTGGTAGACCTATGTCTAAGGTGCTTGGGAAGTTAAAAGGACAAGGACTCATAAAACCTCTAGAACCCAGACCAATTCCCAACCCTGTGCCACACTACTTTGACCTAAACCAATACTGCCACTTCCACCAGCAGAAAGGCCACGACACTGACAACTGCCCCCGCCTTAGACATGAAATCCAAAACCTCATTGACGCTCATAAAATACCCGACCCAGAAAAGGAACAACAAACACATATCATAACCATCTACCTAATTACCACTCCGTTCCACCACCCACCTATATGATCAACTCCGGTCTGTCCGAAAACTTTGTCCTCCAAACTCTCAACCACCCAGTTTCTTACATGGAGATAGGAGATGGCAGTAATGAAGAACCATAGGCTGAGGAAGAAGACAATGTCGCAGACAATGAAGATGTTTTCCCCGGTTTATTTGATTGCAAATCTACATTTTAAGACATTGATTTTGTTCGAACCTCTTTCATGATAATAAAGAAGTTCATTTCTCTTACTTGCCTGAGTCTCTTTCGTTCAACCTGCACAATATGAGTATATTTGACAACCCTGATACCATGATATTCAGTGACACTCAGAACACGGGAAATTCTCGAAAGAAAAATAGCCATTCAGAAGTTGGGAAATGAGGCAGTGAGGCTGTCAGATATGGAAAGGAACGAGTTCACTGAGCCGATCAATGTGGACAGAGAGAAACAATACTTTGCTGGAGGAAGAGGAGACCGAGCAGTCACCAAGGAATCAACGGAAGACCTAACCCAACGAGATAGGGAATTCATCCATGCATGCATGCATACACGTAACATACTTGCATCCCTCGTTGTTTGTTCTGTGTTTGCATTTTCAAGACAAAAGCAGACCAGCAGGAAAGAACTATAAGCAGATTCAGGGGGCGACCATAGACATACGACGCCAAGGAGCACAACGAGGATCTAACCCATCATAAACAAGGAGTACCTCTACACTTGCATACTTACACATCACACGCACACGTTTTCATTATGTTGTTTTGTTTGTGTTTGCAGGTCTCAAAGAAGGAAAGAGAAAGCGGCAGAATACAAGCAAGTTGAAAGTAGATAAAGTAATACCAGTAATATTCAGAAATGAACCCCTGGGGGCGAAGCCCCAAATTATCAGCAGTTGAAAAGAGGAATTTCAGAGAAAGAATAAATCTTTGGTAGCTAGACATATGTCCAGTGATGACATTGTATGTTGTAGAGAAGGAACCATAGAAACAATAAGTGCGAGATATGCTCTCGTCCGGTGTTCTGAGTAGTTGATATCGGCTAGACTCGCGAGCACTTGACGAGATCTCAACAGTAGAAGCCTGAGTGGTTGGCAAGATGACTAATCAAAGAGATGGTGGATCAGTGAATGATCGTTTGCCTGGATGTCCACCATGGTTTACTGATACTACGATATATGATATGGTTGAAAACAAAGAAAAATAGGCCACCTATAACCAATAAGCGTGAAGCTACCCATGGGCGAGTATTAGGACCACCATGATGAGAAATGCTACCTTAAAGGGTAGGTGTGTCAGAAAAAGAAAAAAGAAAGAAAAAAAAGAAAAAAGAAAAAAGAAAAAAGAAAAAAGAAAAAAGAAAAAAGAAAGTCCAAAATGAAAAGAAAGAAAACAAAGAGACAAAAGAAAAAAAAAGTAGACCATCATATTGAGTATGCCGAAGTAATCACAGAGCGTGATCAAGACATCCAGGTTGGTTAGACCACTAATCCGATTCTCTGAGACGAAATCACTGAGTTGGCTTACTTAAGGACTAAGCTGCGAAAGAGCCTTGACACACACACACTTGGAGTCTAGCTCAGATCATTCACTCAGATGGTTGGATTTAAGTTGTATCGAGTACTTTGAAGGTTCTCAGGTTTCTACGCGAAGCATTCGTTGAGGACAAAAATATGTCCAGCTATCAAGATTATCTCATGAGAGGCAGTATGGTATCACATCATCGTTATCAGTATTAGTTTGGCCGAGTATGACACTCTGGGAACAAGACCCTCAGCTCAAATCGGGAACAAGACCCACAATTCAGGGAACAAGACCCTCAATTCAAAATCGGGAACAAGACCCACAATTCAGGGAACAAGACCCTCAACTCAAATCGGGAAAAGGACCCACAATTCAGGGAACAAGACTGTAGACAACAGAAATCGGCGACGCTGTTCTAGGCTCGCGGCCTAGTTGGGAGTACGAAATAACATGGAGTCGTCACCCGGTGTGAACCGGGACAAAGATTTAAGGCCGCACTCACCCCTCGCAAGGGAAGACCTCAAACCGTTGGGTTCGGAATGGTCTCTTACTTGTGTCACTTGTGATGGTATAATTTGTGCAATAAACTAACCGAATCTATTCAACATTCATGCTCAAGGGTACTTAGATCTAACATGCTTTCATCCAAATAACTCCACGCAATGTAACAAAAGCGTATTAAACCATTAAATCAACATGTATAAATCATTATCCTAACACATCATGCATGAACAACCTAAATATGCTTTAACAAATAAATAACAAACTAAATTAAATCATGCTTTAAATAAAAACAAATAACCTAAAGACTATAACATGCTCAAATACAAATTTGGATGAGACGAGATATGTATATCTTAAGTAGTACGTGGCATTGTATCCCGAGTGCAAACCATACTACCGTCCATTCGGAATCGGCTATGGAATTTACGTCCGGGTTTCCATCCGATATACCACAAAAGGGAATACACATCCCGCTCATCCTACAATCACATCATGCCTCAAACGACTCCCATGCGATAATATTTTTTAAAATACACAAAATAAATAAAAGATGATAAGTAAGAAGGTGCCCTCAGGTCTAACCTCTTTTGTTGTCTCACGAAAGGGCGTTACACGTCCGTTGGAAGGGTGAATGATCCGCTACTTTTTTGTTCACCAACTCAACGTCTTTCCTCGCTGTTTTGCTGTTCGGGCTGCTGTTTTTTTACTCCGTTTCGCTGTTGTTTTTGTTGTATTTTCTGGTCACTGTTTTGGTCGTTTTGGGACTGTTTTGGTGTCGGTTTTAGGGACTGTTTGGGGGGAGTTTTGCTGGACAGTTTGCGACAGTTTTCGGGGTGCAGTTCGGTTAATTCGGGGACTGTTTTGGGGTATTTATACGGCTGAGCTGGGCTGGTTTTCGGGTGTTTATACGGCTGAACTAGGTGCAATATGTGAGGGAGTTATGTTGAAGGCAGTAAGGGCTGTGTGGTGTGAGGCTGCGTTGAGTGTGTGCGTGAGGCTGTGTTGAGTGTGTGCGTGAAACTAGGCGTGATGGGCTGATGAGGGCTAGGTGCGTGAGCGTGTGTGCAAGGGGCAGGTGGCTTATGGCAGTGTGTGGAGTGTGGGCTGAGTGAAGTTGAGTGTGCGCTGTGGGCGTGGATTGAGCGTGAAGGTTGGCAGGTGGCGAGAGAGTTGGCTAGGGGAGGGGCAGTTAACGTGAGTGGAGTTGCTTGTGCGTTGAAGGCCGTGAGTGTCAGTGAATCAAAGGGTGAGGTGTTGAGTGGGCTTGGTTACGTGAGTGGTGTATGTAGGTCAGGGGGTCGACGCGTGGATTGAGGGCTTAATGTGTGTGTAGGCTGCGTGGGTGAATTGAGGGCTGATGAGGGTTAATTGGCGTTGAAGGGCTTGTGGTGCGTTTGTTTGAAGGTGCAACGTTAGTGTGTGCTCAGTGGGGGCTGCTCACATGGGGCAAAGGGTTTGTTGACGTGAAGGCAGTGTGGGCTATTTGCGCTTGGGGCGTGAATTTGTGGAGGCTGGGCGTGTGATGAGAGGGTTTGTGAGTGAAAGGGTTTGGAATATTAGGGTTGATTTTGTGATAATGAGCCAGCCAGACCGGGTTTAGAAAGATGGGTTAATGGTTCTTTTTATAGGCCAAAGGAGGGAGTTTTACCTTGTTTGGGTAGGAGAAGGATTTGTGTGTTAATTGGGGATATCTTTTAATTAAAATGAGATAGGGAAAATCTTTTAATTAAGGGAAGTGATTTGATTTATTCTTTTTAGTTAAAGATATGATTTATTTAATTTAGGAAGGTGATTTAATTTAATTTAGGAATGTGTTTTATTTAAATTAGGAATTTAATTAATTTAATTTCAAGTTCAATTTAATTGGTGAATGTGATTTAATTTAATTTAAGTTAATTTAATAATTGGTTTTAATTATTTAATTTGTGAGATGTGTTTTAAATATTTTAATTATTTAATTTGTGAGATGTGTTTTAATGGGTTTGGTGTGTTTTAAAAACAGAGGTCCAACAAGCGAACCCGAAGCGAAACAAGCGAGTTAAATCTCACAAAATGCTAATTTCCAATTTTACCCTTCCACGTCCGTTTCCCGCGGCTTTCAAAACTAAAGAGGTAGTGTCTCCATACGAGACTCATCATCGGGCTGATATGCAAAAATGCAATGCCTACAGTCGCCCCCACTTTGATGGGACTTGTGTGGTTGTGACAATGACAATTCTATCAAAGTACGTGCAATGCATTTTTACTTACCTGGCTCGCCAGCTGCCACTTGACTTGCCGTGTTGATTTGAGTTGATGTTGAGGTGCTTCGACCCCTGGTCCATTCCCGAACCGATCATGTGCTGTGGTGTGGTGGAGTCCATTCCCGAACTGTCACCGTTGTGGTCCATTCCCGAACCGATCTCCATTCCCGGAGTGTAGCTGTGATGTAGTGTGATGAAGTCCATTCCCGAACTGTCATCGTTGTGGTCCATTCCCGAACCGATCTCCATTCCCGGAGTGTTGTTGCGATATGATGTGATGAAGTCCATTCCCGAACTGTCACCGTTGTGGTCCATTCCCGAACCGATCTCCATTCCCGGAGTGCTGTTGTGATGTGATGTGATGAAGTCCATTCCCGAACTGTCACCGTTGTGGTCCATTCCCGAACTGATCTCCATTCCCGGAGTGTTGTTGTGATATGATGTGATGAAGTCCATTCCCGAACTGTCACCGTTGTGGTCCATTCCCGAACCGATCTCCATTCCCGGAGTGCCATTCTCGGCGTGCCATTCCCGGCGTGCTCATTCCCGAGCTGTCCATTCCCGGACTAAATCTCCATTCCCGGAGTGCCATTCCCGGCGTGCTCATTCCCGAGATGTCCATTCCCGGACTGTCCATTCCCGGACTAAATCTCCATTCCCGGAGTGCCATTCCAAGCGTGCTCATTCCCGAGCGTGCTCATTCCCGAGCTGTCCATTCCCGGACTGTCCATTCCCGGACTAAATCTCCATTCCCGGAGTGCCATTCTCGGCGTGCTCATTCCCGAGCGTGCTCATTCCCGAACTGTCCATTCCCGGACTGTCCATTCCCGGACTATAATGATCTGATGTAATATTGGCCTCGCCCCAGAATGCCATTCTCGGCAGAAACTGAAACTGATGTGATATGGGCCTCGCCTTCAGAATGTCATCCTTGCCCGAAACTGATCTGATCTCAATACGGGCTTCGCCCCCAAAATGCCATTCTCGGCAGAAGCTGAAACTGATGTGATATGGGCTTCGCCCCCAGAATGCAATCCTCGGTCGAAACTGATCTGATCTCAATATGGGCTTCGCCCCCCAAAATGTCATTCTCGGCAGAAGCTGAAACTGATGTGATATGGGCATCGCCCTCAGAATGCCATCCTCGGCCGAAACTGATCTGATCTCAATATGGGCTTCGCCCCCAAAATGCCATTCTCGGCAGAAGCTGAAACTGATCTAATATGGGCCTCGCCCCCAGAATGCCATACCCGGCAGAAACCGATGCTGAACCAATGTGGGCCTCGCCCCCAGAGTGCCATACCCGGCAAGTCTGTCACTGATGCTAATGTGGGCCTCGCCCCCAAGCTGACATGGGCCTCGCCCTCAACTGGTACTGATGCGGGTCTCACCCCTAAGCTGATATGGGCCTCGCCCTTAAACTGATATAGATGTAGGCCCTCGCCCCCAAGCTGATGTGGGCCTCTCGCCCCAAACTGATACTAATGTGGGCCTCGCCCCAGACTAATACTGATGTGGGCCTCGCCCTCAACTGATACTGATATGGGCCTCGCCCCAGACTGATACTGATGTGGGCCTCGCCCCAGACTGATACTGATGTGGGCCTCGCCCCAGACTGATACTGATGTGGGCCTCGCCCTCAACTGATACTGACATGGGCCTCGCCCCAGACTGATACTGATGTGGGCCTCAACCCCGGGACTCTTTCCCGAAACTGCTGACAATGTGGGCCTCGACCTTCTGGGATTCATTCTCGAAAACTGCTGATATGGGTCTCGACCCTGGGATTCATTCCAACACTCTGACGATGTGGGCCTCGGCCCTGGGATTCATTCCCCGATTCATTCCAACACTCTGACGATATGGGCCCTGGCCCTGGGATTCATTCCCTGGATTCATTCTAAAACTCTGCTGATGTGGGCCTCGGCCCTATGATTCGTTCCCTGAATTCATTCCAAATTCTGACGATGTGGCCTCGGCCTTGGGATTCATTCTCTGGATTCATTCCAAATTCTGACGATGTGGGCCTCGGCCCTGAGATTCATTCCAAAACTATGCTGATGTGGGCCTCGACCTTAGGATTCATTCATGAAATTGATGCTGACAATGCAGGCTTCAACCCTGGGACTCATCCCTAAAACTGATATCAATGCCAGTGCGGGCCTCGCCCCCAGGGCTCATCCCTAAAACTGAAACTGATATGGGCCTCAACCCTGGGACTCATCCTCAAATCTGATATTGATGCTGTGGGCCTCGCCCCAAAACTGATACTGATAGGGGCCTCAGCCCTGGGACTCATCCCCAAAACTACTACTCGTATGTTGCTGATTCTAGTTGGCTTGTCTTTGCCGCTTTCTCTTTTTCTTCTTTGAAACCTGTGAAAAATAAAACAAACACAAAAAGAATGCAAAATATGTTACGTGTATGCATGCATGCATGAATGATTTTCCTATCCCGTTGGGTTAGGTTTTTCCGCCAGTTCTCCAGGTGATTGCTCGGCATTCTCTCTAGTCTCATGACTCAATATGATGTTACGTCCTTGATTTGCGATGTGGTGGACTGGTCGCCCCCAGTCTTTGATTTAGCTTTCTGCTTTTCGCTGCTTACACTAAGTCAAGGTGAACCATATGGTGGGGCCTTCCATATCATCATACTATGCTACGAAATAGTCTCAATAGTTATACATATCATTGTCCTCAAAGAATGCCTAGTAATGAAACCAGAGAACCTTCAAAACATTCGATGCAACTCAAATCCAAGTCTTTGAATATTTGAATAACTGATCTAAGCCAGACTCAAAGTGTGTGTGTGCAAAGGTTCCTTTGCGGATTCATCCCCAGGTAAGCTAACTCAATGATTTCGTTTCAAAAATTGGGATCGATGGGTCAAACCAACCTAGATGTCTCAATTATGCCTGCAGTTGCTTTTCTATGCTCAATGTGGTATGGTTTTCTTTTTCTTTTCTTTTGTCTCTCTATTTTTTCTTTTCATTTTGAACTTCTTCTTTTTCTTTTCTTTATTTTTCCCTTTTTTCTTTCTTTTTTTTTTTTCAATACACCCTACCCTTTAGGTAGCATTTCTCCTCATGGTGGTCCTAATACTCGCCCATGGGTAGCTTCACACTTATTGGTTATAGGCGGTTTTTTCTTTTCTTTAGAGACTTTTTTTTCAAACCATACCACACACATCATAACACAAGCAAGTCAGGATAGACATCTAAGCAAACGGTCATTCATCGACCCGCAATTTCTTCAACTAGTCACCTTGCTAACTACTACACAGTTTTCACCGCTAAGAACCTATAGTGAAGTGCTTACGAGTCTAGCATAGATCAATCACTCAAAGTATCAGATAAAAGCACGTCAAGAGTTTATCGTTTCTAAGGTTTCGCCCTAAAGCAATCAATTTCATCATCATTGACTTATGTCTAACTATCAAAGACTAAAAACAAACAACAACTTTTTTTTTCTTTTCTCTCTTTTTTCTTTTTTTTTTTTTTTATTTTTTTTTATTTCCTCTCTTTTTTCTTTTTTTTTTCTTTTTTTTTGAAGGCCCCCCTCAATGGTCTTTCTATCCTTGCCGTAAGGTTTTCATTTTCTCGATTTCCTCTTCTCCGCTATCCATGTTTGCTAAACTCCCCTTTACAAACCTTTTTTTTATCTAACCCAACAGATATCTATGATGGCTTTTAAGACACAGAGGAATAATATGATGCATGTATGCATGAGATGCGTGCGATGTATGAGATTTAATATGCATGTGGTTATCAAAATCATAAAAGGGCAACTTTTATAGGATATACAACTATGGTTCTCATGCGGGTTTATGACAGTGCCTTTGATTGAACTCCCTCAACCCACTATAGAAACGGTCAACTAATGCACAAATTATACACATCACAAGAAATGATTTCGAGGCCAATTCTCTAAATCCCCAGTGGAGTCGCCAGACTGTAGACAACAGAAATCGGCGACGCTGTTCTAGGCTCGCGGCCTAGTTGGGAGTACGAAATAACATGGAGTCGCCACCCGGTGTGAACCGGGACAAAGATTTAAGGCCGCACTCACCCCTCGCAAGGGAAGACCTCAAACCGTTGGGTTCGGAATGGTCTCTTACTTGTGTCACTTGTTGATGGTATAATTTGTGCAATAAACTAACCGAATCTATTCAACATTCATGCTCAAGGGTACTTAGATCTAACATGCTTTCATCCAAATAACTCCACGCAATGTAACAAAAGCGTATTAAACCATTAAATCAACATGTATAAATCATTATCCTAACACATCATGCATGACAACCTAATATGCTTTAACAAATAAATAACAAACTAAATTAAATCATGCTTTAAATAATAAACAAATAACCTAAAGACTATAACATGCTCAAATACAAATTTGGATGAGACGAGATATGTATATCTTAAGTAGTACGTGGCATTGTATCCCGAGTGCAAACCATACTACCGTCCATTCGGAATCGGCTATGGAATTTACGTCCGGGTTTCCATCCGATATACCACAAAAGGGAATACACATCCCTCATCCAACAATCACATCATGCCTCAAACGACTCCCATGCGATAATATTTTTTAAATACACAAAATAAATAAAAGATGATAAGTAAGAAGGTGCCCTCAGGTCTAACCTCTTTTGTTGTCTCACGAAAGGGCGTTACACGTCCGTTGGAAGGGTGAATGATCCGCTACTCTTTTGGTTCACCAACTCAACGTCTTTCCTCGCTGTTTTGCTGTTCGGGCTGCTGTTTTTTACTCCGTTTCGCTGTTGTTTTTGTTGTATTTTCTGGTCACTGTTTTGGTCGTTTTGGGGACTGTTTTGGTGTCGGTTTTAGGGACTGTTTGGGGGGATTTTGCTGGACAGTTTGCGACAGTTTTCGGGGTGCAGTTCGGTTAATTCGGGGACTGTTTTGGGGTATTTTATACGGCTGAGCTGGGCTGGTTTTCGGGTGTTTATACGGCTGAACTAGGTGCAATATGTGAGGGAGTTATGTTGAAGGCAGTAAGGGGCTGTGTGGTGTGAGGCTGCGTTGAGTGTGTGCGTGAGGCTGTGTTGAGTGTGTGCGTGAAACTAGGCGTGATGGGCTGATGAGGGCTAGGTGCGTGAGCGTGTGTGCAAGGGGCAGGTGGCTTATGGCAGTGTGTGTGTGTGGGCTGAGTGAAGTTGAGTGTGCGCTGTGGGCGTGGATTGAGCGTGAAGGTTGGCAAGGTGGCGAGAGAGTTGGCTAGGGGAGGGGCAGTTAACGTGAGTGGAGTTGCTTTGTGCGTTGAAGGCCGTGAGTGTCAGTGAATCAAAGGGTGAGGTGTTGAGTGGGCTTGGTTACGTGAGTGGTGTATGTAGGTCAGGGGGTCGACGCGTGGATTGAGGGCTTAATGTGTGTGTAGGCTGCGTGGGTGAATTGAGGGCTGATGAGGGTTAATTGGCGTTGAAGGGCTTGTGGTGCGTTTGTTTGAAGGTGCAACGTTAGTGTGTGCTCAGTGGGGGCTGCTCACATGGGGCAAAGGGTTTGTTGACGTGAAGGCAGTGTGGGCTATTTGCGCTTGGGGCGTGAATTTGTGGAGGCTGGGCGTGTGATGAGAGGGTTTGTGAGTGAAGGGTTTGGAATATTAGGGTTGATTTTGTGATAATGAGCCAGCCAGACCGGGTTTAGAAAGATGGGTTAATGGTTCTTTTTATAGGCCAAAGGAGGGAGTTTTACCTTGTTTGGGTAGGAGAAGGATTTGTGTGTTAATTGGGGATATCTTTTAATTAAAATGAGATAGGGAAAATCTTTTAATTAAGGGAAGTGATTTGATTTATTCTTTTAGTTAAAGATATGATTTATTTAATTTAGGAAGGTGATTTATTTAATTTAGGAATGTGTTTTATTTAAATTAGGAATTTAATTTAATTTAATTTCAAGTTCAATTTAATTGGTGAATGTGATTTAATTTAATTTAAGTTTAATTTTAATTGGTTTTAATTATTTAATTTGTGAGATGTGTTTTAAATATTTTAATTATTTAATTTGTGAGATGTGTTTTAATGGGTTTGGTGTGTTTTAAAACAGAGGTCCAACAAGCGAACCCGAAGCGAAACAAGCGAGTTAAATCTCACAAAATGCTAATTTCCAATTTTGACCCTTCCAACGTCCGTTTCCCGCGGCTTTCAAAACTAAAGAGGTAGTGTCCTCCATACGAGACTCATCATCGGGCTGATATGCAAAAATGCAATGCCTACAAAGACCCTCAATTCAAAATAATCGGGAACAAGACCTACGGGAACAAGACCCACAACTCAGGGAACAAGACCCTCAACACAATTTAGGGAACAAGACCCTCAGCTCAAAACGGGAACAAGACCCATGGGAACAAGACCCACAACTCAGGGAAAAGACCCTCACCACAATTCAGGGAATAAGACCCTCAGCTCAAAACGGAACAAGACCCCACGGGAACAAGACCCACAACTCAACAAATCGGAACAAGACCCACAACTCAGGGACCAAGACCCTCAGCTCAAAACGGGAACAGACCCACGGGAAAAAGACCCACAACTCAACAAATTGGGAACAAGACCCACAATTCAAGGAACAAGACCCTCAACACAATTCAGGGAACAAGACCCTCAGCTCAAAATGGGAACAAGACCCACGAGAACAAGACCCACAACTCAATAAATCGGGAACAAGACCCGCAATTCAGGGAACAAGACCCTTATCTCAACGCAATTCAGGGAACAAGACCCTTACCTCAACTCAAATTGGGAACAAGACCCACAACAGAACACAACTCAATTCAATTCGGGAATAAGACCCACTCGACTGTCCGAGAACGGACCACCTCTCATCCACTCAGTTCAAAGCAACATGCAAGTCAAGCAGCAGCTGGCGAGCCAGGTAAGTAAAAATGCATTGCACGTACTTTGATAGGATTGTCATTGTCACACACTGCACAAGTCCCATCAAAGTGGGGGCGACTGTAGGCATTGTATTTTTGCATATCAGCCCAATGACGAGTCTCGTATGGAGGCACTACCTTTTAAGTCGTGGAAGTCGCAGAAAACGGTCGTCGGAAAAGAAAAGTCAAGAATTGACACATGTTGGATTTAATTCGCTGAATTAGCTCGGAGTTCGCTAGTTGAATCTTTCGTTTCGAGGCACGTACTTGACCCGAAACCCCCGCAAATTGCTCTAAGCTCACCTAGACACCAAAGCCCACACCAAAACCCATGAAACCAAACCAAATCACATACCAAGCCCACCAATGCTAAAGTCCACGCCGAACACACACCATTTTAACCCCTCCATCCACTATTCAAACAAGAATTACCCTTCCACCAAACTTACCCCACACCTTTGACCTCATTTTTACCTTGGCCTCCACTTCCACAACTTTCCAAAGCCATTAATAAGCCAACCCTACACCATTTAATCTAGCCCCACGCCCATGACTAAGATTACCACCTTTTCTCCATTTTCAACAGCTTTTCAAGACATTAATAACATTTCCCTACACCATTTAATAGCAACCCCACGCCTATTAAGGAACACATGCCTTAGCCTCCATTTCAACACATCATCCACCAAATTTCAACAAAGATTGGCCACCCTAATTAATACCCCTCATCAACCATAGACAACCCAATTAATGCCCATCCATTTGCCTATAAAAACAACCCAAATTGGACCATCCTTCCCTTAGCACATACTTAGCATCTTCATAGCTCATACACAAAATCTGCAGCACATTGCATCCAGTTCAGCCCCCTATAAATCACGCAAGTACTCATCCAGACCAGCCCTCAAACACGCCAAACTGCCCTATTATAGCCCTGAAGTTCACGCCACAACAACTCTCTCAACCCTTATTCACGCACAAAGCTTCACGCCTACACCTTCCCGCCCTTGTCTTTGTTCACGCACAGCCACTGCCTTAATTCTATAACACACAACCACTCATTCACTCCAAATGGATAACATACACTTAGTACTTTGAAAGCACTTCCATAGCCTACAAAAACCTCTCCTCTCAAGCCTTCAAACACGCCCAAGTGGCCTCACAAAGATAGCCTCCAAACACGCCCAAACACTCATCCAAAACAGCCCCATTGCTCACGCCTACTAGCCTCATCCACCCCATCCATTCTGCCTTCATTGTTCACGCAAACTGCATCCAGTTCAGCCCCCTATTGTTCACGCAAACTGCATCCAGCAAATCAGCCCTCTGAAACACACAAAAAACCAACCAGAAACTACCGTGAAAACACCCCTCCATCACCAAGAAATTGCAACTCCTTCACTTCCCTTTGTCCCACATGGGTGAAGAAACACACTCCCCTTTTAACTACACTCATTCACGCACAAACACCTAATATCCCTTCATTCCATTTAGTCCCACATCGATTAGGAAACCATCAACAACTAACACACACAGTAAATCAACACACCTGACCCTTCACGCTAATTTCTCTCTCCCATTGCCACATACACAAAGCCCTAAAACCCTTGCATTGCCGTGAACACCCTCTACTCCCTTCACTGCCGCACATCCATCCACTGAAACTGCCCAAGTCAGCCGCATTTAGCCCCCTTCACAGTCTTGAATACACGCCCAAACTGACCTTGAAACAGCCCCAAGAACCCCTAAAACTCTCGCCCAACAGCCCCCACTGCACTGCCTCCACTGCACACCTAAATACCCCACTGCACAGCCCCTAAACCTGCCGCACGTCACACCCCTGACCTGATCATTTTTGCCGCAATTCCAACCCTAAAACAGTCCAGAAATCACCCCAAAACTGCACTAAAAAACTGCACAAAACCCCCCAGAAAACTCGCCAAAAACATCAGCCCACTGCCCTCCAAAAACCACCAAACAGTCCATAATTCATTGCAAACCAGTAAGCCAAATATTCGTGACCAGAAACCGCAGCGAAACGGAGTAAAAAACAGCGGCCCAAACAGCGAAGGAAAACGTTGAACCAGTGAACCGGAAGAGTTGCGGATCATCAACCCTTCCGACCCGTGTAACGCACTTCCGACAGACGATACAAAAGGTTAGACCTGAGGGCGCAAGTTATTGAATTTATTCGCATGAAATAATGACTTAGGAAACATGTTATTTATATTATTTAGCATGAATAATTAGTTAAGCATGTTATTAAATTTACGTTATATAAATTAGCAATTTAGAAGGCATGTAACTTACTTTATTTCACATGAATATTGTTAATTAGTACATAATGTGATTTCAGGTGAATGGAATATGTGTTCCTTCTTGTGATATATTGGATGGAAACCCGGACATAAATTCCATAGCCGAATCTGAATGGACGGTATTATGGTTTGCACTCGGGATACAATGCCCCCGTACCACTTGACGGATTCACATATTTTATTTCATCCAACTTGTATTCGAGCATGATTAGGCCATTAGAAAGTTGTTTTATTTTTAGCATGATTTAATTATTTTATTTCGCAATAGGAGTTTGATTATGTTTAAGTCATATTTATTCAACATGCTTATTGTGTGATATCATGTGTTTGCCGTTATGAAAGTTTACTTTTGAAGCATGCAAACCTAGATTTAGGCTTTATAAGAATTTAGACTACTTTGACCAATATGTATGTTAAGTAGACTTGGTTAAAATTGCAAAAATTCATTCATTACAAATGACATAAGTAAGGGACCATTCCGAACCCCAACTGTTTAAGGTCTTCCCTTGCGAGGGGTTGAGTGCGGCCTTAAATCATTTTCCCCGGTTCACACTGGGTGGCGACTCCATTATTCTCCGGTTTAGTCCCCCGTGGGCTACTCCGTACTCCCGACTAGGCCGCGAGCCTAGAACAGCATGCGTCGCCCAAGTTCTGTGTCCTACAGTACCCCCAACAGTTTTTTAAGATAGTGCTTAATCCATTAATATAATTAATATGAATTCGCATGCACACACCCCAATCATATGAGATAGTGCCTTATCCAATATCATCTTTCACTTGTCTTTTGCAAAAAAAGAGAGATCCAATTAATATTTGATCAGTAGATTAACAAACACTCTTTTATGAGTTTAAGAGTAATGATGCACTAGTATTCAAAGTACACGGCTTGATGGTGTAGGGTTCATGATCTCATCTTGAGGTTTTGTGTTCAAATACATGGAATGTGTTTTTTGTAAGAGTCCGGGATAGTCGGGGTTTTACCTGCTCCGCTTAAAGCCCGGAATTGGTAGTTTTGGCGGTGAGATTTCCAACGATTCCAAAAGAAACAATGATGCATTTACAAAGTTAGAGATATATAGTTTGAAATCATTATGAATTCATCATTTGGATGAGAAGTAGTAAAGAATCATTAACTAATTATCGACATCATCTGTATAGCTTCAATAAATTTTACCAGTTGAATCAATTAGTAATTATTTGGTGTAATTAATTTCTTAATTTGGTTTAATGCTTGGAAGGTTTTGGAGGCTATCATTACCACATGGAGAAACTAGAGATCACCCATATGCAAATCCCTTTGGGCCGGAGAGCCCTAGCCTTGAAGCAGTGAGCCTTGATCCGATGTTGGTCGTTGCCGGCGAAAGGGAACTGTTGAAAGATAGGGCTAAAGATTATGCAAGAAGATTAAAAGCCATGGGAAATAACATTCATTATGTTGAGTTTGAAGGAAAACAACATGGCTTCTTTAATAAAAAACCTTCCTATGAAGCTGGCATTAATTTCCTCCAAATCGTCGAGAAATTCATTGAGGAAAACTCTACTTAGTCGTGTTGATGGTTGATTTTGGTCTCAGGGCGATATGAAAATATCACCTCCGAGGCAATCCTCCTTCAATAGTGAATTTGTTTGGTTATGGGGGACTAAAAGCAAATTTAGCGAGAGACGGATGAACACACCAATCGACAAAGAGATTTAACGTGGTTCGGTGGATTTTGGATCCGACCTACGTCCACGGACAAGAACAGAGTGATACTCTTTATTACTCAAATGTGTTTCTCGGGTCTCTTCTTTTTTTGTTTACAAATCAGAGCTTGATGATTCTGATCACTAATTTTTTGATGATGCCTTTTACACATACTAGGCCCTCCTATTTATAATAACACAGAAATCAGACTCCTATTCGCACAAGAAATCCTAGTTGAACTCGTCTTCTCCTCTTGTAAGGATCCCTAGTCTAATATTGCCTTCTCTTTTCTTATTCCTCTTGGATTCTGACTCTTTCTTCTTGTGAGAGTAGGATAATTTGTTTATCTTATCCGCAAGAATGGGGTGTCGTCATCTTGAACACGACTCACTGTCTGGTCGGTCTTCATGAGGTCGGTTATGACAATCTTTTATGCTTAGAATGTTTCTGCCGACCTTATAGTGCTCGGTCATCCGAACCAAAGTGGTCGGTCTTCACATGTTGTGGTCGGGTCGGCTATATGATCTCAACCAGTCAGAGAATCACCCTTTTGTCCTCGTCGTACTGTCTTAAATGTTATAGTGCCTGAAAACACCATCAACATCTGTCCCATAGTTCTCGGTTCCAACAAGTGTGCAAGTTGGTGCCGGGAACTACATAACAGTTTTGCTCCGTTGGAGGTTGGTCCGGGGTCGAGAAATGTTTTGTTGCCTCTTTTCAAGTGCTTTGTCTTGAGATACGCAACAGTCACGTCCGCTTAAATGCCCATCAAATCAACTTTAGGGTTTCTTCAAGTTCGACACTTGTCAAACATCCGCCGGGTTCCCGCCAAAAAGGGGACAAATCGACCGTGTAGAGGAGTCTTCACAGTGGGATGATCTCAGCCGTCCGTTTAACTTGGGAGTCCTCTTTTGCAGTTGACACACGGCATTCATTCCAGGTTCTTCCTTTAGATCCAACGGTCATGAGCGTCCCGGTCATGACTATAAGAAAGCGAGGCTTTCACTGTTCCATCTTTTTTCGGCATTTCTCCTTCTTTTCTGAAAACCTCTCTGTAATTTGCCCAACCCCGTGCTCTCGAAGCTCAACCGTGGTCTTTCTTCTTTTTCTTTGCTGCGGACATAAGGAACGGGCATAACCGTACTATACAACCCCCTGCTTTTTTTTTTAGAAAACAAGTAAGTCCTCTGAAGCGACCTCTTCCTTTTTTGTGTTTATGAATCTGAGTTTGCTAGGGAAAGATTTATGGTTTGCTGAATCCGAGCCGAACGGTTGATTTTGGTCTCAGGGCGATATGGGAATATCACCTCCGAGGTAATCCTCCTTCAATAGTGAATTTGTGTGGTTATGGGGGACCAAAAGCAAATTTAGCGAGAGACGGATGAACACACCAATCGACAAAGAGATTTAACGTGGTTCAGTGGATTTTGGATCCGACCTACGTCCACGGACAAGAACAGGGTGATACTCTTTATTACTCAAATGCGTTTCTCGGGTCTCTTCTTTTTTTGTTTACAAATCAGAGATTGATGATTCTGATCACTAATTTTTTGATGATGCCTTTTACACATACTAGGCCCTCCTATTTATAATAACACAGAAATCAGACTCCTATTCGCACAAGAAATCCTAGTTGAACTCAGTCTTCTCCTCTTGTAAGGATCCCTAGTCTAATATTGCCTTCTCTTTTCTTATTCCTTCTTGGATTCTGACTCTTTCTCCTTGTGAGAGTAGGATAATTTGTTTATCTTATCCGCAAGAATGGGGTGTCGTCATCTTGAACATGACTCGCTGTCTGGTCGGTCTTCATGAGGTCGGTTATGACAATCTTTATGCTGATGAGAATGTTTCTGCCGACCTTATAGTGCTCGGTCATCCGAACCAAAGTGGTCGGTCTTCACATATTGTGGTCGGGTCGGCTATATGATCTCAACCAGTCAGGGAATCACCCTTTTATCCTCGTCGTACTGTCTTAAATGTTATAGTGCCTGAAAACACCATCAACATCTGTCCCCTAGTTCTTGGTTCCAACAAGTGTGCAAGTTGGTGCCGGGAACTACATAACAGTTTTGCTCCGTTGGAGGTTGGTCCGGGGTCGAGAAATACTTTGTTGCCTCTTTTCAAGTGCTTTGTCTTGAGATACGCAACAGTCACGTCCGCTTAAATGCCCATCAAATCAACTTTAGGGTTTCTTCTAAGTTCGACACTTGTCAAACATCCGCCGGGTTCCCGCCAAAATGGGGACGAATCGACCGTGTAGAGGAGTCTTCATAGTGGGATGATCTCAGCCGTCCGTTTAAACTTGGGAGTCCTCTTTTGCAGTTGACACACGGCATTCATTCCGGGTTCTTCCTTTAGATCCAATGGTCATGAGCGTCCCGGTCATGACTATAAGAAAGCGAGGCTTTCACTGTTCCATCTTTTTTCGGCAATTTCTCCTTCTTTTCTGAAAACCTCTCTGTAATTTGCCAGACCCCGTGCTCTCGAAGCTCAACCGTGGTCTTTCTTCTTTTTCTTTGCTGCGGACATAAGGAACGGGCATAACCGTACTGTACAACCCCCTGCTTTTTTTTAGAAGAACAAGTAAGTCCTCTGAATCGACCTATTCCTTTTTTGTGTTTATGAATCTGTGTTTGCTAGGGAAGATTTATGGTTTGCTGGGTTCTACTGTAATCTTTCCTTGACCGGTTAGAGTTTCCGGCCAGTGTTTTTCCTCCTGCGATGATATTGATTTGGCGACCACGTGCTCTTTGTCTGGCTGTCATGACCTCGTGGTCAATGTATTTGTTCAGATATCCATTTCGTGCTAGATCTTCCATTTGTTCTCGCAGATCTTTACATCCGTCTGTTGCATGTCCCTTGGAGTTGTGGTGTACACAATAAGCATTTTGGTTCCTTCTGTCCGGGGGGAATCTCCTTTGGTCGGGTTCCACTAAGAGGCCTTTCCCCTGGATCTCCATGAAAATTTGTCCCAGTGGTTTCTTTAGGGGGATGTATGCATCTTCCCCGACCACATGGTTTACTTGGGTCGGCGCAATTCTCTCTTGATTGTCCCGGTGCAGTGGCTTGAATTCTTTGTGTTTCGGGGGTGGTCTTCTGGATTCTCTTTCTGTTCGTCGGGGGGCGCCCTCCCTTGCGGTTCTATCTCTGATGGTGTTCCCTTTTCGGGATACTTTCTCTTCGTTCTCTAACAAAACGAATTTTCGGGCCACCTCCAGGGCGGTGGCGTAGTCCGGGGTGTCTTGGATCCTTAGATGGGTCCATAGCCTTCCGACCCTCAAGGCTTCTTTCAAGCTTTCCAGGGCCTCGGGGGATTCATACCCTCCGACTTCGAGTACCATATTATGGTATCTTTCGATAAATATCTTCAGAGGTTCATCGTCTCCTTGCTTCATGAGCCTGAGTTCTCCAATCGTTTTTTTGGGGACACAAGCCCCCTTGAAGTGTCGTATAAATGACTTCCTCAGTTGTAAGAAGCTGCTGATGCTTCTTGGGGCTAGGCTTCGGTACCATATAATGGCTGGTCCGGCCAGAGTTAGGGGAAACACTTTGCAGATGGCGTCCCCTGTCACCCCTTGTACCTCCATTAGTAGGACGAAACCTTCAATGTGGGTTTTGGGGTCGGTATGGCCCTTGTATGGTGTCATGGTCGGCATGCTGAATCTTTTTGGGAATTTCTCTGATTTTATTTCTTCCGTGATGGGGGACTCATCTTTGACGTCCTGGACATCCCCTCTGTTTGCATTGGGTTTACTCCCCATTTGACCAGCTCCTCCCGTAACCAAGATTTCATGCTGCTGTCTTTGGTTCCATGCCGCCCCCTGTGGTTTCTTTTCTTTCTGCTATCTCGGGAGTGGCGCTTCTCAGGGTCGGTGTCTTCTCGCACCTTTTCGGTATGTTCTTTCCCTCTTCTCTGGGTACTGTGAGGGCTATCGTAGGAGGAGTCCGGTGATGATTTGTCATCTTCCTCTTCCCATGTGTCCTCGGTTTGGGAATCTCTCTGCACTACCACGATCTCACCCTGTAGGGTTCCCTCCTCCGGGGTATGTCGTCTTCGCTTGTATCGACAATTCTCTTTCCTTCCGCTATCTCATTCCTTCGTCGGCTAGTCCCGGCCTCGAATTTTCCGTCGTCTGCTCCTTCCATCCTTTCCAACCGGTCTACTATGGTTTTTAGCAGAGTTTGGTTTTCCTCCATTTCTTTCCTAAGGTTCTCCTCGATCTTCTCCATCCAATCCGCAGCCGAGTTCCCTAACGATTGGTGGTTTCCGCCTTCCGCATTGTCTCACTACGCGAGTTGCTTTTCGTTGAATCCCCACAGACGGCGCCAACTGTTGACGGTTGATTTTGTCTCAGGGCGATATGGGAATATCACCTCCGAGGCAATCCTCATTCAATAGTGAATTTGTTTGGTTATGGGGGACCAAAACAAATTTAGCGAGAGACGATGAACACACCAATCGAAAAAGAGATTTAACGTGGTTCGGTGGATTTTGGATCCGACATACGTCCACGGACAAGAACAGGGTGATACTCTTTATTACTCAAATGCGTTTCTCGGGTCTCTTCTTTTTTTGTTTACAAATCAGAGCTTGATGATTCTGATCACTAATTTTTTGATGATGCCTTTTACACATACTAGGCCCTCCTATTTATAATAACACAGAAATCAGACTCCTATTCGCACAAGAAATCCTAGTTGAACTCAGTCTTCTCCTCTTGTAAGGATCCCTAGTCTAATATTGCATTCTCTTTTCTTATTCCTTCTTGGATTCTGACTCTTTCTCCTTGTGAGAGTAGGATAATTTGTTTATCTTATCCGCAAGAATGGGGTGTCGTCATCTTTAACACGACTCGCTGTCTGGTCGGTCTTCATGAGGTCGGTTATGACAATCTTTTATGATGAGAATGTTTCTGCCGACCTTATAGTGCTCGGTCATCCGAACCAAAGTGGTCGGTCTTCACATGTTGTGGTCGGGTCGGCTATATGATCTCAACCAGTCAGGGAATCACCATTTTGTCATCGTCGTACTGTCTTAAATGTTATAGTGCCTGAAAACACCATCAACATCTGTCCCATAGTTCTCGGTTCCAACAAGTGTGCAAGTTGTGCCGGGAACTACATAACAGTTTTGCTCCGTTGGAGGTTGGTCCGGGGTCGAGAAATGCTTTGTTGCCTCTTTTCAAGTGCTTTGTCTTGAGATACGCAACAGTCACGTCCGCTTAAATGCCCATCAAATCAACTTTAGGGTTTCTTCTAAGTTCGACACTTGTCAAACATCCGCCGGGTTCCCGCCAAAAAGGGGACGAATCGACCGTGTAGAGGAGTCTTCACAGTGGGATGATCTCAGCCGTCCGTTTAAACTTGGGAGTCCTCTTTTGCTGTTGACACACGGCATTCATTCCGGGTTCTTCCATTAGATCCAACGGTCATGAGCGTCCCGGTCATGACTATAAGAAAGCGAGGCTTTCACTGTTCCATCTTTTTTCGGCAATTTCTCCTTCTTTTCTGAAAACCTCTCTGTAATTTGCCCAACCCCGTGCTCTCGAAGCTCAACTGTGGTCTTTCTTCTTTTTCTTTGCTGCGGACATAAGGAACGGGCATACCCGTACTGTACAACCCCCTGCTTTTTTTTTTAGAAGAACAAGTAAGTCCTCTGAATCGACCTATTCCTTTTTTGTGTTTATGAATCTGTGTTTGCTAGGGAAAGATTTATGGTTTGCTGGGTTCTGCTGTAATCTTTCCTTGACCGGTTAGAGTTTCCGGCCAGTGTTTTTCCTCCTGCGATGATATTGATTTGGCGACCACGTGCTCTTTGTCTGGCTGTCATGACCTCGTGGTCAATGTATTTGTTCAGATATCCATTTCGTGCTAGATCTTCCATTTGTTCTCGCAGATCTTTACATCCGTCTGTTGCATGTCCCTTGGAGTTGTGGTGTACACAATAAGCATTTTGGTTCCTTCTGTCCGGGGGGAATCTCCTTTGGTCGGGTTCCACTAAGAGGCATTTCCCCTGGATCTCCATGACAATTTGTCCCAGTGGTTTCTTTAGGGGGATGTATGCATCTTCCCCGACCACATGGTTTACTTGGGTCGGCGCCCTTCTCTCTTGATTGTCCCGGTGCAGTGGCTTGAATTCTTTGTGTTTCGGGGATGGTCTTCTGGATTCTATTTCTGTTCGGCGGGGGGCGCCCTCCCTTGCGGTTCTATCTCTGATGGTGTTCCCTTTTCGGGATACTTTCTCTTCGTTCTCTAACAAAACGAATTTTCGGGCCACCTCCAGGGCGGTGGCGTAGTCCGGGGTGTCATGGATCCTTAGATGGGTCCATAGCCTTCCGACCCTCAAGGCTCCTTTCAAGCTTTCCAGGGCCTCGGGGGATTCATACCCTCCTACTTCGAGTACCATATTATGGTATCTTTCGATAAATATCTTCAGAGGTTCATCGTCTCCTTGCTTCATGAGCCTGAGTTCTCCAATCATTTTTCTGGGGACACAAGCCCCCTTGAAGTGTCGTATAAATGACTTCCTCAGTTGTGCGAAGCTGCTGATGCTTCTTGGGGCTAGGCTTCGGTACCATATAATGGCTGGTCCGGCCAGAGTTAGGGGAAACACTTTGCAGATGGCGTCCCCTGTCACCCCTTGTACCTCAATTAGTAGGACGAAACCTTCAATGTGGGTTTTGGGGTCGGTATGGCCCTTGTATGGTGTCATGGTCGGCATGCTGAATCTTTTTGGGAATTTCTCTGATTTTTTTCTTCCGTGAGGGGGGATTCATCTTTGACGTCCTGGACATCCCCTCTGTTTGCATTGGGGTATACTCCCCATTTGACCAGCTCCTCCCGTAACCAAGATTTCATGCTGCTGCTGTCTTTGGTTCCATGCCGCCCCCTGTGGTTTCTTTTCTTTCTGCTATCTCGGGAGTGGCGCTTCTCAGGGTCGGTGTCTTCTCGCACCTTTTCGGTATGTTCTTTCCCTCTTCTCCGGGTACTGTGAGGGCTATCGTAGGAGGAGTCCGGTGATGATTTGTCATCTTCCTCCTCCCATGTGTCCTCGGTTTGGGAATCTCTCTGCACTACCACGGATCTCACCCTGTAGGGTTCCCTCCTCCGGGGTCTGTCGTCTTCGCTTGTATCGACAATTCTCTTTCCTTCCGCTATCTCATTCCTTCGTCGGCTAGTCCCGGCCTCGAATTTTCCGTCGTCTGCTCCTTCCATCCTTTCCAACTGGTCTACTATGGTTTTTAGCAGAGTTTGGTTTTCCTCCCTTTCTTTCCTAAGGTTCTCCTCGATCTTCTTCATCCAATCCGCAGCCGAGTTCCCTGACGATTGGTGGTTTCCGCCTTCCGCCATTGTCTCACTACGCGAGTTGCTTTTCGTTGAATCCCCACAGACGGCGCCAACTGTTGACGGTTGATTTTGGTCTCAGGGCGATATGGGAATATCACCTCCGAGGCAATCCTCCTTCAATAGTGAATTTGTTTGGTTATGGGGGACCAAAAACAAATTTAGCGAGAGACGGATGAACACACCAATCGACAAAGAGATTTAACGTGGTTCGGTGGATTTTGGATCCGACATACGTCCACGGACAAGAACAGGGTGATACTCTTTATTACTCAAATGCGTTTCTTGGGTCTCTTCTTTTTTTGTTTACAAATCAGAGCTTGATGATTCTGATCACTAATTTTTTGATGATGCCTTTTACACATACTAGGCCCTCATATTTATAATAACACAGAAATCAGACTCATATTCGCACAAGAAATCCTAGTTGAACTCAGTCTTCTCCTCTTGTAAGGATCCCTAGTCTAATATTGCATTCTCTTTTCTTATTCCTTCTTGGATTCTGACTCTTTCTCCTTGTGAGAGTAGGATAATTTGTTTATCTTATCCGCAAGAATGGGGTGTCGTCATCTTGAACACGACTCGCTGTCTGGTCGGTCTTCATGAGGTCGGTTATGACAGTATTTTATGCTGAGAATGTTTCTGCCGACCTTATAGTGCTCGGTCATCCGAACCAAAGTGGTCGGTCTTCACATGTTGTGGTCGGGTCGGCTATATGATCTCAACCAGTCAGGGAATCACCATTTTGTCATCGTCGTACTGTCTTAAATGTTATAGTGCCTGAAAACACCATCAACATATGTCCCATAGTTCTCGGTTCCAACAAGTGTGCAAGTTGGTGCCGGGAACTACATAACAGTTTTGCTCTGTTGGAGGTTGGTCCGGGGTCGAGAAATGCTTTGTTGCCTCTTTTCAAGTGCTTTGTCTTGAGATACGCAACAGTCACGTCCGCTTAAATGCCCATCAAATCAACTTTAGGGTTTCTTCTAAGTTCGACACTTGTCAAACATCCGCCGGGTTCCCGCCAAAAAGGGGACGAATCGACCGTGTAGAGGAGTCTTCACAGTGGGATGATCTCAGCCGTCCGTTTAAACTTGGGAGTCCTCTTTTGCTGTTGACACACGGCATTCATTCCGGGTTTTTCCATTAGATCCAACGGTCATGAGCGTCCCGGTCATGACTATAAGAAAGCGAGGCTTTCACTGTTCCATCTTTTTTCGGCAATTTCTCCTTCTTTTCTGAAAACCTCTCTGTAATTTGCCCAACCCCGTGCTCTCGAAGCTCAACCGTGGTCTTTCTTCTTTTTCTTTGCTGCGGACATAAGGAACGGGCATACCCGTACTGTACAACCCCCTGCTTTTTTTTTTTAGAAGAACAAGTAAGTCCTCTGAATCGACCTCTTCCTTTTTTGTGTTTATGAATCTGTGTTTGCTAGGGAAAGATTTATGGTTTGCTGGGTTCTGCTGTAATCTTTCCTTGACCGGTTAGAGTTTCCGGCCAGTGTTTTTCCTCCTGCGATGATATTGATTTGGCGACCACGTGCTCTTTGTCTGGCTGTCATGACCTCGTGGTCAATGTATTAGTTCAGATATCCATTTCGTGCTAGATCTTCCATTTGTTCTCGCAGATCTTTACATCCGTCTGTTGCATGTCCCTTGGAGTTGTGGTGTACACAATAAGCATTTTGGTTCCTTCTGTCCGGGGGGAATCTCCTTTGGTCGGGTTCCACTAAGAGGCATTTCCCCTGGATCTCCATGACAATTTGTCCCAGTGGTTTCTTTAGGGGGATGTATGCGGCGCCCTTCTCTCTTGATTGTCCCGGTGCAGTGGCTTGAATTCTTTGTGTTTCGGGGGTGGTCTTCTGGATTCTCTTTCTGTTCGGCGGGGGGCGCCCTCCCTTGCGGTTCTATCTCTGATGGTGTTCCCTTTTCGGGATACTTTCTCTTCGTTCTCTAACAAAACGAATTTTCGGGCCACCTCCAGGGCGGTGGCGTAGTCCGGGGTGTCATGGATCCTTAGATGGGTCCATAGCCTTCCGACCCTCAAGGCTCCTTTCAAGCTTTCCAGGGCCTCGGGGGATTCATACCCTCCGACTTCGAGTACCATATTATGGTATCTTTCGATAAATATCTTCAGAGGTTCATCGTCTCCTTGCTTCATGAGCCTGAGTTCTCCAATCGTTTTACTGGGGACACAAGCCCCCTTGAAGTGTCGTATAAATGACTTCCTCAGTTGTGCGAAGCTGCTGATGCTTCTTGGGGCTAGGCTTCGGTACCATATAATGGCTGGTCCGGCCAGAGTTAGGGGAAACACTTTGCAGATGGCGTCCCCTGTCACCCCTTGTACCTCCATTAGTAGGACGAAACCTTCAATGTGGGTTTTGGGGTCGGTATGGCCCTTGTATGGTGTCATGGTCGGCATGCTGAATCTTTTTGGGAATTTCTCTGATTTTATTTCTTCCGTGAGGGGGGACTCATCTTTGACGTCCTGGACATCCCCTCTGTTTGCATTGGGGTATACTCCCCATTTGACCAGCTCCTCCCGTAACCAAGATTTCATGCTGCTGTCTTTGGTTCCATGCCGCCCCCTGTGGTTTCTTTTCTTTCTGCTATCTAGGGAGTGGCGCTTCTCAGGGTCGGTGTCTTCTCGCACCTTTTCGGTATGTTTTTTCCCTCTTCTTCGGGTACTGTGAGGGCTATCGTAGGAGGAGTCCGGTGATGATTTGTCATCTTCCTCCTCCCATGTGTCCTCGGTTTGGGAATCTCTCTGCACTACCACGGATCTCACCCTGTAGGGTTCCCTCCTCCGGGGTCTGTCGTCTTCGCTTGTATCGACAATTCTCTTTCCTTCCGCTATCTCATTCCTTCGTCGGCTAGTCCCGGCCTCGAATTTTCCGTCGTCTGCTCCTTCTATCATTTCCAACCGGTCTACTATGGTTTTTAGCAGAGTTTGGTTTTCCTCCATTTCTTTCCTAAGGTTCTCATCGATCTTCTCCATCCAATCCGCAGCCGAGTTCCCTGACGATGGGTGGTTTCCGCCTTCCGCCATTGTCTCACTACGCGAGTTGCTTTTCGTTGAATCCCCACAGACGGCGCCAACTGTTGACGGTTGATTTTGGTCTCAGGGCGATATGGGAATATCACCTCCGAGGCAATCCTCCTTCAATAGTGAATTTGTTTGGTTATGGGGGACCAAAAGCAAATTTAGCGAGAGACGGATGAACACACCAATCTACAAAGAGATTTAACGTGGTTCGGTGGATTTTGGATCCGACCTACGTCCACGGACAAGAACAGGGTGATACTCTTTATTACTCAAATGCGTTTCTCGGGTCTTTTTTTTTTTTGTTTACAAATTAGAGCTTGATGATTCTGATCACTAATTTTTTGATGATGCCTTTTACACATACTAGGCCCTCCTATTTATAATAACACAGAAATCAGACTCCTATTCGCACAAGAAATCCTAGTTGAACTCAGTCTTCTCCTCTTGTAAGGATCCCTAGTCTAATATTGCATTCTCTTTTCTTATTCCTTCTTGGATTCTGACTCTTTCTCCTTGTGAGAGTAGGATAATTTGTTTATCTTATCCGCAAGAATGGGGTGTCGTCATCTTGAACACGACTCGCTGTCTGGTCGGTCTTCATGAGGTCGATTATGACAATCTTTTATGCTGAGAATGTTTCTGCCGACCTTATAGTGCTTGGTCATCCGAACCAAAGTGGTCGGTCTTCACATGTTGTGGTCGGGTCGGCTATATGATCTCAACCAGTCAGGGAATCACCCTTTTGTCCTCGTCGTACTGTCTTAAATGTTATAGTGCCTGAAAACACCATCAACAAGTCGTGAAAATGTTTGTTTATTATCATATAATCAAGCTTCTTGGAGTTGCTTATTTCAGTTGTTGTTGTGAGTGCATGTTATGTTGTTAATTTTGTATGCTTTATTTGTTTTCAGAACTTTGAAGTTTAATTAGATATTAATGTTGTAACATATATATGTGTATAGATGAATGTCATTTATTTAAGTCAATCTAATAGTGTCGAAATTCATGAGTTTAACTCAATTCAAAAGTTATATTGAGAGTTTGAGAATTGAGAATTGTTCAATACATATATTTTTATCTCAGCCGATGTGAGATATTAATTTTCATCAACACCGTCCTCACGTGTAGGTCGGTATTTTGTCCGGTCCGTCTCACAAGCACACTCATGCATGAGTGTGGCTTTGAAACCGTATTAAAATTCATGAGCCTAACTCGATCCAAAAGCAAGTTAATTTGAGATTATTATTTGAGTTTATTCGAAACACTTGTTCTTGTCTTTATCTGGGTGTTCTTCTATGCTCTGAGGCTTCTTTATAGGTTTCGAGATGAACTTATGCTTATATAAGTTGTCCAATATTTATATTTTGAATTTATTTGCTCATCTTAATCGATATGTGGTATTTTCCTCAACAAATGGTAGGTATTTAAATATAAAATAACATTTCATGATATCAATGATTACGATTTTAATTTATAGATTTAAGTTAAAAAATTTAAGATAAAATATTGAGGTTCATTGTCTTAATTATTTCTTTTGGTAATTAGTGATGTCCTATATAATTAGTATTGAAAAGATAATTTGCACGAGGGGTGCAATGTGTTAACGCATGAAGTTATCTCTTCAATAATTGTAGATTAGACACCATAATCTAAGGCTGCAATTTTAAGTAAGTTCTGTGAAAAAGCATTTGATTAATTTATGGTAATTAGTACATTAAGCACCAAGATAAAGTTAAGTAAACAATTAAGGAAATTCTTTTCTTTTTAGAAATTGATAAATAAGGCATTTAATCTAGTGCGATAATTGCGAGAAGATTAAAACAAACATAACCGTAATTTAATTTTAAATTATAAATAATTGATAAAGAGTGATAAAATAAGATGAAACATTATCCTAATAGACCTAAAGTAGTAGTGTAACTCATATTCCTTTTGGATTTGGATTCTATTGTGTTGAATTTTTTTTTTTTAACAAATATATGATTAAGAAATATATTAAGGTGATAAAATGAGGTCAAACATGGGATAAAAATACAGTCAAAAAGATATTATTTTGACTGTATTTTTTTTTAAAATACAACCAAGACTGGCGGCACAAAATCCTTTAGATTAGCATTATATCCAAATGACAACAATATATTGCCAAAAAAGCAGGAAAAAAAAAGGGAAAAAATGGCATTTTAGCGATGTAGGCCCTAACTTTGGAAAAAATTATTAGAAAAATATATAATGCAATCAATACTTTTCATCAACGGCTAAAAAAAATAATATTTTCAGAAATAAATAAATAAGGAAAAAAGTGTAAAAATTAATAGTGTAGGTTGTTAGTTGGAGATCATCATATTTAGGAAATAATTGTTTTCTGTTTGGCCTAACTAGCTACATTTTACGTCAAGTTTCCACTTTAAGAGTGAGATATTGAATTCGAAATTACTTAATGTGGGTATGAGTGTGAGTCTGAGTATGAGCTAATAAGAACGGACTATCCTAAGAATATGACCGAAAATATAGTTCAATACAAAATTTAGAGGGACATTTAAGTAAATTTTTTTAAAAAAATATAGATATTCTGATATGATGCGTTGTAATGTTGTTTAATTTTTTTAATATACTGATAATTTATCATCAAGGATAAATTTTAGGGTGTCAGTCATTATATTTAATATTTTAATTAATTTATCTATATTTGTATTTTTATTTCCAAGTCAGAGAAGTTTCAAAAACAGGTAACAATGACTCTGATTGAGCCCTAAAGGAAGCAGTCTAGTCTCAAATCTCAATCTCTTATCCAGTCATTTTCACGAAATGATTGTGATTACATTGATGATGTTTGTATTATATATGTATAGGTACAGAATTGCCAAGCGAAGCCGCGAGTTCAGCGGCAGCAGCGCCGCAAAATGCTCATCAGCATCCATCGCAGCCGCCTTTCCGGTGAAGCTCTTTAATAGGTGGACTTTCTAGGGGTGTTACCGAGAAAATCTATCATATAATAATAATATTACGTCATTTATATAATAATTCAATAATTCATTATCACGTATGGTCAAATATTAAATATAATAAAAAAATAATATATATTAAAGTATATCGGTCATTTATTAATTTGTTGATGATATTATGACATTAAAAAATTACTCATGTATATTATTGCTTTATTTTTTTATATAATGGGTGGCTTAGTCAAAACATTTAACGATAAACAAATTTGTTGAATTATTAATTTTAGAATTGAATATGTGACTCCGCCGCGGGACATAACTGAAATTGCCATTTTTTTTGGTATGTTAGCATCTCTTACCTTTGTTCATAAGATAAATTGTTACTTGATATTGACATTTTTGTAAATCTATATATGTAGGTGACTGACATATCTTTGAGTGATAATTGTACTTGTTGACGGGTGATTTTCGTCTCATTGACAGTTTCGAGATAACCCTCTTGAGACAACCCTCATTCAACCTTGAATTTGTTTGGTTATGGGGAACCAAAAGCAAATATGACAAAAGGCGAAACAACCACAAAATCGGTAGAGAGGATTTTAACGTGGTTCGGCGGAGCCAGTCCAACCTACGTCCACGGGCACGAAATGGGGTATGATTTTTATTGCGGAAACGAGCTCGGCCGACCTGTTTTCAAATAAGGTCTAAGCAGAACCGAGCTGTTTATCGTTTTTTCTTTTGAATTTCTTACAAATAATGCTATAATGAAAATTTTTCAAACTCTTACAAATGAGAAAAGTCTTCCCTTATATACTAATGAATACACGACAATGTTCTCATATCTTTATGACGTCAACGCTGCATATTTCCGGTGATTTGACATGCTTTCTCCCCCAATTGCCTCGCCGAAAGTAAAGTCTACCCTTTGATTTCCTGTCACATCACGCCGTAAAAGTACACTGTCATAATTTATCATTAATGATGACAGTCTGTAAGATCTCTAGTATGAAAGTAGATTTCGAAAGTAAAGCCTACCCTTTGATTTCCTGTCACATTAGTCTGAAGCCTCCGACTGCCCCCGCCCCGACCCATAATATCCGAGCTCATCAACTTATCCCAGGAGGAAAGATAACCCCAAACCGAGCTACCAGACTAATGTGGTCGGCCTCGGCTTTGATGTTGTCGGCCTTTGAAGTTTGCACTGCGTTGTGTCATCTGGTCGGCCAGATCCGGGAAACAATGTTCGGACTCTCTTACTATCCGATAACTGACTAATACCTCTGAACATCTTACCCTCATAAAAAGAGAAATTTCATCTCTGCCCTCGCCGAACTGTTCGAATACCTTAGTTGCAGAAATCTCCATCAACAGTACTCCTTCAATACACCACCATGAACACCGAATTTTTTTCTTTTAATATCGAAAATGATAAAATTATTTTCATATTGCATTTATATAGGTTGTTCTTAGACATCGTTGTGATAACAGATATATTTGAGAAGTGTTAGTCTTATTCTCATTACAAAGACCTTTTAAGAATGTAAACAATTGCATATTTGTAGTAGCGATGTATTATGTATATGTTACATTTTCATTATAGATGAAGAATACTTTTGTATTGAATTTTCTTTTGTATTTTGTTGCAAGGTCCTCAGGGGCGTGACTTGTTGGTGTAGGGTTCAAGATCTCATCTTGAGGTCCTGTGTTCGAATTCAGGAAGTACGTTTCTTGTAATAACCTAAGACAATTGAGGGTTTTGTAAAGAAGGAAAATATTGT